>BTPG01000005.1:68752405-68803201 GCA_036245525.1 Semisulcospira habei
GTACATTAACGCTTTATTGTCTAAGTAGAGTGGTGCGTGAGGATGACAATAACTGATTAACCCATTCAGCCCTGACGCTCTACAGCAGGAGATGGGTCGACCATGATAATTCAAGGGTAGTGCCAGATTAGCTTGGCGCCGACAGGCGCCAAGCTAATCTGGCACTGCCCTTGAATTATCACGGTCGATCAATCTCCTGCAACTGGTGCATGGTCATTAGATGACGCCTCCAAAATTTGGGAAATACGACCGTCGGGCTGAATGAGTTAACACAATCAGTGCTGGAGTAAAACAACCTCATGAACCTTTACCTCCCCGGGCCTAGGGGGTGGGGGGTTGGGGGGGGGGGAGGGGGGTAGTTTAGTAGGTTATGATTAATACCAGCCGTCAAAGCGGCAATGTCGGTTCAGAACGGTTTCAGCAAGAGGTATAGATCCTCATGAACCCTCGCTAATGCCGGGGGCCCATGAGGATCTATGCTTCTTGCAGCTGGGTCAGTGGTGATCAGTTTTCTGTTGCAAGCCTCAATCATTCACATCTGCATGTTGCCGTAGACAAAAGTGAAAACTATGGAAAGTCTTTCTGATTAGGGGTCACCACTGAAGTGGAGAGTCCAGCCATTAATATGTGTACACCATCTCCAGCAGCCCCCCGGCAAGAGCTGAAAAAGACGCCGCCACGAGGAGAAAGCCGCATGAGTAAGCCGCATTCGCACTGTTCGCCTTGTCGACAACGTTTGTTGTGCCACCAGTGTTAATGTTTGTTGTGCCACCAGTCTTAGCGTTTGTTGTGCCACCAGTGTTAGCGTCGCCATCATCTGGGGAAAAAATGTCAGCACTTGAACATCTAGCAAAACAAAGTGCATGATACGTTTAGATCGTTGGACATTAGAGCGCACGTTTTTCGCAGATGTCTCCGCAAAGAGCCACTTTTCTATACCAGTCTTAGAACAAATATCATTCAGTGACAGTTGACCTAATACGATTTACATTTAAGAAACTCAAACAATGTCTCAGTTTTGCTGTACAGTCGTAAAAATTCGTAATGTTTTCATTAAATGACTGATTTTACATCCCTAAATGTGCCCCCGATATATCAAGCCCAGTATAAAAAAGATTCATTTTAACGTGAATTGGCCAAGTTTTCAGACCTGAAACAGGGCAGGCATACGTGAAGTCTGCATGCTTGACCTCGATATTAAAACCTGCCGGGGTTCTATTTAGGGTATAAAAAATGGCTTGTTCTTGTCTTTTCACCAATTTTTACGACCGTAGAGCAAAGTCGATAAATCATAGATCAGTTATAAAAATAAAAAAAATAAAAAAAATTTAAAAGTCCATATATTAGATCAACTGGCACTAAATGATAATTATTTGTTCTTAAAGTGGTACAAAAAGTCTTTCTTTGCAAAGATATTTGGCAAAAATGTTATGTTGTGCGCCTATAATCACATTCACCCCTGAATCACATGAAAGAGGACTACGAGCGACCATGACAGTTCAAGGGTGGTGCCAGAACAGCTTGGCTACTAGAAGCGCCAAGCTCTTCTGGCACCACCCTTGAACTATCATGGTCGATCAGTCTGTAACTTAGACTTGAAATTGTGGAATTTTGCCGGATCTTGGGACTTAGAGTGGTATGGTTTGGCTTTACCTGTGCCCTCTCATGCCTCCTCAGAACAAGTTATTGCTCGAGTATAATGTGCCCATATTGACACTTTTTCACCCCCTGCTCCACCCAATTTGTTTCTTTGGCGGGTGAAGCTTTTTCGATGAATTACAATTTTCGGTAAATTTAAAGACATAAGAAACACAACTTGTGGCCACTGTATGTGAATGGGTTAACGCGATACGTACGCTACACTGTGAGTAAGGCTTCCGCCTCCATGTGTGTCTTCCGGTCCTGCAGGCGGACAACACGACACAAATAGCGTCCGGCATCAGTGTCCGTTACTGTAACACACACATACGCACACACACACACACGCACACACACACTACACACACACACACACACACACACACACACACACACACACACACACACACACACACACACAGACGCACAGCATCAATACCTGCGGAAGTTTCGCATAGCGCTGCCGGGGGCTACCCGCCTTAACGAAACTTCCGCAACTATTGATACGGGTGTCTTGGATGAATGAGTTAACACTTACTCTGCAGGTCTAGCATGACACCGATCGTCACACCAGGTTACAAGCGATGAGGTACAACAACAAAACAACAAAAAGATGTGGGAATCTACAATAGCTAACCCATGATGGTGGATACCTAAGTGGATACCTCCCTCGATCCTACTCACGTGGTGGTGATGGTAATGGTTTTCAGTGATGGTAGTTATGTTGATCGTGTTTCAATGGATGCCTTCTAATCGTCAGCCAACACTGGTTACCTCCCTTGATCCACGAAGCGGATCAAGGGAGGTAACCAGTGTGTCCTGACAATATAAGGCATGCTCCAGATGCTTTACTGAGAGCCATCACCACCAATGACCAGCATCAGCAACAGCACAACAAGAGGCGCAGCGACAACATCAAGTAAAAACAGAAAAACTCCAAAATCATCGAGAAAATTGTTACTGACCGGCATTGTTGATCGCGAACACGAGGGGGTAGCCCAGGTTTCAAACTGAGTCATAGAACCACTATCTGTTTCTATAATCGGCTATAGTGGTCGGTGCATTAATTACTGGGTCACTCTCCAAAGTTGTGTACAACACTGGGTCATACTCTCAGATGAGTGTTTTTGTAAACCTTTCCTATCGATCGGCTGTGTTGCTGATACCGATCCGTATGGAATTAAAAAGACTATGAACTGAAATAAAATTCACTTCAAAATACGTCTTTGTTTGTGTTTAGGCCTGAAATGTCAAAACGTTTCCCAAAATGGCGGATGGAAATGTGACATGCATTGAGACCCTTTCTCTTTTCTCTTTTCTGACTAAGTTGCTATACAAAGTCTAAACCCGCTGTTTTCTGCTGTTTGTGAACTGAAGTGAGTGTGTGATTTATTTTCTCCACAAATTCCGATACCTTGGGTTTTCGGGCAGAGAGAAAAATAGCCGTCCAACGTAACGCGGGTTTCCACCGCACATGTCAACCAACAGGCTTTTCACTTTACGTATGAAGACAGAACTACTTTTATCCTGAGACTTTGGGACTGAGATGTGTTAGAAACGTGTAGGTCGTGACTATATTTTGAATGAAACAACTAAAGACATTTTTTTTCTTAGAGCTTTTAAAATGGTAATCGACGATAGCTTTCTGTTTTCGATGTTACGTTGGACGATATCATTTTCCCATTTTACGATAGAAAACCTACAGCCCACGAACTATGTTGCATAATTATGTATAGCTTCCAGATGTCAGCGGAAGGCTAGTAGTGCACTCTGTCAGTTTGAAAGCGGCTGGGAGAGAGAGAGAGAGCGCGCGAAGCTCGAATAAATTTGGTTTCCTTCTAAATGTTACGTTGGACGAATTTACACTTTCGCATCTTTACCACCTCACAAAAACATCCAAAATCATGAATGCATTCTTTTTTCTTTCTTTTTTCTTACATAAAATGATGAATTAAATCTTTATTTACAAGAAAACACGGAAAAAATAACATTTAGAGGTTGTTGTTTTTTTGTGTGGTCAATGTCACACTTTTGGCACACAGCTTTAGAGAGTGACCCTACTACACACATAGTTAAGGAAAAGGGCCTAGAAAATCGTTACCGACCATTGTTGATCCTGAAAATCAGGGACGTAGGTTCATCTGTCGGCAGAGTTGTTACAGTTGACAAGCGGTACTTGCCAGAACGGCTGGCGTGGGTCACTTCGTCATTCACGACCAGAACCGTCTCTGCCGCATACGATTGCCCAGGTGCTGTGGAGACGCGCACCAACTGCATCTCATACTTCCCGCTATACTCAACTTTACGTCCGACGCTGAGATTGCAGTATAATATAGCATTAGAACCACGAGCTTCGGTGAGCGTGGCTAGATCGGCTTGAATCGTGAAGGTTTCTGGTGGTAATTGGCCTGAAGCTGCCGAGAGGAATTAGTAATATGTCAAAGGTCAGTGGCATAGGAAGATAATATTTTTCGTTTGGGAGGGGTGGGTGATGAGGAGGACCCAGAAGGGGTGGGAGGGAAGAGAGGAAGGGGACGGGGACTGAGGGGGGGTGGGCGTAGAGGGGGGGGGGGGGGGAGCGGCAGTCCAACCACGGGAGGTCACGCTACTTAGCCTATGTATTCACTGAAGTACCCAACGGAGAAAGAAACACGCTTAGAAAAGACGGGTACAACACAATTTATTAATATTTCGGGTAAATACCCTTTGTCAAAATAGACAAACAAACAAACAGAGAAAGAAAAACAGAAGATAGTGGTAGAAAACCCTTTAAAATAGTAACAGATAACGACGTTTTGGATCAAAGATCCTTCCTCAGGTGACATGGAAACAAACGTAGAACAGAAAAGAACACGACAGACCTCACTGTTGATACTGGATGCTACCTTTGAGTGTGTGGTGTGTGTGTGTGTGTGTGTGTGTGTGTGTTGTGGTGTGTGTGTGTGTGTGTGTGTGTGTGTGTGTGTGTGCGTGAGCTGCAGCAGGCACGAGTGAATGCGAATGTATGCAGTGACGTGTATGTATATAGACGTAAGTTTTGTGCTACGAGTTTTGTGCATGTGTACTTGCGTCACTATGTGTGTGTGTTTGTTTTTTTTTTTTTTTTTTTTTTTGTTTGTTTGTTTGTTTTTTTACGTCATTCTAAATTCTCTCTATACAGGATGACGTCTTTTCTTTCTGTCGTGTTCTTTTCTGTTCTACGTTTGTTTCCATGTCACCTGAGGAAGGATCTTTGATCCGAAACGTCGTTATCTGTTACTATTTTAAAGGGTTTTCTACCACTATCTTCTGTTTTTCTTTCACGTGAAACCCTAGCGGCAACAGTTTTACTACAAACAAACAGAGAGATTAGCCGCTACTTATCTTCATTGGCAGAAGGAATGTGGTCTGGATTGTTTATGTATTCACTGAACTATTTATTTCAACCACCCAACCTTTCTGCCCGCTACACTTTCCATTCCGGCGTCTTTTAACACATAGTCTTCTCCACGACCGAAATCCCCAAGTGTTGAAATCGCCCTCTGAAGGACTGTATTACAATTCTAGAGACAGATAGAGCATGATAGTTCATGGGTGGTGCCAGAATAGCTTGGCGCCTATGGGCGCCAAGCTATTCTGGCACCACCCTTGAACTATCATGCTCGATCCATGTCTTGCTGTGGTGTATCGGGGCTGAATGAGTTAATCTCAGCATTCATCAGTCAGTAGCGGGTCAAGATGCTCATGAAAAATCTACATAAATACGCTCATGAGGATCTATACCTCTTGCTGACACCACTTTGAATCCATCTTCCTTGCACAGCTAGGGCGTTTTGGTGTTGAACCAAAGAACAGTCTGCGTCCGCTGGCACTGAACGGGTTAATACAGACCAGGCACGCAGGCCTAACAGTGACGTAATTATCTTCCATAATTATCTTTTAAGCAATCAACCCCTTCTACTCTACCCCCCCCCCCTCCTTCACACACACACACACACACACACACACACTCTCTCTCTCTCTCTCTCTCTCTCTCTCCTCTCTCTCTCTCTCTCTCTCTCTCTCTCTCTCTCTCTCTCTCTCTCTCTCTCTCTCTCTCATTTCTATCTCATATCCCCTGAATGAAGACTTACCTGTACAGCAAAAATGTGTCAGTAAAAGTACTGCGCCATAAAAGCGGAGTTCTTTCACAAAGCCTGCCATGACTGGTGACTCTGGGCGATCGGCGAGAAATAAAGCGAACTACGTTATAGCTTGTAAACAACTGAATCACGGAGAGTCGACGCAACCATCAGACGAAACTAGGTGCCACATTAACACTGAGTCTCAGCGGTCAGCAGGATACACAGATCCTCATGAGCCCCTGCAAACTGCGGGGGATCATGAAGATTTATTTCTCTTGCTGGTCCAATTTGTTTTTGTGTTTCCCAAAGAGCGATTCAGCGGTATATCTAAGAAACATGGCGGGGATGAATACAGACAGAAACGTGGGACTGAATCGAGCTCTGACGACTAACCGCTACGTCGGTGTGAAATGAATGCAATATGTGGTTTAATGTGTATTGTGACGCTTTCAGTCTTTACTTTCAGAGCCATGTCTCACATGTAACAATTAAACATTTGCCTTGATTGAAAGCAACACGACGTCATGATTTTGTAGTAAATACTTATTTGACATCTCATTCTTGTAATACATCCCGCACTAGAGATAGCTCCCTACACTATGCGGCAGAAATAAAGACATCAAGTGTTCGTAATGTAGATTTGTTTTTTCTCGGTCTGGTGACAAAAACGATTCACCCCAACCAACTGATCTACTCAACTTACAGTGTCTGCCAACAGATCCACAGTGAACCTATCCTTTCTCAGAGCATGAGAAATCAAAATGTCTTGTGCAGGCAAAATTCACCGAAGTTTGTGCGTCTAATATCTCAGCGACTGGGTCCGAGGCCTCAGACCCCATCAAAAAACTGTGGCGTCGTCCGGGTTCAGTTGCCGTAGAGCAGTAATACGCCAGAGTTAACCCGCATAGCATGATCCGAATATTTTTCACATAGAAAGAAATGCGTGGGATATGTACCGTGAGATGCTTACTCATCCGACATTTTCAGTTTCAGTTTCATTTTTTTTTTTCATCTCAAACCCACTGGGGCATGAGATAAATTACACGAATATACGTAAATGTATTCAAGAAATATGGTGCAGTACACTCATGGCCGAACTCATCAAATACTGCGTGGAATGCACTGAAATGAACTTAACCTTTATTTTGTAATTAGGATGCACATGAGTCATTATTTGGTACTGATCACAACGCAGGGGCGTCATGAAAAAAGACGTAACGCAATTTGTATTTTATTATGAAAATCTTAAACGTGGATGTAATCTATTAAGGACCTATCAAACAATCTACAGTAGCATAGAGTATATCAACAGAGTGGTGAAATCAGGGGAAAAGGACCGAAATCGTTTAAAAAAATGCGTCCGAAAAGAGGAAATCAGATACCTTACTCTGGAAGGCGTGCTGTGCGCACTGAATGGAGCCGGGCTTCAGTGTATTGCTTTTTGTGCGTTTCCGGTAAATAAAACATCAAAGAAACAAATGCTAAAAGATGATAAAATCTGTCTGCTGTATATCTCCGTGAATTTTGTGTGCGAATTCCGGGTTTCTAGCGTTTCAACCGGTGTCACGTTTCCGATGTCAACAAAATGATCGCCTGCAAGCGTCGGCAAATCGTACGATAAATGTTGGTACAAATCAAAAGTGCACACCAAAGGCTTCCGAAACGGGCCTGTTTGCAGTCAATACGTCCATTTCTTTGCTAATCAGATCATTGTTTTGTCCACCGTGTCACACAAAAAACTCTAGAAACCCGCATACTGAAACATCGGTTATCTGCAAACGGAAACAACCTCCAGTCATTTATTACTTCAAAGGCGGGATATCGAGCCTCAAGCACAGCAACTGATAACAGTTTACCCGCTTACTCTGAAACCAGGCTTCTTTGTGGCCCACATAATGTGACGTGACACGCTCAAATTCACTTGAAATGCTAGAAACCGGTCGACGCCACGAGTTGCCGATTTTTTTCTAAATACCTGTTTTTAAGTCTCTTCTACTTATAGAAGAGACTTTTAGGACGGGACGCGTTGGGGCAATATCAAAAGAACAAACACGAGATCATAGGCGGGCTAGACTAAAACTCTGACAGTGAAGTAACAAGATAAAAATTACGTCATGTCTCGTTACGCAAACCTCGCTGTAGAATGTACTTTTGGCGCAAAAGGCCGCGTGTGTGTGTGTGTATGTGTGTGTGTGTGTGTGTGTGTGTGTGTGTGTGTGTGTGTGTGTGTGTGTGTGTGTGTGTGTGTGTGTGTGTGTTCATAAAAGACCTAAAATGGGTGACTGTCTTTACCATCCTTATGGAAAATGGGTGTGTGTAAAATTCTGGGTACCCAAGTCAGACACCCATTTTTTCTGAGGGTTGTTTCTGCATTGTCTTGCTTTAAGAAGTTGTAAAAAATAAAAAAAATCCGTTTTTCCCATTTCAAGGTTTTTACACGCACTTTTGTGCTTAAAATGCACTCTGCTAGTGTGTTTGAACTTGTCCCAGCAGTGCGTGTGTGTGTGCATGCACAAAACCTGTAAAATGGGCGTGTATGTGTGACATCACCCTTCTCATCTATAAATAACTTAATAGCTGATATAGGTCGACTGCGTCGGTGAGCCGAATTGAAACAGAGAGATACGAAAGGAAGGGGTGGGGGAGGGGGTAGGTGGGGGGTATTTTAGTTGTTTGAGGGAGTAAATTGTTTATGTTGCTACAAAATGAGGTTTGTTATTTGAGGGTGTGGTTGTTTTGTTTAAAAAAAAGTGTTGTTGTGTTGTGCTTCCGGGGTGATGTGGAGGGAGGTGATGTCTAGTGACAAACTTGAGAGCCATGTATTCGTTCGCAAGCGACTTAGCCTATATATTCGTGCGCAGGTTGCTATGAAGTGAAGTGATTGTATGAGTGCGCAGTGTGAGAGAGAACGTATAGACTTTGGGTGAGGCTGCTGTTGTCTTGTGTCTTTTTGGTTCAACTTGTTGCTTTGTTTGTGGGTTTGTTGGTGTTATGCTTTCGTTTCGACTGCAACTCCTGTCAGATTGTATGCACAAATTGATTGAATGCAAATGACGTCACACAGTCAGTGTCGTTAGGTGCGTCGTCTGCTGCAGTCGGTCGTTTAGTGCAGTATGAAGAGTGCAGGCTTGGATGGACCATTTTCCGATGTAATGCTAGGTCAGAGAAAAAACCCCTAATGTTGCCAAAGGGTGTGATAGTAAAGTATTGTTTGTGTGAATGCTGCCCGTTTGAGGGAAGGACTGGAAAGTCGAGTGCTGGGCGAAGAGAGAAGGCGACAATGGGAAAACTATGATATATTACGTTGGAATAGATGCATAACAGTTACGACACGCCTGTAAATGAAAACACTTTTAACATTAACAAAAGTTGAGTTTAAAGAGGTTTTAAAACAGTTTTAATAAAAACTGTTGCCCGACACGCTTATAAAAACAACAGTTTCTTAGTTTTAAACCTTGTACCGCGCCATAAACGCCGCGATTGCTTCTCAGTCTTAGCTGTCCTAGAGTGTGGAATGTTGGACTTGGCCAACTGGATCCATCTGGTGCACTCCAAATGTGTATTTGTGAGTGGTTTGATGTGCAACTCGGTGCGCGCCTCTGAAATGACCTACTGATTCCAGGGATAATGAAAATCTTTCATTCATAAGAGAGCATTCAGCAGCTCTATAAAACCAAAAGTGATGACCGACCCCCCCCCCACCCCCCCACCTTCACCTCCCCCCCTCCCCCCACAACCCCACCCAAACAATCATAAGCAAATCAACCAGAGGTATGTTTAGTGAGGTATTTGTTCACTGTGTGTTGCATGGCAGTTGTGTCATTGTGCTTGACATTTTTAATGCAGGAAAAAGAAGAAATATACATTAAGTTGAAAAAAGAATGACAAGAATCAAATAAATGTGGAAAAGAAGCATCAAATATTCCGTGAACTTTACCTTATTACAGACACCTAATTTTCTTGAGATGTCGATGCTAAAATGAATGATTTGACGAGGACACCCATTTTCACTGTAATGCCAGTTTTTGTGTGAGAGGCACCCACTTTATTGGTAGAAACCCATTTTTTTTCTCCATCCAGTGGCTCTGTTTCTAGAAAATGTCTATTTTATTTTAAGTTGTAGAGCTTAGTTATAAGGTGAGTTCTAAATATTCGCATCAACTCCAGAGCCCTAGAATAAATAGAAATATGGGAACCCATTTTCACATAAAATGGTAGGTAACCCACTCTGAGGTTTTTGTGTCCATGTGTGTGTGTGTGTGTGTGTGTGTGTGTGTGTGTGTGTGTGTGTGTGTGTGTGTGTGTGTGTGTGTGTGTGTGTGTGTGTGTGTGTGTGCGCGTACGTGCGTGCGTATGTATGTAAACAACAAAATCTCCGAAGTTTGAAATTAGGGGAAGTGCTTCATTCAGGGAGTGCCTAGGAGCCCCTCCGAGCATTATGAAATTGGATGTATCATTGAAGGGTTAAATGGCCGTTTATAAGAAGTAGGTTGACCCGCATTAGAGTCCGTCATTTTCATTATATTCACTTGCGGTTTTGGATATAGCCGGATTGCGAATTGGAAAATTACTTTGGATGAGTTCATTAGCCAGGAGTGTATCTTTTGAACTTATTCAGTAAAAATTAATTCTATCAAGAAATATTTTAAAAACAGGGGCGGATCAAGCGGTGTCTCGACGGGGGAGCCCGACAGCCCTCCCTCCCCCCTCCCCTCCCCCTCCCCCCTCCCCCCCTCCCCCCCCCCCTCCCCCCCCCCCCCCCCCCCCCCGTCTTCCAAACTGTGTCATACAAAAGAAATTTCAGACCAAAACAGTGACTATCAGGCGAGCATATCAAAGAAAGAAACCCGCTTAAAAAGAACAATTACAACTCAGTTGTGTTGAAATTATTCTTTCTTGGTGCTTTTCTTTTGGGGGTTTTCTTTAAAATTGTACTATCGCGTTGTAACCGTTCTCTCTACGCGTGTTTCTTTCTCTCTTTTTTTGTTTTTTTGTTTGTTTTGTTTTTTGTTGGAGTTTTCTGAGACATATTTAGAATTTCCAGAGGTTACGATTTTTATTTTTTAAACCTTTCTTTTTTCATCTCGGGACACAGCACCGCTTTTGGCACTTTTTAATAAGTTTAAAAGGAAAGGCTGATCATATCTACATGCACTTGACCTCCTCCCCGCCTCCACGCCACCTCCCTAACAAAACAAGATTGATCTGGCACTTCTGATTCTTATATGGTGTTAATTTTCTTATTGAAAAGAATGTTCTACCTGGAGTTTTTGCAGTAGCAATCACCTTGTGTTTGACAACAACAGTACACTACCAAGTACTAAATTAATATGCATTGAAAGGGCTTACCATCAGGTATTTTTGTACCAAGTTTGGGTTTGAAGTTATGAATAATATTTGCGAAAAAATAAATTGTCAAAATATAGCTATTTGTGACCTATTTCCTGATTCCCTGTGATCTTGACCTTTGTGAGAGGTCACACAAATTGGTACGTTTAGAAAGGTCTTGCCACAAAGTATCCTTGGGCCAAGTTTGAAGACTGTGGCTTGAATAGTCTCCGAGAAAATGCCAACGTTAAAGTTTATCACAGACGACGGCGGACGGACGACAGACGACGGCGGACGTATGACGGACGCCGGACCACTGGCCCAAAGCATACTGACTTGTGTTTCGCACGTGAGCCAACAAAAACCGGCCCAGAACATAGACTCACTTTTGCTTCGCACGTAAGCCAAAACTGAAAAGGGATCGATTCGCCATACTAGTACGGGACAGGTTGAGACAGCCCGGGGTAGGTTGAGACACTGTCTCAACCTGTCCCGTCTCAACCTGCCCCAACGCAGGTACCTGCAAAAAACTTCACAGTATTCTAAATTTACGGCACTGTTAACTAAACCGATGCAAACACAAGCTTTCATTGTTTCCTTGCTTTGAAAAAGCCATGTGTCACCACTGTCATTTGAGCATTATAACTCTAAAATTAACATTTTTCAACATTGTCAGAAATGTTCGTACCCTTGAAAAACAAGCCGCACTTCCTCCGGCTCAAAGCACATGTGATCATTCCTGTTAAAATTTGGCTGAAATAGATCGGATTTTGGAAATATTATCAACCGAAAAAGAACGGCTGAATTATAACATTAAAGGCCTTATTTTGGGGGTGTATCACCCTGCCCCTTGTCTCAACCGTGACCCGGGTCTCCCCTACTTAGCGCACCCCTCTATCCTTTTTTTATTTTTATTTTTTATTTTGATGCTTTGACCAAAGTAGATCTATGATTATTGGTCGATTATGCACAATTCTCTACCTTGACAGTGTTTTTTCCTACTTACTTGGTAGTTCTTGTAAAGTTGAACTCATATTAAGTAAACTATAAAATTACGTAATAACTAAAATTATGTCATGACGATAACGTTTTCCAAACCAATGACGCGTATGCATTGTACCCCTTATAGATTGAGCTCACTGGCGCATTGCCAAATCTGCTAGGCTTTCTCAATAGGAGAAATTTCAACATCAGAATCACGTCAAAGACAACGGGTAGACCCTTGACAGCGAGGACAGCTCGCATATAAAAGGACTTTGTGGGTTATGGCTCTCATATAGAAGAGACTGTGGGTTATGGTTCACCCCATCTTGGTAACATAGCAAGGACTTCAAGCGCAGTACCTTGGCATGCGCTAGGCCTACGAGCTGGGGGGGGGGGGATGGGGGGGGGAATGGGGGTGGGGGTAATGGGGGGGGGGGGGCAAGCCCTCTTTTTCCCCCTTCCACCTCCCCCCTCCCTCTCCCTCCCCCACCCCGGTTCCTACACCACTTTTCATCCAGATACACTACTGCTTTTGGCACCACCCTTACACTAAAATATTTGATATAATATCTCCTAATCTGTAATGTGGCTTTCATAGTACGGTAACTTTCTTGTTAATCAGTCTTAGCATGTAATGGGTTAATTACCAGTAGCCTGGACGGCGCCCTCGCATGTCACTGCCTCTGGTGTAGTGGTGAGCGGGGGTAGGGGCTTTGAGGTGGGAGGGTGTGTGTGTGTGTGTGTGTGTGGGTGGGGGGGGGGGGGGGGTCTTGCAATGGGCTGCATAGCATATGCTTCGGCCACTCTACCTACAAAATGTATAGCTACTGGAATGGACAAAAAAAAAAAAACATGCCTGAAGAAAATTGTATGAGCTGGGGTGGGCGCTGGTGGATGAAACGGGGGGGGGGGGGGGGGGGGGGGGGGGAGGGGGAGGTGGAATAGGATTTTGCATGTTGGGAAGCAGGGAGTTGGGAAGGGAGTGAAATGGCGAGTAAGCTGACGATAAATGATGGCAGCAGTGACAGATTAGATCAGAGAAGATAGCAAAAGACCTGACAACCAGCCCACGCTAACCAGGTATCTTAGGCTATGCGACCTGACATTGAGATGCCGTGATCAGAAGGATGAGCAGTCCCATTTCACGCCTGTCCGGGTACAGCTCTCGGAGACAATGGGTCTTTGTCCTTGGTACCCTTCCATCTGCAAGACGAATATATTCTCATGAGCATACTCTGCCACGTACAATAGGCGTAGATCCTCACGAGCCCCTGCATCTGCAGGGGCTCACGAGGATCTATGCCTCCTGCAAGCGATTATAGTGATTAGGGTCAGCGTCATGAACTAGCTATTCATCCTTGTAACTTTTCAATCGGCAAGAGACATAGATCCTCATGAGCATCTGCAATTGTAAGGGGCTCATGGGGATCTATGGACTCTTGCTAGTATTAAATCATATTATTATGGATCTGTCCTGTGGCGTCCTTTGAACTTGTAAAACTTTTCGTCCGCACACGAGACATCAGACAGAGCCTACATTCGTCTGATTGTCAGAATTAACCTTACTTACGTGTGTTTGCGTGTCAATGGGAAGTCTTGATCTTAGGCTAGTCTACCTGCATGAGACACAGGTCTTCATGAGCCCCTGCATTTTGTAGGATCCATAATCCCCCCCCCCCCCCCCTTCTTGCATTTAAGTTCAATGTCAGTTAACGTCTGATTGTTTTCCTAAAAAGAGGGATTGATCACAGACTCCAACATAACAAATTTTTTTTTTAAAACTTTGTCTGGCATAGATCCGTCTGCAATTCATGGCCTCTTTCGGGTCTCTGCCTCCTTATCTGTATACTTCTGTGCTCTACAGACGGAGGAGGCTCTAATAGGGGACTAAGTTTCAACTTGTTAGCTCCTGGCCCAACTCAGCTATCTGACCCTTGGGTCAGACTTACTGTCGTGTCTGCCTTGAGCACTGAGTGCCCATTGCTCGGTCAACCAAACTTGGGGCTCGTTATAATCGTGTGAGCTGGTCTGTGATTTTGGACCTTACGGCTAAAGCCGTAAGGTCCAATATCACAGACCAACACGCAGCATAGACCTAACCGTTTCACTGCCACTGAGCGGACTCGGACTTGCGTCGTGTTGACTTCTTTGTCAGTCCAATGTTAAAGAGCCACAACCGTCCCAGGAGCATGGCTACAAAGATTTTTTGGAGCGAGCGGGTAGATCCTCATGAGCCCCCCCCCCCACACACACACAATACCCCCTCATTACCCCCCCCCCCCCCTGCCTCCCCGCAACTGGAGGGAGGTTTTCATCTTGTTCTGTCACGCGCTGGATGCAGGCCTTCTTGTTCTTTTCCTGCATGTTTGTTTGGGCCTTTCCCTGTCGCAACAGAAATAGCATTTAAACTCGTTTTTTGGACGTTCCATTTTTCACATTGCAAACCAGTGTACCTGGGGATACGATTCGCTTTCACGCGTCAGATTTTCACACAAATGAAAGATCTTTAGCTGAAGGTACAACGACGCACCCTATTCCAACTAATGTCTTTCGCCCTCATGCGGAGGAAGTCATTTGAACATTTAGACCTACCTGTCTACATCATCAGGTAAGCCCGAAGACGGACAGAAATAGCGTGAAAAGGGCAGACAGAATAACAGTATTTTTCACGTCGGCATTTAAATTATCTTGAGATGAAAAACAAAACTATGAAAAGAGCTAGCAAGAGGCATGGATCCTCATGAGCCCCCCCCCCACCCCCCCGCATCTGCGGGGGCTCATGAGGATCTATGCCTCTTGAGCGTGGCAAGCGTTTGCTGAGTTCATTTAAGCCATGTTATTTAGCACCCACGCCATATGCCCTCTGAGAATAAATAATCCCGCTTCCAGACAACTTTATTTCCATTTCGTCCTTTCAGTCCCGTCTGGTGTGAAATGATTGTCTCCAAGACTCGAGCTGCATTGTCTGAGAGGATCTGGGGTTGTTATTTCCATGCTGTTACGATCATGTTGGCATTGTGTCCAAAAGTGTCTGTGTTGGTTGGCAGCAGCTGAAGCATATCCCAGGACTCTTTGACATCAGAGGCCGGTTGCATGAGCAAGCTTTGTCCTGCGCCCACCCACTAAGGCAGGTGCTCCGCTATAGCGGAGCACCTTGCTTAGTGCGGGCTGGGCGCAGGACTAAGCTCACTCATACAATTGACCGCGAATGTCTGTCCCGACAATAATGTCAAATGTTTTGGCTGGTTGCTTGGCTGCTTTGCTGGTTAGTTCGCTTCGGTTTGTTTTTGATTGATGTTGGGTGGTGTAGGCTGGCTGGTTTGTTAGTTGGTCGATTGGTTGAATGGTTTTGGTTACATGTACGTATTTGGTTTTGAATCTGCTTCGTTATATTTTATTGTTGTTGTTGTTGCTTTTGGTTGCTTAAATAAGGATTTTGACGGTTAAGTTTTGGATGTTTGAGTCTGGTTGGTTGGTTGACTGTTTCGTTAGTTGGCTGGCTGTCTGGTTGGCTGCCCCGGTTGGTTGATTGATTGATTGGTTGGCTGACTGGTTGGCTGGATGGCTGATTGGTTGCCTGGTGGGTTGATTGGTTGGTAGGATTTGCTGGCATAGGCTGGTAGCTTACCCGTTCCCTAAACCTTTCACACATTAACAGCAAACTCTTACTTTGAAGGGTACCAAGCTCCAGCATTTCACAACGATCGTAGTCGGGAAACTGTATTAATTCAAACTGCTGTGGGCAGATAATCAAACTTGTATAGTGTGAATGACTGATAAACCCAAAGTAAAACCAACCGTCTATTCCGTTTAGATACCTCTAGAGTGACTCACTAAATATTCCTTTGATTCAAGTCGTCCGATACAAACAACACCAACTGCAAGAGGCATAGGCATACTGCGGGGGCTCATGAGGATCTAAGCCTCTTGCAAACTTCATTTATCTCTTCTTTTTTTTAATTAAATGGAAAATTATGTTCAGTTCGCTAGAAGCTGCTGTCTCAGTGACAAGCTGATGTCAAATACCCCAGTGAGCTGAAGGTCATCGGGCCGCTGTCAGCCGCAGTAGGCCTGCTGTTCGCGGGTCTACTGCAGCTGACTGCGACCCGATGAAGGCCTGCTCACTAGGTTTAGTTCCTGTAGTGCAAATGACTTCACGTGAGACATTTCAAAAGACGTGTAAGTTTAAAGAAGAAAATTAAAGTTTACTCGAACATAAAAGCGTGGCTTTGTTTCCAACTACATTGCATAGATAACTCACATTTAAAAGCACTTCAAAATCGATATGTATACAGTTATATTTCCTGTTTAAAACAACAGGCTTTTGTTTCGACTTATGGGTCAGCTAAATGCTAGATGCGCAGTAAACACAATAGTTTCTGTTATCTTATATATTATTTAAAGCGACCTGCTCCAGATAATGAAGAGATAATAGTGTGCAACAATCCAGGGGCCGATCTGTTGGGGTGGGGGGTGGTGGGGGAGGGTTACAGGAGTTCCGGACCCCGCCCCACCCAAAAAAAAATAAAAATAAATATAAATATATAAATTCTTTAAAATGCTGTAAATCCCTTTTGGGGTGTTTGGACCCCCCACCCCCCCCGTTGTTTGATATATTGGCGAATGGTGAGTTAACACCCACGCGCCATAACTTTACCCCTCGCGCCCCCCCCCCCCCCCCACCCCTACCCCACCGTCGTTTGATATTTTGTCAATCCAGACCAAAAAGGTGACTGCCATGCGTGTAAAATGCAAAAAAGTACCCAACGGAGAAAGAAACAAGCTTAGAAAAGACGGTTACAACACAATTTATTAATATTTCGGGTAAATACCCTTTGTCAAAATAGACAAACAAACAGAGAGATCAGTCGCTACTTATCTTCATTCGCAGGAGGAATGTCTTAAGAAGAGCATAAAAGTCTTTCACTTAAAAATCTTACGAATTAACAGCCTCATAAGTTAAGCTAGCCCTTTTGAACATGCATCACTAATGAGACATACTATCAACATTTTTAAAGGGATTATTATTCCGAAATATTAATAAATGTGTTGTAACCGTCTTTTCTAAGCGTGTTTCTTTCTCCGTTGGGTACTTGTTTGATATTTTGTCGAATGGCATACCTCCCCCCCCCCCTCCACCCACCCCCCCCCCCTCCCCCCGACACACCCCACACCCCACCGTTTGATATTTTGGCGAATGGTGAGAGTGTGTCAAAATGGTTGTTGTGATGCGTCTAGTGTGGTAGCGCAGTGGTAGTGCTTGTCACTTCTCGCTTTCAGCTTCCACCGCTGGCTAGCAGTATTGCGAAAACTGAGGAGGGCAGAATGCGTCAATCTCAGTCTCTCTTCCAGTACACAGCCTCTCCAACAACAAGCCTCATGTAGTGCCCCCTCACGGCGACGCACGGTAACTGAGCACCCCACGGACTGAACTACAGGGGACTCTGAGGAGGTCTGGCCCCCGGACACGCGGCATTCCGCAGGTCCACCGGTGTGTGGATAGGCCCTGATGCCCGTGAACCAGACTCCCAACTATGGGTAAATAGCCCCACTGCCTTAGTGGAGAGGCAAAGGCTAGGGGAGCAAACCCCGACATGAAACCACCAATGACCAACAAAGTCGGAGTGTCGCTGACTATGCCATTTGGTATAGTCCCAGTGGAAACCCGACAGGGAAACGACTGAGCACACACGCAACCCTCATGGATTATGCCTCAGGTGGATAATATCTTGACATCTGAGGCAAAAACTCGGGAACGCTGAAGAAGAAGAAGAAGAATGGTGAGAGTCTTAACACGCACGCGCCTTCTCTCCACCACCCTTTTCCCCGCCCCCCACCCCCTCCCCCCCTCCCCCCCCCCCCACACACACCCTGTTCTATTTTTCGGGGCCTGGAAGCAAGGTTTAGTGTCGGGGAGGCTTTTTGTATCAGGTTGAAGGTCCCAAACAAAATGTTGACCCCCCCCCCCCACCACCACCACCACCACAACCAACACCCACCACTCTCGAGGTAACTGATCCGCCCCTGTAATCCCTTTAAAAATGTTGATATTACAGTATGTCTCACTAGTGATGCATGCTCAAAAGGGCTAGCTTAACTTATGAGGTTTTAAATTCGTAAGACTTTTTAGTGAAAGTCTTTTATGCTCTTCTTCTCTTTAAGAGAATACTACCGACTCGTATTAGGATCAGTATAAAACACACGTTACGTATGCCTACTAGCATGGATCTTTAAAAAAGGGTAGAAAAGTTTTTTGTCTCCCGTATTGACCGAGCTGGTCGGAGCGCATTCCGGAGCATGCACATGACGTTTTCGGCGTGCAAGGCAGAAATTCTGGCAAAGAAGTAACAAGATAAAAATGAGGTCACGTCTAGCTACGCAAACCTTGCTAGAGAACGTCTTTTTGGCGCCGAAGCACCGTATGTGTGTGTGTGTGTGTGTGTGTGTGTGTGTGTGTGTGTGTGTGTGTGTGTGTGTGTGTGTGTGTGTGTGTGTGTGTGTGTGTGTGTGTGTGTTTGTCAAAGACTAGAGCCCGCGTTTGAGGACGGACAAGTTTGAAATTTTAGGATATTGTCCTTAAAAGAATTATCTCGAGAACTGTTTTTCGATTTTTTTATAAGATTCTCATTGGCGAGAAAATGGCCGTTTCACAAAAACCGGTTGATCCACACTGAAGTCCGTAAATGTTCTTATTTTTACTAGATATTTTGCATATAGCTAGATGAAAGGGAGATATTGAATGATTTCGTTAACCAGCAGTGTGCATCTAGAACCTTGTGGAGTGATTTTTTAAAATATATTTTTTCACGTTTTGGGGATTAATTTCACAGATTATATGAGTTATTCTTAAAAAGAATTGAACCTTTTTTTACGAAAAAATCCCCCACATTCTTCTCATTAATAACCGCATGATTTTTCGTATACGGTATTTACATAAGCCTGCAGTTTGTCTCGGCTGTCGGGTACGATTAGGTCAATTGTGACCTGTATGCCTTAGGTGTGAAAATAAGACAATTTTCTGCACCACTTTTTCGGAGGCATTTGTAAAACAGCTAACTTAACTTTAATTGTTCTTTTACGAAAAAACAAACAAGAAAAACCCCACTATCTTCTCATTAATACCCGCATGATTTTTCGCAAACAGTGTTTGCACAAGCCTGCTGTTTGTCCCGGTCCTGGGGTAGGATTAGGTCAAAATTGTGACTTGTAAGCCCTAGGCGTGAAAATCACCAAAGAAATTGCAAAGTTGATCCTCTGATACGTCAAATGTTAGTACTGCATTGAGTGACGTATAACATCGAGTCGTCACTATGAACACGGTGTCATGGGACTAATGATGTCATGACGTAAAGCTTGAACTGACGTCACATGATTTCGCTGCTCGTGCTATTATTCTTCTTCAGAATAGCTATGCTACGCCAGACCACAGAGCTTACGAATGGCGGGAATCGACGTGTGTCCGTCCTTATTTCTGTGTGCAAGTGTGTGTGGATCAGAGGGTGGGTTAGAGTAGAATGAGATGGATTCCTGTCGCTACACGAGCCTACAGAGCGTACTAATGACGGGAAGCGCCGTGTGTCCGTCAGTCTTTATTTTTGTGTGCGCCGACGTGTCTGTGGATCAGAGGTTGGCTTAAAGAGGAGGGAAATGGATCAGCATAATAAGATTAAAAATGTGAACGACTCTGAGCTTGAATGTTCCTAAAAGATAAATGCATCTGAGCTCCAAACAATACGGTAGACTTTGGGATGAAATCCTCATCTTGTTTTCAAGTCCGTTGAGACATGAAAACGCTGAAACTCCGTTGTACTGGCATTTTAACTCCTTCCCTGCCAACCTAGGTACATTTCGTTTCTGAAATCTATGTTCGCTGAACGACCAAGCGCCGCAAATGGCCAAAGACACTGTAACGCACGCAGACTTGCCCACAGTCGTACGCACAGACTCTCACGCAACAGACGCATACACCGCCACTGACTCAGACGGGCGCATTCATGCGGTAAAACACAACACACGGGCTCCCTTTCTAAAGTAACCTTTATACACTATAAATGAAAAAGAACGACTTAAATGATTATCAACTATGTACACTGTTCTGTTATCACACACACACGTATCACAATATCTTTGCCAGGCTAGGTCTTAGTCTCACATTGCCTCCAACCTGTTTGATGTTGTTGCCTGGTTACGTTGGTCCTTCTCACGTCTAGGCGTGAAAGTCCTTCGTCGTACGCTTATTGCCGTCCTGTCTCTTTGGCACGGACGTCCTCGTTCTCGTACGGCACTCAGTTCTCGTTTTGACTTGGGTATCTTGGTCCCAGTCAGACTCACTCTCAGAAGAGCTGGAGGGATGACCTCACGTTAGGTCCCACCTGTGACTCGACGTCTCGGCGTCCGTCTTTTCCACTCTTTACAAGAACTCTGAAATCTAGGCTTCAGAGTCTTGGAATGCGGGCTAGGTATCTCAAACACAACCGTTCCATACGACAAGACAGCCCGCACTCCCGATCTAGACCTCTGACAGTCACAGCTTCCGCCTAGAACTCACTAAACAGAACTCACCAAAACTCCGTGCTAACCATGTCTTACAGATTTCACGTAGACAGCAGGCCCCACGGATTATCGGCACAAACAAACCGTTAACAAAAACCGTACCGTACTAACCCTAATGTATGAGCACTATGCACGAGCATAGAGCTTCATCACAATTCCCCCTTCCTCGGGAAAAAAAAAGAAGAAACGACCGAGTTTCTTTTTAAGACTACTCGACGTACACTATCACAAACCAAGACTAACTTTGACTAACTAGAATACAAGAAAACAAAAATAGAACAGCCTTAAACCTCAATGTACACTCTCGGATCGCACAGCGAACGCGAAAAACAGAACTAACGCGCTAAAACCTCCAGAAATGAAATCGATCCAACGACTGCCCACACACAAACACACAATCGCGAGACTCCAATCTCCGATCTACCTACATACTGATTATTGGGTGCTGAGCCGCATTTCTGTCCGCAACAGAAGTATGCCGTCTCCAGCCAACCCGACTATAGGGCCACACCCGCTGACCGATTCCCTGTTTCTGGACGGAAATAACACGTTCCCTCTGCCCACGAGCACGCTTGCTCTGAGCTCTCGTCGCGACTGCACCGCGAGGAAAATGAGCTCGCCTAATCGCTCCAACTTTAGCGATGACTGGCTGCACACCCTTCATGTTACCCAGAACTAAATCAACTACTGGCTCATCGATGACACACGAAACCAGACTACCTGTAAAAAACTCTGTGTCAATCTCTATCTTAGCTAACGGAAAAACTTCTATCTTTTCTCCAAACGAAACTACTTTCTGTGACTCGCCTGTGAACTGATCTGGTCTAACAAGGCTACGCCTGACCCCCGCGGTCGTTGTACCGGAGTCACGGAGAACAGAAACAAGGCATCCATTAACAACACCGTCTACCAGCGGTAGGCGGCAACCACCTCCGTCATCTGAACACACTGCGCCCAGCTGTGGTTCCTCCCCGACTGGGACCGCAAAACTGGCTACGTGAGTGGGCTGCACCGCCCCATCCACCATACCAGGATTATTAGGACCTTGATGAGCCAGATGGCCGTGCTCCTGATAACTAGCATACTGCGCGCCTGCACTGTAGTACGGACAGCTCCGACTGAAGTGCCCGTACCCACGACAAGAAAAACACTGCGCGTCCGAACTCGCAACACGACCACGACCATACCCACGCAAAGATGCCCCTCCACGTGTGTACGGATCGCTACCGCCATTGCTGTTACCTCGATCACCGCGTCGGAAACGCAAAGTACCTCTACCGTTAACCAGCTGGGCTCCACGTAAGGTATTGACGCCCCGGTAACCCCCAGTCGTGTTAGCAGCGACCAACCCGACTGGCGGAGTCTCGGCCCTACGCGCGAGGTTTTTCGTAGGATGCGCCATCCGAAAAGCCTCCGCGTTCTGTACTAACTCGTCCGTAGTCTTGAGGTTACGTTCCCTCAAGAATACCGCTACCAAAGAACTGTTCAGCCAACATGAGATCGAACAATGCTTCGTACGTGTGATCGATCTTTGACAGTTCGACCCAACGTACGAGCAAATGGGACAACCGTTTGCCAAACGACATAAACGATTCCCCTGTCTCTGGCCGACAAGCTCGCAAGCGTTCCCTAAAACCTTCCGCATTACACTGGAACTTCTGCAAGAGACACTCCTTCAAAGTCTCGTACTCTATGTTCCCCGAAACGGTCAAACTATGGTAAAGACTCAAGGCCTGTCCCTCAAGCACAGATGAAAGCAAAACGGGCCAGTTGGCAGGAGGCCAACTCAACGCCTGCGCATGAGACTCAAAACGACACAAAAAAGCGTCAATAGAGTCCACGGACTCTTTAAACATCGGCAGTTTAGGAAAATTGCGTATGCCTCGGCCTACTGAATCACTATCTGGTCTAGATCCCGCATCTCGAGCTAACTGTATTTGTACATCCCTATCTTTCTCTTTCTCTCTCTGGTATTCCAATTCTTTCTCTCTTAACTCATTCTACCCCAACACCGAAATCCCCAAATCTTGCCGGTGTCCTCTGAAGACTGCATTGCATTGCAGGACACAGATCGACCGTGATAGTTCAAGGGTGATGCCGGAATAGCTTGGCGCCCATAGGCGCCAAGCTATTCTGGCATCACCCTTGAACTATCATGGTCGATCCTTATCTTGCTGTAGTGTGTCTGGGGTAGAATGAGTTAAGGCATGTTCCCTCTCGTCCTTCTCTCTCTGAAACGCTAGAGACTTCTCGTCTTTCTCTCTCTGAAACGCTCTCTCTTCTCTTTCTCTCTCTCTCTCTGTACTTCTAATTCCTTCTCCTTAAAGACTCTTTCTTTCTCTTCTCGCTCTCTCTGAACTTCGAATTCTTTCTCCTTTAAGACTCTTTCTTTCTCTTCTCTTCTCTCTGAATTTCTAGCTCTTTCTCCTCCCTCTGTATCTGCATTTCCAACTCTTTCTCCTCTCTAAGTCTACGAATTTCTGATTCTTTCTCGTCCCTCACCCTCTGAACTTCTAACTCTTTCACCTTTAAGGCTTTCTGAACCTCTAGTTCCTCTTTCTTAAGTACTCTTTCTCTCTCTTCCCTTTCTCTCTGAGCTTCTCTTTCTTCTCCCTGAGCTTCTCTTTCTCTCGCTCTATCCTCTCTATCCCTACATTTCTCTACGTAATCAAAAAGCTTCTCATCCTTAAGTCCTAACCTTTCACCCTGTTTAATGTAAGCCTCTACCGGGTCTACCTCCATATTTGCTACAACTTCCCAAACTTGAGCACGGAAAAAATACAAATACCACAACCAAATGACGGAAAAAAACTTAATGAAATCTCACAATATCAACTTACGCAGAAACAGTGACCTACTTGACGTCCAGATGGAACGAAAAATAAGAACGATAGAAAGAAGAGCAAGGAAAAAGAACACTACCTATACAAAAGGAAGAAACAATAACTGGCTCCTCGTAAGATCCCGAAAACTACAGAAATAACGGATCTTACCCCCTAGAATCGGAGAGGGGAATCTAACACAACAACATGCACATAGCAACAAATCCTACTCTAAAATCGCTACTCACTATCGCCCGCAGATACTTCCAATCTACCGCTAAAACAGGGTCACCACTGTAACACACGCAGACTTGCCCACAGTCGTACGCACAGACTCTCACGCAACAGACGCATACACCGCCACTGACTCAGACGGGCGCATTCATGCGGTAAAACACAACAAACGGGCTCCCTTTCTAAAGTAACCTTTATACACTATAAATGAAAAAGAACGACTTAAATGATTATCAACTATGTACACTGTTCTATTATCACACACACACGTATCACAATATCTTTGCCAGGCTAGGTCTTAGTCTCACATTGCCTCCAACCTGTTCGATGTTGTTGCCTGGTTACGTTGGTCCTTCTCACGTCTAGGCGTGAAAGTCCTTCGTCGTACGCTTATTGCCGTCCTGTCTCTTTGGCACGGACGTCCTCGTTCTCGTACGGCACTCAGTTCTCGTTTTGACTTGGGTGTCTTGGTCCCAGTCAGACTCACTCTCAGAAGAGCTGGAGGGATGACCTCACGTTAGGTCCCACCTGTGACTCGACGTCTCGGCGTCCGTCTTTTCCACTCTTTACAAGAACTCTGAAATCTAGGCTTCAGAGTCTTGGAATGCGGGCTAGGTATCTCAAACACAACCGTTCCATACGACAAGACAGCCCGCACTCCCGATCTAGACCTCTGACAGTCACAGCTTCCGCCTAGAACTCACTAAACAGAACTCACCAAAACTCCGTGCTAACCATGTCTTACAGATTTCACGTAGACACCAGGCCCCACGGACTATCGGCACAAACAAACCGTTAACAAAAACCGTACCGTACTAACCCTAATGTATGAGCACTATGCACGAGCATAGAGCTTCATCACAGACACAAAGACACAAATTGGTCTCAGCAAGAGGCATAGATCTTCATGAGCCCCCGCGAATGCGGGGGCTCATGAGGATCTATGCCTCTTGCAGTTGCATTCACTTTTTTCTCGGCAGTGAAGGGGTTAACTATGTTTACCAGATGTGCTCTGCGTCTCTCATGAACATTTTAAGTTTCGTGTGCTTGTTTACTCTTCTATCAAAGCGAGCTGCACTGTGTCCTTGACTGTGTACGTAAGCTCCACATCTTAGTCATCTAAGAGTGAACTTCCACTACAGTGTTCGCGTACACACAACGAAAATTGTGCTTGTTTGTGATTTTGGACCTAACGGCTTGACAGCCGTACTAGGTCCAAAAGCACAGACCAGCACACACTCAACAATGCCAGATTAAAAAAAAAAAAAAGCAGCATTGACCTGTTTGTAGAGCCGTACAGTCCAATATCGAAAACCAGTTCCCAGTTATGAATGTTACCTTTCCAGCAGTAGCATTGACCAATCCGTTTGTATGAGACGAATGTTTAATAATTTCGTCGCCAGGGGACGCAGAATACGTTTTTGACATCATTAAAAATTCATCGTTAAACAGCGCCGGATCAATCAGTTTTCAAGGGGGGTGGGTGTGGGAGGGGGGGGGGGGGCTCAACTTTTATTTTTTTCTATTGCCAGGGTCTAGTATATATCAAAACAGCACAGCCGAAACTGTTCTTCTGACGTTTTTGAAAGTTTCTAACTGGTGTTACGTACGGCACTGAAACACAAGCGTTACAACTCAATTTTAAACACACTTATTTATAGTTTGATGCCAGCCGTGTGTGTGTGTGTGTGGGGGGGGGGGTGCTGTAGTACCAAAGCACCGCCCCCCCCCCCCCTCCCTGGATCCGGCCCTGTTAAAGATCCCCAGTTGTCTAAAGGAACGTGGATAATAAGTGGGTTCAGAAAGCGGCATAAATGGTAAGGAAGGGGGGGGGGGGGAGGGGCGGGCTCATGGATGGTGCTCAATTTGGGTTGTGCTCAATTTTTTTCTCGACAATATATGGGTTAAAAACCACTCGCCGGCCAATCTAGCACAGATAATGAGAGAAGAAGCACCGTCTTAAAATATCCTGCAAAACAGTTTCGATTGGTCGGAAACAATGTACACAAAGCGCGCACATCGACCTCTACCTAAGGTACAGTCAGTGCTGCGCGGCCATGCAGGACGCACTAGTCACAATCATTAAAGGTCGAGAAGCTGAATTCAGTGTAAGCCCTTCCCTGTGAATGCACGTACATATAATTATCTGAAAGCTTTGTTCATTGAACTACCAAAAGCCACAACCGTCCAAGAAACATGGACACAAACTGGTCTCAGCAAGAGGCACAGATCCTCATGAGCCCCCGCAGTCGCGGGGGCTCATGAGGATCTGTGCCTCTTGCAGTTGGATGCAGATTACTGTCCCTGCTCACGCCAAAAAGCGTATGAGGGAGAAGAACAGTTGGATGGTGTTCATGTTTACTGGGCAGTGATAGGGTTTAAGAAATATGTATGCATGTCTGTGATTTTCGACCTTATTTTCAGAGCCGTATGGTCCAAAAGCACGGGCCAGCATACTAATAACACTAATTTGTTTCTTGGTTGGTTGGTTCGTTTGTTCATTTGCACATACTCCATTGCTTTATGCACTTCAACCGAGCTTTGACAGATTGGTCAGTTTTGTCAAGTTACTTTGTGCTTATCTGACTATTCCAGATTACGTAGAAATACATCTTACAATGTTTCGCCTTTAAGGGAAATATTTCGCCATAGACTGTATTATTTTTTAGTGTTGATGACTTTTTAAAAGCAGGTGATCTTTTTCCCGCAACAGCAGTCCTTTAAAAATGTGACTAGAAATGTGTGGGCGTACAGTTCATACGGGCACTTCGACTGATGAATGGGACCACGTGACCAACGCAGCTCCTGACATTGATTGTCTAAAAAAGCGCGATCCCGTACACGACACTGAATCACGGACTCGTGGCACGATGAATGAGCGGTCGATCTAAGTGTGGATTAGAGTTCTATACTGACGAGCAAAAGAAACGCGACATCATTTGAGTCGTCGAAAACACTTCATAGTTTCCGAGGTTCGAGTGATGTCGAATTTCTTTTGCTCCTCAATATATATGGTGTTTTACCTCAGCCCTGCCTGTGAAGGCGAAAAGACACTAAGAACATTTTTTTTTTTTTTTTTTTTTGGTAAAAAGAGAGATTTTCATTGTAATACAACGAAAGTCTCGTTTTTCACACAAATGTACTTGATGTCGTTTGCTTTTGACAAGGCAGAGCCCTTCCACTGCACTGTCTTTTGCTTGGAGGGAGTGAGGTCGATTGATCCCAGTTATAACATTCTGACCGTCACTAGAATTCAGGGCAGTTTACCATGGCCTAATGCATTTGTTTGTTTGGTAATCTTGCGTGAGCGTGTGTGCGTGCGTGCATGGATGTGTGCGTCTTCGTGCGTGTATGTGCATGTGTGTGTGTGTGTGTTTGTGCGCGTGCGTGTGCCTGTGTGTGTGAGTGTGTGCGTGTGTGCGGTGTTTGTGTGTGTGTGTGTTTGTGTGTGTCTGCGTGTGTCTGCGCGCATGCGTACAAGTATAAGTACGTACGTGCGCGTGAGCGTGTGTGTGCGTGTGTGTGTGTATGTGTGTGTGTGTGTGTGCGCGCGCGCGTGTGCATGTGCGTGTATGTTTCATGAATTTGAATAGGCATGCATTCATGTATCCGCCATTGTATGCGTGTGTGTGCGCGCTTGCGCTTCCCCCAGTAAGCAAAACGTCTTCGGACCCGCCGGCCGACAGCCGCAGTGGGCCCGCGCACAGCCCGAGGACCTTTGCTTGCTGGGTCAATACAAAAATGCTAACGTACTATTGCACACGATCGTGTGTCCCCTTGTTCATACTGATTTTTGTGTTCTCTTCTTTTACGTGCGTGTGCGTGAGCGTTTAAACTAACTCCTAAATTAACAAGACACAGATTTCCTGATCCGCTCTAGCACTGACGCTACCCCATTCACCCCTTCGCCTCCAGTGGTCGCAGATCGTGTTTCTGAAATCTTTTTTTTAACCCATTTAGCCCCGAGTTCCAACAGCAGGAGATGGATTGACCACGATAATTCAAGGGTGGTGCCAGATTAGCTTGGCGCCTGCAGGCGCCAAGCTAATCTGGCACTACCCTTGAATTATCATAGTCAATCCATCTTCTGCAATTGGTACATAGTCATCAGGCAACACCTCCCAAAATTTGAGAAATGATACCTTGGGGCTCAAAGGGTTAACTGAAGACCTAATAATCCCAGCCATCCAAGTGACATAGATGCAACGTTGAGTCTTCAAGAGGCATAGATCCTCATGATCCCCCACAACTGCGGGGGCTCATGAGGATCTATGCCTCTCGAAGTTAGATCATAATCAGCTTTTTTCTTTCCACTCGGGAGTAAAGTGGTCACAAATCCCCAGTAATTCACCGAATTAAACATGCATAATTTTTCAGGACGGACATGATAATTTTTGTCGAGATTGCTGTTTTTCTCCGATTAATCTGAATAAATCCCAATAAATTTCTTCGTGCCGTGGGGTATTTGGATAGTGCCCGCGGGTTTTATTATGCTGCCGCAGACTTCCAGTACATGACTCATAATCCCGGCCATGTCGTAAAGTCAAGCACTGACTGCCGGCGATGCAATATTTGGAGAGGGATGGAGCGGAGGCGAGGGGGGGGGGGAAGGGGGAGTTGGGGGGAAGGGGGAGGTGGGGGGAAGGGGGAGGTGAGGGGGGGGGGGGCGTTTAGAGGGAGGGGGTCGGCATGGAATAAAATCGTCACACGAATGAGTGAGAACAATCCAAAGAAAGAAAGAAACACGCTTAGGAAAGACTGTTAGGAAAGACTATTAACATTAGTAAATATATTCATTAACATTAAATTATTCATAAATATAGTTGTTAACATTAATAAATTATTAATAAATAATGTATTAATGTTAATAAATATATTTATTAATTTATTAATGTTTCGGGTTACAACACTTTTTCAAAATAGACATACAAACAAGTGCACAATTTAAAACTGCTCAGGCTTTTTAATGAGGAGGATACAACTGTATATTGAAATACAGTCTACTCCGCTTATAACAAGGTCGGAATTAACAAAAGTCGGATTTAACAACACTTTTTCAGAGGTACCCACAGCACTCTTTCTATGTAAATTACTTCGTTCATAACAAATTTCTGTTATAACAACATTTAAAAATTGCGTGTCCTCAAGCGAGTATTAACAAATTCGATAGCAGCTGTCTTTTCTAAGCATGTTTCTGTCTTCGTTGGATTCTTTTCTGCATTTTACACGCTGGCGGGCATCTTTTCGGTCTGGATTGTATACTTTTGTCTCTTTTCTCTTCATCTTTTCCTCTCAGTACTGCAGCTAACTCATGATGTTCTTTTTTTCTTTACGTGACATACCGTCGTTGTCTCCGTGGTTCATGAAATTCCATTTCACTTCTCTTCGTGATTTATTAGTGAATGAACTAATATACATTGGAAACGTCACAGTTATCCCCATGCACCATCTCAATCGAGGGGGAGGGACGGAGGGAGAGAGAGAGAGAGAGATCAGTGTGTCAGGTTTTGTAATTCCTCACTCCGTCCGAGCAGCAAAAGATGAGAGAACAATTGTCGTTCATCCAAATCACGCAAAAGGCAAAGAGTCTCATGAGCCCCTGCAAAAGCAAGGACTCATGAGAATCTTTGCCTCTTGCAGATATGGGAGCGAATGCCGTACTGAGGTACAAAATGGATTTTAGCCCGCAGCAGTCTCACTCAAACATGGCTTGATTTGATTTCCATGGAGTGTGTTTTCTTTGAGGGTAGCAGCTTGGCACTGTGATTTTTAGAACTTCAAGTGGCGGGTAGCAAATCAGAGCGTGACTTTACCGCCGAAGGGGGAAATGTGCGTGCCTCGGACAAAAAAGATGTTCGGGAATATCCCAGTAAGCGATGGCCCTCGGTCCCACGACGGCCGCAGGGGCCCGCGCACGGCCGTGCGCGGGCCCACTGCGGCCGTCGTTGGCCGGCCCGAAGACGTTTAACTACTGGGGAATACACTACAGAAGAATAAGTGTGAGTCTGTGCGTGTGCGTGCGTGCGTATCAATGAAAATCATGAAATTTGTGAAACCAGAAAATAAGAACACACAATTATTGTATTGCCTGCAGTTGGAAAAATTAAGTGTGCCCTGGCGTCAGCGATTTCGGGGGGAAGCCGGGGGGGCGTGGTGGTGGGGGGGGGGGGGTAAGGGGGGCGGGTAGGTGAGAGAGAGAGAGAGAGAGAGAGAGAGAGAGAGAGAGAGAGAGAGAGAGAGAGAGAGAGAGAGAGAGAGAGAGAGAGAGAGAGAGAGAGAGAGATAATGATTCCTTCACAAACACATGATCGGTTTCTCGGTCTCTCAAATTTCATCTTAAGCCAACACCTCTGTTCCATGTCGTCTTAAATCTTCAAAACTCTCCTCCGTAACCTCACAACCGAAAGGTAAAATGGCCGATTACGCATGCATATTCAGTTCCTCACTCAACACTTTCCATCTGCAAGAGGCATAGATTCTCTTTAGCTACTGCATTGCAGGGTCTCATGAAAATCTATGTACCTGGCCCATGGAAATTTTGTTTCAGCTGTGATACCTTCTTATTGTTGCTGTTTCATTTCACGTTAATTTTCTCACTACCCCTAAAGGGGACAAACGTTAAAGAATCTTGATGTCTGCACGTCTAGTTTTGCTTAGAGAGGAAGGGCGTTCTTAGTAAAGGACATTTAAGTCCAGTGGCTCAGAAAAATCGGTTCCTCTTGCTGACATTGGTCGGCCCCTGGGGCCAGTTGCATGAACGAGCTTAGTCCTGCGCCAGCCACCAAATCAAGGTGCTCCGCTATAGCGGAGCACCTTGCTTAGTGTCTGGCGCAGGACTAAGCTCACTCACGCAACTGACCTCTGCAACTCGACTGTATTTAAGCTCTGAAGGTTTATGTGTGTGGCTGTTTAATCTGCAATCAACCGGCAAGTTTCCAGGCTGCAGTGAAGACGAAGCACACTCTAAAAAGCATACTTGAAATACGCTGGATGTACAGCGTTATTATACACTAAGAGCTCACCTGCTGATGCACACTGGTTGTCTCAGAGGTAGCGAATAGAGGGGGACAACCAGTGTCCTGCGTAGGACATTACTCTTGGATAACTAAGTACGCGTCGCGGCGACTGAACAGTCAGGCCACGGACACAGTGCCGTTTCCGTACTGACTGTCTAGTCTCTTACGGCAAGTTTGTAAAATGACGATTTGTTTCTGTCAAAACTTTTTCTGTCAAAACTTTTTACCGTTGATAAATAAAGTTTCATCATCATCATCATCTTAGGCTTAGTCAGTCCCAGTCATCCCCTAATACTCATTTCTTGGCTATGAACCTGATTCCTTACCAACCCCACACCCAAGCACAGCTGAAATCAGCGTGCCCCTCAAATCACTACGTCAACGGCAACTCAATATAGGCCCACAATTGTCCTGACTGGATAAGCTCAAGATGGTATGAATCAAAGCACCAAACATGTCTCCTCTCATCTAGTCAGACATTTCCAGCAAATTCCAACATTCAGCCCTACTACAAATTTTCAAATAAGGCAAAAATTATTTCCGGTCCTTGCACTGCCTCAACTGCCCAATTTGAATATGTAATATAACCAGTCAGATTTACCAGCAGGTATGTGTAATGGCTGACGGGTCTAGAGAGTAAGCAGACAAACAAAGCAATTGTGTTTAACTCCTTCCCTGTCAACGGACGTACATTTTGTTTCTGAATCTGTCTTCACTGAACGACCAAAAGCCACAAACTGTCCAAAGAACATGGACACAAAGGGGTCTCAGCAAGAAGCATAGATCCGCATGAGCCCCCGCATTCGCGGGGGCTCATAAGGATCTATGCCTCTTGCAATTAGATCGCATTCGCTTCTTTCTCGGCAGTGAAGGGGGTTAATTGTCTTTGAGCATGGTCTGGTGAGGTCATGCCGGACGACTAATATCTTTTTCTTTTTTTAAATCCCGGATGATCTCCTTCAGTCTGAGGATGCTGTTGGGGCCGGCCTCTGCAGCGGACAAGGTCGAAAGGTCGGCTCCTGCGAAACTATGTCTCTTGCAGATACTACGGACTGAATAGCAAACTGTTCAGTGGGGTAAGTTTTTTAAGGGGCAAGATGGCGGACATGCACCACTGATCCCCTGGCGCGGCCGCTCCGGCAAAATCCGCCAACTGTGCTTCGAAGCGACTCCTATTATTATTTTTTTCAGGCAGGTGAGTGTCACGTTGTGCCATCAAGTTCTGAGGGAACAATGTACTTTTGTCGACAACTTTATGTGATAGCTGTGGCCGGTATACCGACTAGAACATCGTCTGTGTTAATCTTGTACAAGAGTCGGAATTTGGACTTGTTTCGTGCCAGTCTATGTATTCAAAGAAGAGCGTGCAGATGAACTGTGCGGGGATTATTAAACATGTCAGTGCTATTCCGGGCTCCATCCTACCGTAATTATAACGCACTGCCATAATTTTCTTCAGTCTGACTGACGCCACAGAAGAGCGTGGAAGCACACAGAGAAGCATTTACCAGCGAGCTTTACTGCCATCGCGGCGGCCGTGTTATGTATCAGGTGCTGCCTGGCCCTCCGACCGTCGCTGTTGACAGATATTTCCCAACAAGCGGCGTGCCAGTGAAAATGACTGTGTGTGGGGGTGCTGGTTTTTATTTAACCCTTATCATTCGGAATACTCCAGTGTGCGAAATAAGTTTGACTAAAATAGTTCAAGGGTAGTGCCAGAATAGCTTGGCGCCTCTAGGCGCCAAGCTATTTTGGCACTACCCTTGAACTAAAACCATTGGTCTATATCCTTATCTGAGAGTACTATAATGTAGCTTGCCTATGGCAGCGTACACATTTGAATCTTTTAGCCTCAGGAGGATATGGGTTAAAATTATAATGACTCATGACTGTTACTATCATGACATTATGTGTTATAAATGATGTTGACCGACTTTGTCGGAGCCGTGCCCTCTGAACACCGGCGCTGTACTATAGCGACGGGCCTCCAGGTGCAGCTTTGACCGTTGTTTTATGTTGCCTAGATCGGAGATCCGGCATTTCCCCTTCGACGGTAATTTGTTTCTGTTGTTAACTTGTACTTTTATGTACTAGCTTTAGTCAAGTAGGAACTTAACAAAAGAGCATATACTACTGTGTTCAGGAGACATAGGGCTGTCTTAGCATTCTGTTTTTGTCAGGGACGGAGGTTCAGTCAGGTCGGGATGAGGCCACTGGCCCCGGCCATTAGATGCCTTGGCGACGGGCCGCTAGTCACCCGTCCCGAATCATTGTCTGTCCATTTTGTAGCTCTGTTATTGTAATTTGTCGCCGGAATGAGCGAGTGAGTGAATGTGAGCAGCACCTGCGGTGGCAAGACAATTTTTGCTGTGTATGATTTTCTATCACAGCAACAATAAAGTCATCTTGAATCTTGAATCATCATCATCATCATCATCATCATCAGTCCCTTGCCCGAACTGGGCGTTGGGGGGACTGAAAGGCAGCAGCAACAGACAGTGCTCTCCACTGAGTTCTATTTTGGGCGGTGGCAAGCAAGTCTGGCATCTCGTCTGAATAAACGTGCTCATAAACTTAAGTCCACATTTCCAACATGTACCACTCGGAATATAGAACATCCATCAGTCTTTTCGTCGTAACAGCCCCCGGTAGCAAAACCTCTTCGGGCCCATGACGGCCGCAGTGGGCCCGCGCATAGCCTGCGGCCGTCGTGGGCCCGAAGACCTCTTGCTTACTGGGTAGGCAGAGGGAAAGGAACATGACGGCACACACATATCTAAGACATAATAATTTTGAGAATTGTATTACAGTATTTTATTATTTTTACTGGGGACCCGCTATCCGAAGACTGGCCAAAAAAAAAATTACAATCGTAAATTCTGTCTATTGGATTTTCTCCTTCTGACGAAGGAACCAGTTAAGACACGCACGGCTTGTTCTTTGCCAGATCGATATATGGCATTTAGCAGAACGTCTTGGGGCCCACGATGGCCGCAGTGGGCCCGCGCACAGTCGTGCGCGGGCCCACTGCGGCCGTCGTGGGCCGAAGGACCTTTGCTTACTGAGTTATGACATTTAGCAGGACCGCTATAAAAAGGAATCACACCCTTTTCTTTTCTTCGTTCCCTTGCGCAGCATTGTCTTTCTTGGAGAAGGATTTACAATGCTAATGTGTTCTGGCAATGTCTTCGTGGGGCCAATGAATCTCACGGCGGCAGTGGTCGAGGTTTTTACTGCGTCTCGTATCAAGTTAATGATTTATACGGTTACGCCGACAAGGAAAGGCTTTTGGCGCGTTTCTCTTGAAATTTTGAAAACAAATTTCGACGAGAAAAAGCGAACTTTTTGTTCTTTTTGTGAGCGTATTTATTATTTTTGGAGCATCAGTAGTCTGCAACATTATTCTTATGATTAAAGCTCATTCCTAACTTTAAGCCGCGGCCTACCCATTTTACGAACCCAAAGGAAAGTAAGACTGAATTATTCACACACACACACACACACACACACACACACACACACACACACACACACACACACACACACACACACACACACACATAGGCCTACACACACACACACGCAGACACACACCACCACAACCCCCCCCCCCCCACTCTCTCTCCCCCTCCTCCCTCCCCCCCCCCCACCACCACCACCAAAACTACTCGGCTGTTGACAATGACAAAATAATCCCTAATATTCTTTTCCCAATTCCTCTGCCACCTCGTTCCATCAGCAAGAGGCATAGATTCTCATGAGCCCTTGCAACTGCCTCTTGTTTCTGTTCAGTGACGAGCGCACCACCTTTACATAAATTTCTTCCCGTCAAACAGCGCATATCTCGTGACACTAAGCCAACGACTTACGCTCGACAATATTTCTTCACATGAATTAACATTCCTACCTACACCACTCGCAACGCAAGGAACGCTCGAAACAAACACTGTTCATCAAAAGGCATAGATTTACATGAGCCCCTGCGGTGTAGGGGCTCATGTGAATCTATGCCTCTTGTAGATGGAAGGATCTGGGTGGAGGAACTAGGAAGACAGGGCGAAGGCACGAGGGAATCATGCCGCCAACTGCCTCCTAGATCAAGATTCCATTTCAGATGTGCTTGTGTTTTGCTCCGCTATTATCGACCCAGGACGATGCGCTGTGAGGAGTTATGGAGCTGTTCTCGCTAACCGGTTTCAGTCAAGAGTTGATTGAAACCCTTGCGAACTGCTTCTCCCATCGTGGGATGTTGATGCATCGTCGTGATGATGATAATGTTGAAACGTTTATTTAGGATTTCAAGATTTAAGAATCAGCAACCGCTGTGTTGTTTTCTTAGACAGGCAAACATTCCTTCGGTTGGTATGCTGCATAAGAGTAAACAAAATATATGTTTACTGTTCAGTTCAGTTCACTTCACTTCATTTCCCTCAAGAAGATGGGATCTCTGGGCTCTGAAAGGTCCATATGTGCTCCACCTCACCCATCAAAAGTCTTTCCAGAGTTTAGTTAGATATCGCGCCAATACTGATCTGGTTTACTATAGATCTCTCGTGTCCCTTCACCCACATCATACTGAGGCTAAAAGCTTCAAATTTGTACACTGCCATACTTATGCAAGCTACATAATAGTACTTACAGATAATGATATAGACCAATGGCTTTAGTTCAAGGGTAGTGCCAGAATAGCTTGGCGCCTAGAGGCGTCAAGCTATTCTGGCACTACCCTTGAACTATTTTAATCAATTCTTCTTTCACACACTGGTGTATTCCGAATGATAAGGGTTAAATGCTGCCCAATGCCCACACAATAAAATGTACGAAAGTAGTATAAAAGGGGGGCAGATTTTCTTTTACTTCATGCAGTTTCACGGATTTTGTTTTGTTAAGCACGAACCACTAAAACCACTATAACGATGCATCACAAAGTGGTTTTCCAATAATTGATGATGACGTTACATGACTAAGTCACGAAAAATACAGGAAATCACGCGTCACGTTGTTAACCCATGCCTCCCCCCTCCCCCACTCAATCCCCCCTCCCCCCCCCCCTCAGCCCCCCTTCTCCCGATGCAGGCTATCTTTTCTTACGCAACACTAAAGACGGACGATCGGCAAGGCTCAAAACTCGCATAATCTCCACAAGCACCGAGGTGATCTCGAGATTGATTATGCATGTACTATCTTTCGCGTTAAACAGCACGCCTGCATGAAATGCGAAGGGCTTTGTCAGTGGATACGCTTAGGTGATACATTTGGAGAAAAAACAGTATGACGTATATAATAAACTCCGCCATGGCCGGTCCCAAGCCCGGGTGAGAAAGGAGGAGGGTTGGGCGTGGGGCCAGCAACCCCACCCTGTAAAAACCCTAAAGCTACAGAAACCAAAGCAACAGAAGAATCCAACCAGCGCTTGAATCAGGGAGATGCCTCTACAGGAGAGCAGATGACGCGGGTTGGTGAAAGCCTCACGGAAGCCAACCAGCCGACGAATCTCCTGACGATGAAAGCAACAGCAAAGATCGGAACTTGGAACGTACGAACCATGTATAAAAACTGGAAAAGCAGCTCAAGTGGCTAGCGAGATGAAAAGATACAACATCCAAGTACTAGGAATTTCTGAAAGCAGATGGAATGGGTCTGGCATGACAACACTTGCCAGCGGAGAGAAAATCCTCTACTCGGGACATGCAGACGAGAACCACGAACACACAGAAGGAGTTGCCATCATGATGTCCCCTGTAGCAGCCAGAGCGCTTATGGAATGGCAACCAGTCTCCTCTAGAATCATGACAGCAAGATTCAACTCCAAGGGGAGAAAAATTACATTCATCCAATGCTACTCGCCTACTAATGATGCTGATGAAGAGGCAAAAGAAAATTTCTACAATTCTCTCCAGACAGTAGTTAATGAGTTACCCAAGAGAGACATCAAGATACTGATGGGTGACCTGAATGCCAAGATAGGGAAAGACAACCTTGGAAAAGAATTGATTATGGGAACCCAGGCCCTTGGAACAATGAATGTAAATGGCGAGCTTTTCACAGACTTTTGCGCTATTAATGACCTGGTCATTGGCGGCAGTGTATTCCAGCACAAAGACATTCACAAAGAAACCTGGATCTCACCAGACGGCAACACCAAAAACCAGATAGACTACATCACTATCTCTAGGAAATGGAGACGAAGCCTGCAAGACACAAGATCCCAACGAGGGGCAGACGTAGCCTCAGACCACCACTTGGTGATTGGAACCATCAAAGTCAAGCTACGAGCTTTTAGAGACATAGCCAACCGACCTCACATAAACTTTAACACCCAGCGGCTGAAGGAGAAAGACTACAGAGACACCTTTTCAACTTCCCTGAAGAACAGATTTGAAGCCTTGAACTTGGTGACCGAAGAAACACCCCTGGAGGAACACTGGAGCTCTTTAAGAGACACACTGATAGGCACATGTGAAGAAGTGCTTGGTAAAAGAGAATGGACAACCAAGGAATGGCTCTCCAGTGACACATGGCAGATGGTAAAGAGCAGAAGAGAAATCAAGCAACAGATCAACAGCAACAAGAATGAAGTGGAAAATAAAATTCTTCGAGATGAATTTACCCAAATAAACAAGAAAGTCGAGAAAAGTGCCAGGAAAGACAAGAGGCTCTTTTATGACGCTCTAGCGACAGAGGCGGAACAGGCAGCAGAAAAGAGGGACCTCAGCACTCTGTACAAGGTCACCAGGACCCTCTCAACCAAAAAGACGAACATGAACAAACCAGTTAAAGACAGAGAAGGAAACCCCATCAGCAAAGAGCAAGACCAAAGACAACGATGGGCTGAACACTTTGGGGAACTTTTAAATCAACCCCCACCGTCAGTGAGACCGGACATCCCCCCCCCTGCAAACTCACCGCTCAAAGTCAACACCAACCCTCCCACGAAAGCAGAAATCCTAAAAGCCTTGAAGACCCTGAAAAATGGGAAAGCAGCCGGCCCAGATGGAATTCCTCCAGAGGCGCTCAAGGTAGACCTTTCAGTCACAGTCAACATGCTGCTGCCTCTACTGCAGAAGGTCTGGAGGGAAGGAAGAGTACCAGCAGAGTGGAAAAAGGGACACCTGGTAAAACTTCCCAAGAAAGGAGACCTAGGATCCTGCAAGAACTGGCGCGGCATCATGCTACTGTCAGTACCTGGCAAAGTACTGACCCGCATTATCCTCGACCGGCTGAAAGATGCAGTGGACGAAAAACTTAGACCAGAACAAGCTGGCTTCAGGAAAGACAAGTCGTGTACAGACCAAATAGCAACGCTCCGAATCATCATCGAACAATCCTTGGAGTGGCAGTCGACGCTGTACCTCAACTTCATCGACGTTCGCCAAGCGTTCGATAGTGTAGACAGAGAAACCATTTGGCAGCTCCTCCACCACTATGGAATCCCTCAAATCTTCACTACCCTGATCCAGCAACTTTATGAAGGCGCCACCTGCCAAGTTATCCACAATGGCAAACTGACAGAGGACTTTGAGGTGAAAACAGGAGTCCGACAAGGATGCATGCTCTCCCCAATGATCTTCCTGTTAGTGGTCGACTGGGTGATGAGACAGGCAACTAAAGCAGGAAAATCAGGAATCCAGTGGCCCATGAACCAGTTTTTTGAGGACCTCGACTTTGCGGACGACTTGTGCCTGATGTCCCAGAAATACCAAGATATGCAACAGAAAACAGATAACCTGGCCCAAGAAGCATCCAAGACTGTACTGCAAATCAACCTGGAAAAGACAGAAACCATGACCCTGTTCAAGAAGCAGCAGAAGCTAATCACCCTTGGAGACAGCGAGCTGAAAGAAGTTACCTCTTTCACTTACCTGGGCAGCATTGTATCAGCAACAGGTGGTTCTGACGAAGACATCAAAGCCAGAATCGGGAAAGCGAGATACGCCTTCATTACCCTGAGACCAGTCTGGAGGTCAACATCTCTGTCTGTCCGCAACAAGCTACGAATTTTTAACAGCAACGTTAAGTCTGTCCTCCTCTATGGCTCAAAGACCTGGAGAGTCACCAACACCCTAACCAACAAGCTCCAAGTATTCGTCAACGGCTGCCTTCGCAACATACTGAAGATCAGGTGGACAGACAAAATAAAGAATACCGATTTGTGGCAGCGGACAAACCAAGATCCCATCGACCAGCAGATTGCCAGTCGGAAATGGCGATGGATAGGACACACCCTGCGGAAACACCACAGGACATCATCCGGCAAGCTTTGCAGTGGAACCCCCAAGGAAAGAGACGGGTCGGTCGCCCTAAGACCACCTGGAGACGATCCTGTGAAGAAGAAATGAAGAGCTGCAACCTGTCGTGGGGTGAACTGAAAAAGGCTGCCCAGAACCGAGTGCGCTGGAGGACTGTTGCAGAGGCCCTTTGTTCCACGAGGAATCCAAGGAATTAAGCAAGTAAGCAAAGCAAGTAAGTATATAATAACATTAGAGAGGTTACGTTTTCTCCGGCCGACACAAAGCAAAGTCACAGCGGATAACCAATTTCTCATAAGCACAGACAAGACTCCAAACATCTCCAAGAGGCATTGATCCTCATGAGCCCGTAGGGCTCATGAGGAACTATGCCTCTTGGAGATGTTTGGAATCTTGTCTATGCTTATGGCACACGCTGGTTATCAACGGCGATTTTGCTCTCGTTCGCGTTCCGGAGTCGTTCGTTGCAAACAAAACCTCACTAATACTACTAACAGCAGAAGAAAAAAAAAAATAATGGAAGAAGAACTTTTTTTACGAAGGCAAAAAGACAATAAGTCCATATTTGTGAAAAGCGAGATTTTCATTGTAATACAATGGAAATCTGGCTTTTCAAATCATCAGCATGAACTCCGCACTTTCTTTTGCCTGTCCTAGGGCGGACTCTCACATCCACTCGTAAATTAATCCCAACTTAAAGTCACTCGCACAGGCTCTCCTTTTACGATCCATCCAAGGAACACATTATCACGAAACTCGCTGCAAGAGGCATAGATCCTCATGAACGCCTGCAGCCACAGTGGGTTCATGAGAATCTATGCCTCTTGCTGGCAGAGGTTAGCCCCCAGTTTACACCCTCAAACGGAGTAGACAACCGTCGCTGTCTAAAAACATGGGCTGAGTCCTCTCGGTTTGAGATCCAAAACTGGACCAAACGACTTCAGAAAACTGCGCGATGTCGCTGACGCCCCTGCAGGATTGCCCACAAACACGCGTGAGATGCGTTCAGCCACTTACGACGTATTATTGGCATGGCAAGGGTTAATTGTTGCCATGGTTACGAGATTCAGGAAAGGAAAAAAAGTCTTTGAGGCCTCGCAGAGTCGTTGGTTTCAACTTTGGTCGCCACCTTCATTCCTCATTGTGTAATTTGGGGAGATTGTTTTTATGCGATCAAGACGCATAGATTCTCATGAGCCCAATCATCTGCAGGGCTCATGAGAACCTGTGCTTTTGTAGGGTAAATGATTTTGCCGAAGACTGGAACGCTGAGAAAAAGGTTAATTGCCCGGGGAAATTAAAAACAAAACCCGACTGCCTGGCCATGCGAGAGGCAAAGAGAATTGGGAACGTAAAGGTTAATTGTCCAAGGACGCTCTGCCAAGGGAAGGTCACTTGTTGTGATGAGTAACGCAATCTAGTTATCTCCCCTGATTGTCAGAGCGGGCACCGCGGGCCAATAAAGCATCCTGCCCGCTGTCTTTTTCAATTAGGCCATTTTTCTCCCACGACAAGAAAGAGCACGAACCCGTAGCGGAAAGCGATAAGGATGAATTTTTCATCCGCTCACAGTGTAAGACAATGACATTAGCCTCAATGCTATCAGCGTCATTTTGCATGTTATGGCTTCATATTTCCGCTCATTTAGCTTTACGGAGATGAGAGATCGCATTGAAGAAAAAAAAAGCATTATGTTTGTGAGAAGCTCTTTGGGATCTTCACGTTGTCTCTGAGGTGTATGAATTGACAGTCTGCCGGCGTATGTGTGCGTGTATATATTTTACGAATATTCGACTATAGAGTTCCTACTAGCACGGCCTTAAACCCCAGTAACTAACTAACCTACTAGCACGCAAAATGCCATCGGGCTGAAGTCGGCCGTAGTGGGCCCGCGCAATTCGTGCGCGGGCCCACTGCGGCCGACTTCGGCCCGATGTCCTTTGAGTGCTGGGGAGATAGTAGACGTCGACTGGATTACCGAGGGTTTTTCACCTTTGAATGTACATCACCTATTACGTCAACCTTTGTTTACATTGTGACGCTATTTTTACATCTCGTCACTGTAGCTAAAATAATAATAATAATAATAATAATTACGGTATTTATAATGCGCTTATCTTATAATAATTATAACTCTAAGCGCGCACTCACAACTCGCGCACGCATGCGCACGCTGTAGACAACGACTCACGTACCACAAATAGTGAAATACATTACGACAGTCAGCTTGGGGTGGGGAGTGTGGTGGTATGGTGCTAGAACTGTTGAAAGAGGTGAGTTTTGAGGGCGGACTGGAAGGAGGAGAGAGAGTGTTTCTGACGGAGAGAGAGTGGGAGAGTGTTCCAGGTGGATGGACCGTATACTGAGAAGGAGCGGGGGCCGAAAGTGCTGAGTTTGGTGCGGGGGATGTGGAGGCGGAGAGGGTCGGAGGCGGAGCGGAGGGAGCGGGGAGGAGTGTAGGGGTGAAGTAAGTTTGAGAGATAGTCAGGAGCGCAGTAGTTCAGGGATTTGTAGCAGAGAGACAGAATCTTGTATTGGATGTGTTGGAGGATGGGAAGCCAGTGAAGGAGTTTGAGCAAGGGAGTGATGTGGTCGGATTTTTTCTTTCTGAGGACGAGGCGGGCAGCATTGTTCTGGACGCGCTGGAGAGTGAAAGTGGTGGAGTGAGGGAGGCCGGAAAAATAGAGAGTTGCAGTAGTCGATGCGAGATAGGATGAGAGAGACAGCAAGTTTGGTGGCAGCTTCGGTAGTGAGGTATTTTCTGATCTGACTGATGCGGCGGAGGTGGAAGTAGCATGCCTGGGCCGTGGCGAAGACGAAGCTGGTCATGGAAAGAGAGGAATCGAGGATAATGCCCAGGTTTTTGGCCGAGTCAGAGAGGGAGATGGGGGTGGTGTCGAGTTGAAGGTGGAGAGAGAGAGGGAGCTGGGAAAGTTTCTGGCGAGTGCCTACCAGCATGGCTTCCGTTTTGTCGTCATTCAGTTTAAGCTTGTTTGCAGTCATCCAGATTTTCACGCCTTCGTAGCAGTCAGCCGTGCGAGTCAGTAGTGACTGAGTGTTGTCGAGTTTGTCTTTGTCTAGTAGTTGTGAGTCGTCAGCGTAGAGGCGGTGGTGTATGTGGTGAGACTGGATGATGTTGGACTGGGGAGAGGTGTAGAGTGTGAAAAGGACCGGGCCCAGGACGGACCACAGTGGAACTTCGCAGGAGAGCGTGACTGGGTTGGAGGAGACGCCGTCGATGGTGACGGACTGCTGTCTGTAGGAGAGATATGAGAGAAACCAGTAGTGAGCAGAGTCAGTGATGCCAAAGGAGTGGTGAAGGCGGTGGAGGAGGATAGAGTGGTCTATAGTGTCGAAGGCGGCAGAGAGGTCGAGTAGCGTAAGAAGGGAGATGTTGCCCGAGTCGGTGGAGAGAAGCAGGTCGTTTAATAATAATAATAATAATAATTACGGTATTTATAATGCGCTTATCTTATAATAATTTTAACTCTAAAGCGCGCACTCACAACTCGCGCACGCAATCGCGCGCTTTAGACAACGACTCACGAACCACAAATAGTGAAAAACATTACGACAGTCTGCTTAGGGTGGGGAGTGTGGTGGTATAGTGCTAGAACTGTTGAAAGAGGTGAGTTTTGAGGGCGGACTGGAAGGAGGAGGGAGATTGTTTCTGGCGGAGAGAGAGTGGGAGAGTGTTCCAGATGGATGGACCGTATACTGAGAAGGAGCGGGGGCCGAAAAGAAGGCGAGTAAAGCCGAAGTACTTCCAATATGTTGTTGGGTGTTTTTGTTTTCCATCATATAGGGTTTTTCACCCAAGGGTATTTTTAGTTGGCCACGAGCTTTAGCGAGAGTTTCCGATATCCGAGGGTGAAAAATCCTCCGTAACCCAGGGCAGCATTATCATCTTTTTCAGTCAACTTACTATTTTTGGGTGAAATCAGCTTTCAAAGTTTTCGTGACCATTTGCATCGGATCGAAAACCTCATAACTTCCGAATGTCCTTCCGCGGCAAGTAATGCGTAGGTTTCTCTTCCACAGTATTAGTAGTCAGAGAAGAACACACACAACAAAGAAAACACCACAGTCTGAGAAAGCCAGCTTCCAGTATCACTAGGCAGTCATTGTCATGGAACCCCCAGGGTAAGAGGAAAAGAGGCAGGCCGAGAAACACCTGGCGTCGAGACCTCCAAGCAGACATCAAGAGACTGGGAACCACCTGGAGTAAAATCGAAGGAGAAGCACAGAAAACGGGACAGGAGTCGCTGGAGGTCTCTCGTCGACGGCCTATACCCGGGGAGGGGTGACAGGCGTAAGTAAGTAAGTAAGAACACAACAAATATAATTCGCGAAAAAGTGCCTGGGATCCCAACCTTGTATGTTTTTTTTTTATATATATATCCGATGTAAGATTTAGCGAAGTAAATTACGTAGAAAACGAGGGGTCGGGAACTCTAAATGAATTTTGTCAGTTATATCTGACTTGTGCTAAATCCGACCTTGTAATAAGCAAAATCGACCGCAAATGCATATTCCTGTAAAAAGAAATAACACAACCCACGACGTTGACTGTCTGACTTTGCGGACAAGGAAAGAAGTTTGAAAGCAAGAGAACCTTCTCTGTTTGTTGTCCGTTTCCATCGTGAAACGTGAATGCTGTTTTTGATGGATTCATGATTTGTGAATTGAAAAACAATATCGTGAATTCTTGATGATAACCCTTTATGCACCTCTGCCTCCTCCTTATTGAGTGTGCTTCCACGGGCAAAATATAGGAATATAGGACCTATGTCTGTTGCTGACGCCGGTCATTTAAGTCATTCAACCCCAACACCGATGATCCCCAAATTTTGCCGTTGTCCTGTGAAGACTGCACTCAAGTGCAGGACACAGATCGACCATGATAGTTCAAGGGTGATGCCAGAATAGCTTGGCGCCCATAGGCGCCAAGCTATTCTGGCATCACCCTTGAACTATCATGGTCGATCCTTATCTTGCTGTGGTGTGTCTGGGGTAGAATGAGTTAAGTAAAAACGATATATTATCTTATTACAAACCCTGGGCATTGCTTCTGACGCGTGTGTACACTGTCGTATGATGATAATATGTGCTGGTCTGTGATTTTGGACCTTACGGCTCTAGCCCTTAAGGTCCAAAATCACAGACCAGCACACATAGTAATAAATAAATACCTGTCCACACACGGCCTCCGTGCATCAAAATTTGTCGCAATTTGTCAAACCCCATTACTTCTAAATTGCTCGTTGCGTCCAATCTCGCGTGAGCTGGATGTATCGCGGGATAAGCCTGTCAGAGCGGGGACGGCTGATTTGGAAACAGTGGAGTAACCCGTCCAGCGATGTTATCACACGTGACACCGCACACGTGCTGTCACATGTCCAAAGGTCGTGACCTCAGGGTTAGCAGGGGTTAGATTAGGAGCACTAGACGGTTTAGAAGTATCGTGAGCCAAAACTCTCTGTTTTAAGATGATTATACCTCGAAAAGGCATGAAAGTGCCGCTGCGTTAGAGAGGACATGGCTATTTTCTGTAAATACTGCAATTTCTGACGATGTATGTGATATTTATTTATTTATTTATTTATTGCGTACTCTTGCTCCTCCTTAAACAGAGGGAATGTCAACCTAACTCAACAAGCAAGAGGCATAGATCCTCATGACTGCGGGGGTTCATGAGGATTTATGGCTCTTGCAGTTGTATAATGAACATGTATTCCTCTTGCAGATAGGTGGTCTGTGCCGCGAGGACTGGGTTTGTTGGACTGTCAGTGAATTAGACTGTCGTCGCCATCTCTGCCATCGCTTTAGCTGTCTGTCACCATGTCCGGGGAAAGACCCCGGTCCCGTTGACATGCAGGCGCCGGCAATCTTCTTGTTTTAACACCCTTCACCAGCACCCAACCCACCCCTTGACGACACCCACCCACCAACCCAGGCACGGACACTGCGGATAACACACACACACACACACACACACACATACGCGCGCGCGCGCGCCGGCGGGCATGCACACACACTGGCATTGACACTCGCAGGCACCGTCGCACGCGCGCACACGCATACACATCCCCACACAAACACAATTATACACAAACTGACACACATCAGTCAGCACTTGAAGGACAATTTTCATCTGTTAGGAACCTCCTTCATTCATATGGGTTACTGAGTGGCTGAAGGGGTGAAGGGGGGGGGGGTGAGGGGGGGGGGGTGTCTAGTTGGGGGGTGGGAGGTGGGGAATTACGCGGCTTCACAAAATATTAAGATTTGAACGGCCCCGGTCAAAATTCTGTGGTGTTTTTCACATATAACAGATCACGAAATCTGTTTTTCACAAGTCACGAAAACTAAACACGACAATCGCGTGTCATGGGTTTAACAAGTTCCCCATTTACTATCTATAAGAACTATTGACCGGTTAAAAGTCAAATAAAACAATAGTTTGGTTCCATCTCTTTAGGACGCGTCTATTCGCGGAGTCACAGTTCCTGGGGCCAGTTGCATGTGAGCTTGGCGGAGCACGTTGCTTAACTCATTCTACCCCAACACCGAAATCTCCAAATTTTGCCCTTGTCATCTGAAGACTGCATTGCAGTGCAGGACACTGATCGACCATGATAGTTCAATAGTGATGCCAGAATAGCTTGGCGCCCGTAGGCGCCAAGCTATTCTGGCATCACCCTTGAACTATCATGGTCGATCCTTATCTTGCTGTGGTGTGTCTGGGGTAGAATGAGTTAATCCTTGGAGCAGGAGAAGCAAGCAAAGGCTCACTCATGCAACTGACCCCTGTCCCGCACTACGGCCGAAACTGAGTCAATCCTGGCGAATGTCGGTAATCCCACCTGTTCTCCCCCACTCCCCCTAATCCACCAACCCCCCCCCCCCTCCACACCCCACCCCTCCCCCTCTTCATACCGGCAAAAAGTGACGCGGGTCGAGTCAGTCAAGAGTCAGTACCAACGACTAGTCTTAATCAGTCTTCACGGAAACTGACCCGGCCTTCGGCTACTGACCTTGGTCACTCACCGCCCAGATTGCAACAGTCGTAGCAGCATTCCTCTCAGCCAATCAAAAGGCCTCGTTAGAGCCTGCGTTCACACAAACAGACACGTGACACGTGCCCCGCAGCGAATGGTCTTATTAACCCATCACCCCTAAAGCTCTAAACACGCACACACCGGACTCAAAACATCACCAGAGATCACCAGGGTATGGTTAGTTCGGGTTTAACGTCCACAGCACCGAGGTGATCATGGACGGCCCTGACGGGCGGGTTATGGGGGACAGTGAAATCTATTGCCTATGAAGTACAACCTGAACACTGATCAACTCAGGCGCACTCCAACTGTGCCACTTTGATTTACCAGGACCTTTCAACGGACATGCTATCAGTTGAACAAATCCGTTTTTTCCCCCTGGGTTGTCCAGCTACCGGGGCCGGGACGGGATTCGAACCCACGACCCGGCGATTCCCTTCGCTCTTCTGCTCCGACGTTTAACCGCCTGAGCTATTTCGGACTCTCACCAGGGTATCGAAGCGCAAATCCTTTTAAAGCAAGAGATGAGGAGGACACCTCAAACAACTGAGTTCACTTCCTGTCTGCAAGAGGCCTAGATTTTCATGGGTCCCTGCATTCTGGCTTATAAGAATCTACGCCTCTTGCTCTGGGCCTTGACTGACAACCTATGCTTCTTGCTGAGAAGAGCTGGGCGTCATCAGGGTGGGAACCTTGAGTCCTTGGTGGATGGCAAGGTCAGTGGGGGAAACTCAGTCAGTGATAACTCAAGAAAATCCCATCAAGGAAGCACCTACAGTTTCCTCACTCACTGCCGTTTTGAGCTGTCAGCATCAAAATGAGCAGTTCGAGCGAACTACTTATCTGAAGTGGAGACCAATGTGAGTCCTACGTGCCTAGATACAAGGAGGTCACGGTGCGAACACGTAGACAATGTAACTAAAACGGAAAAGACGGAACCCACTTATACAAACCTGATCGTCTTGTTGGTTGGTTGGGCGTGACGTAGGAACCAGATGTGCGTGTGGTTGTGTGTATGTGTGTGCGTGTCTGTGTGATGGTGTGTGTGTGTGTGTGTGTGTGTGTGTGTGTGTGTGTGTGTGTGTGTGTGTGTGTGTGTGTGTGTGTGTGTGTGTGTGTGTAAGTGGTGCCCTGTTCCCCACCACCACCAACACCTTCCCCCCAACGAAAAGGTAGGAGGGACCAGAAGAAAAAAATATTTTTGAAGGAAAAATATTTGTGGAGAAAAATATTAACATGATGTTTTATGTGTTTTTTGGAACCCCCAGGGAAAGAGGAAAAGAGGTAGGCCGAGAAACTCCTGGCGTCGAGACCTCCAAGCAGACATCAAGAGACTGGGAACCACCTGGAGTAGAATCGAAGGAGAAGCACAGGACAGGAGTTGCTGGAGGTCTCTCGTCGACGGCCTATACCCGGGTAGGGGTGACAGGCGTAAGTAAGTAAGTTTATGTGTTTTGGAGAAGAAAATAACATATAGTTTTGATTGTTATGTTAGATGTTTACGAGGTTGGACTCTCCTTGTGCTCGCTTCCGCCCCCCTCCCGAGGGGGAGGTGAGGGGGGGGGGGGGTGGGGGCGCGGTGGGACCCCAAATAAAGTATATCTTCCTGCGAAATGTTGGTTGGTTCGTTAACATACCGTGCACAGAACAAACAATTTAAAACAAGAACACAAACACCAAAATTAAAAGAACGCATAACGTTGTTGACTGCATAACAAAAAACAATAAAGCAGTTTCTAATACCATAAGAATTTTTTGTCATCACGGTCGACTGCACCCAAACAAAGACTTGACATTGTTCATTCTCATTGTTTAGCGTCAACCCACACCAACACACAGTATAAGGGTGACGGTGGGAATTCGTTGGTTAGTTCAGGGTTTAACGTCCACGAGACACCGAAGTGATAATGGATGACCCTGACGGGCGGGTTATGAGGGACAGGGAAATCTATTGCTTATGGAGTACAACCTGAACACTGATCAATTCAGGAAACTGTGCCACTTTGATTTACCAGAACCTTTCAACGGACATGCTATTGAACAATCCCGTCTTTTTTCCCTGGATTGTGAGTCCATCCACCGGGGCCGGGACTGGGATTCGAACCCACAACCCGGCGATTCCCTTGGCTCTCTTGCTCCGACGCTTAACAGTCTAATAATTACGGTATTTATAATGAGCTATTTCGGACTCTTATGGGTGGAAATTCGCAAACTCAACGGTGAACCCATTTGAGACGTGCTGCCTCCAGATACGCGGCTCATGCCGCGTCAGTATCCAGAGGAGGCACGTCTCGAGTGAGTTAATGGTCTAGTCTTTCAGAACTCGGCATATTATGTAGACGTGGGGCTAAATGCATGAGTGAGTTTAAATTAGTCCTGTGCCAGCCACTAAAGCAAGGTGCTCCGCTACAGCGGAGCACCTTGCTTAGTAGCTGGCGCAGGACTAAGTTTCAACTTCATTTCAACTTGCCCCTATACCCACACGGATACGGAGTACAGAAATGTGCTAAGTTCATGGTGTGTTTTAATGTACAGTATTTTTAACTCCTGGTCGCTTTTGAAGACAGCTTAGTTATAGACAGTAGACAGAAAAAAAATTATGTAGGCCCTACATTGATAATCATCGTCGTAACGCAGTACTAGAAAAAAAAAAAAAAAAGCGCGTGAATATACTATCTAAGCCTGCTCAGTCACTTACGTTCTATGACACAGTTTACCCCCAGGCTCAATTTGAGGATATAAATGACACTCAAACGTGTTAACAAGAGGCATAGGTTCTCATAGACCCCTGCTGCCGCAGCTGAAACAGGCTGAGTCAATGACTGACGCTCCGTAACTTGAAACTTTTCAGCGCTCTTACGATCGCCTTTTATGAAAGATAAATTCAGAGGAATCCTTTGGAAAGAAGCATAAATCCCAATGAGCCCCTCCATTCTGCGCGGGTTCATCAGGACCTATCGGAGCAGCAACTGGTCATCACCAACACTACTTTTCAGCAAAAGGACAGTCGAAAGACCACCTGGATGCATCCTCGCTCCAAACACTGGCACCTTATCGACTATGTCCTAGTGCGTCAGAGGGACCGCAGTGACGTCCTCCTCACCAGAGTGATGCCCAGCGCAGAGTGCCACACTGACCACCGCCTTGTCCGCTGCAAACTCAGGCTCCACTTCAGGCCAAAACCCAAGAAATGGGGGCCCCCCAAGAAAAAGCTTGATGTTGCCAGCCTTCAGCGTGACGATGTGAAAGCCGCCTTTCAGACAGATTTACAGCGCAGGCTCAAAGACACAGCGGACCCAGTAGACTCCTCCCCTGAAACACTTTGGGAACAACTGAAAACTGCTATTACAAAATCCTCTGCAGAAGTCTTGGGTTTCGCCAGAAAGAAGAACAAAGACTGGTTTGACGAAAACGATGTAGAGATCCAGGAACACCTAGCAAAAAAAAGAGCCGCCCATCAGGCCCACCTAGCCCAGCCTTACTGCCCTGTGAAGAAGTCTGCCTTCCGCCTCGTCTGCAGCAGTCTCCAGCGCAAGCTCAGAGATCTCCAGAATGAGTGGTGGACCAGACTTGCACAGAGGACCCAGCTTTGTGCTGACAATGGTGACTACAGGGGCTTCTACGAAGCACTGAAAGCAGTGTATGGCCCCAGGCACCTGGTACAAAGTCCCCTGCGAAGCGCGAATGGCCAGGCACTCCTCACAGATAATACCTCCATCTTGAACCGCTGGTCGGAATACTTTCAGAGCCTCTTCAGCGCTGAGCGCACTGTTCAAGAAGCAGTCGTCCTACAAATCCCACACCTCCCAGTAAAGGTTGAATTGGACGAACCGCCCACCGCTGAAGAGACCCTCACAGCCATCCACCAGCTCAAGAGTGGCAAAGCAGCAGGCATTGATGGAATACCGCCAGAGATCTGGAAACATGGAGGCACAGCACTGCACAACAATCTCCATGACCTCTTTCTCTGCTGCTGGGAGGAAGGAACACTACCAAAAGATCTCCGTGATGCAGTCGTTATCACCCTGTACAAGAACAAAGGCGAGAAGTCTGACTGTTCCAACTATCGGGGAATTACCCTGCTGTCCATTGCTGGGAAAATCCTTGCAAGGCTGCTCCTGAATCGGCTGGTACCTGCCATCGCTGAAGACCAACTCCCAGAGGGCCAGTGTGGCTTCAGAGCAAACAGGAGCACCACCGATATGGTCTTTGTGCTGAGACAGCTACAGGAGAAGTGCCGCGAGCAGAACAAAGGGCTGTACGTAACATTTGTCGACCTAACAAAAGCGTTCGACACTGTGAGCAGGCAAGGCATGTGGCAGATCCTGGAGCGACTTGGCTGTCCCCCAAAGTTCCTCAACATGATTGTCCAGCTACACGAGGACCAGCAAGGCCAGGTCAGACTCAACAATGACCTCTCAGAACCATTCCCTATTCTCAACGGCGTAAAGCAGGGCTGCGTGCTGGCACCGACCCTCTTCACCATCTTTTTTAGCATGATGTTGAAGCAGGCCACAGTGGACCTTGATGATGACGATGCAGTGTACATCAGGTATCGTCTCGATGGCAGCCTGTTCAACCTCAGACGACTGCAGGCCCACACGAAAACCCTAGACCAACTGATTCGTGAGCTGCTTTTTGCTGATGATGCTGCCCTCGTTGCACACACAGAGAGAGCCCTGCAGCGCATCACGTCTTGCTTCGCAGATGCTGCCCAGCTCTTTGGACTCGAGGTCAGTCTGAAAAAGACAGAGGTCCTCCATCAGCCGGCACCCAAGACAGTGTATCGCCCTCCTCACATCACCATT
>BTPG01000005.1:68803221-68860721 GCA_036245525.1 Semisulcospira habei
GGCGAGTCTGATCTAAAGTCAGTGCACCAGTTTACTTACCTTGGCTGCATTATCACGTCGGACGCCAAGCTGGACAAGGAGCTTGACAGCAGGCTGGCAAAAGCGAACAGCGCTTTCGGGCGACTTTTCAAGCGGGTGTGGCACAATCAACAGCTGAAAACAGGCACCAAGATCAGCGTGTACAGAGCTGTGGTCCTCACCACCCTGCTGTATGGTTCCGAGTCCTGGGCCCTCTACCGCAGCCAACTACGACTCCTCGAACGCTTCCACCAGCGCTGCCTGCGTACCATCCTGGGCATTCACTGGAGTGACTATGTCACCAACGTCGAGGTCCTTGAACAGGCTGAAACTGTGAGCATCGAGGCTTTGTTGCTGCGGACACAGCTCCGCTGGGCGGGGCATGTCTCCAGGATGGAGGATCATCGCCTACCAAAGATCACCCTGTTCGGCGAGCTTGCTACTGGACACCGTGACAGAGGGGCACCAAAGAAGAGATACAAAGACTGTCTCAAGAAGTCACTTAGTGCCTGCCAAATCGACCACCACCAGTGGTCTTCGCTTGCTGCGGACCGTGACACCTGGCGCTCCACCATTTACAAGGCAGCTGTCTCCTTTGAGGACTCTCACAGAGCTAGCCTTAAGGACAAGCGGCTCAGGAGAAAAAACAGAGATGCCGCAGCTCAGAACCCCGGCCATACCTTCCCCTGCAGCCACTGCGGTCGAACCTGCCTGTCTCGGATTGGCCTCCGCAGCCACGAACAAGCCTGCAGACGTCGTGGGCAACTCCTATAAAATCTTCGTTCGCGAAGTCAAGCCAAGATGCCTCTTGCACACAGATAGGCCCGGTATGACTGAGCTTGTAGAAGACTTAATCCTTGGCTGACATTGCCGTTTGACACCCAAGCAAGGATACCCGCGGGACGTATGATCCACAGAGACCGACTCAAAGTCAAACAGGATGCAAATGCAAAAGGTTACATTGGCACAAACTGGAATATTTTACACCTGTCGTTTTGACCCTCAGCTAGACTCACGCACACTGGTTGTCTCCCTCGGTTCGCTACCACTGGTAGCGAATCGAGGGAGACAACCAGTGTTGATAATCACTGTATCCTCACCCACATTGCGTGACTAGGCGGTTTAAAATTTTTTTTAACGTAAGTCTAAATTATAGCTCGGCCTTGATCACACTCAGTGCCGTAGGACGTTAAACACAAACAGTTAGTTTGACTAGGCGAAGGATGTAGAATCATGCATAACGGGCTGATTTCTTTTTCATTTGCGGTACACTTTACGGTACTTTGCCTTGTAGTTGCATCTGATGAGTAAATTTTATTTTAAAATACTTATTCTAAATTAAGCTCTAAGCTGGGGAAAACAAAACAAACAAACAAAAACTTTAAAAGAAACAACAACAAACAAACACACATAGCCCAATGGATGCAAAGGAAACAAATGTGTCTGTATTAGTTGGAGTGATACGTTAAAAAGATGAACTAACTTTCTTGGGAAGGGGGAACCAGTCGCATGAATGAGCTGAGTCCTGCGGCAGCCACTAAGCAAGGTGCTCCGCTTCAGCACCTAATTTAGTGGTTGGCGCAGGACTAAGCTCACTCACGCAACTGTCCTCGTGAATAGAAGATCTTTTACCTGGCTTCAAATTTTCATTTCTTTGTTTCTTGCTAATACAAACGTTTATAATATACATATTTATTTATTTATTTATTAGGAGTGCACTTTGTTGTTGTGTTATGCTTTATTGTCAACTGTAATATGGATTTCAAACAAAAACCAAAAGTCATTTTTTTTTTTTAACAATAGCATTTCTAACAGAATATGCAGTCAGTGTAACTTTTGGCGCTTTGGGTCAGACCGAGTGACTGAATACCTGCCGTACCTGGCCGCTATACCTGCCCGGCTCTCTTTGATCTCCACCGACATTGTCGAGGTAGCGACAGGTAACCCTATTACAGTTCCACGCATTAAACTCGACACAGGATCCCCCCGTGTGAAGCACAGTCGAAACCTATGTCACCCATCAATACTGTTTTTCCTTCTCAACACGAAGAGGCATAGATTCTCATGAGCCCCTGCGATTGCAGGGGCTCATGAGAATCTATGCCTCTTGCAGATGGATGTGTACGGACCATCACTTCCCCCCCCCCCTCTCCCACCTCCCACGGCCCTCAGCCACCACCCACGGCCGTTAGCCACCACCCACCCAAACCGTATAAACGTGAGACGTACCTGCATTGTTGTGTTGGGATGGCCAGATTTTATCTCCTTCGACTCCGACGCCAACGGTGGGACTTAATCGACAGTGATAAGTCAAGGAAAGGCGCCAAGCTAATCGGGCACTACCCTTGAGCCATCTAGATCTACCCGCTGATCTCTCTGTTTCGCGAACGTACTGCATAACAAATACGGTCTACGTGTGAGCTGCCTGGTGTTGGGGACGAAAGGAATATCTTATGCGATCAGCTACACGAGTTGCAACTATCTGATGAGAAATCAGAAGAGAAGTCAGTCTAGCCGAATCGTTCACACGGATGATTGGGTTTTCTTTGGCGGTCAAGTTTATATGATTGAATCGCTTTGAGAGTAATAGAAGAGCAATAGATATTCTGAAAGAGGTTGAGAAAGAGTCTGTAATATTACAGAGGACAGCTGAAGCTTTCCCTGGATTTGATAACAGTGTTATGGAATACACTTCCTCTTGAGGTCAGAAACAGTGAGTCTGTCTCTGACTTCAAGAGGTCGTTGAAAACTCACCTCTTCAAGCTTTTCTTTGAATAACTGCCAGTGTTTGATGCCTTAGTTGTAGTTCTGCAATCACCCTTGTTTTAGACTGAATGTTAATTAGCACATAATTGTATGCATTGTTGTTTAGTTCATTGTAAAAGTGGTGTGTTCGGGTATTGTGTTTTATTTGTTATGTGCATATATCATTGTATTTTTATTTTTGTGTACAGATTGTAAAGCGCTTAGAGCTTTTGATTAAGATTAAGCGCTATATAAATACTCATTATTATTATTATTATTATTATTATTATTATTATTATTATTATTATTATTATTATTATGCGATTAGTTATTCCTAGCTATTCCCCATGTACTACACACGTAGTTATTGAGGACAAGCAGCATGCTATAGTGTGTATGTTCAAGATTCAAGATTCAAAACTTTATTGTGTCAATCTGGCCGACAAATTTTCATTTGTTGGGATCGTTATGCTAAAACAGCAATAAAGGATAGTCACAGTCGTCATACTTTTATTGCTACAGAATGTACACGTATTGTTAAATAGATACATTTAGAATAAACTATAATATCACAGTAATTCGGAGTTTATCATCACGTACACCCGCAGGTACGCGCACACACACACACCCGCACACCTGGCCAACTGTACCTTCTCGTGGAATTTACACACGTTGCTAAATGTATGCTAAATAAATGAAATGAATCCTGATAAAGAATATTGTAAGACATACTCTGTGTTGGATTAGGCAATAAAGCAAGCGTTGAGATAATTCCCCTAAAGCATGTGCACGCTGGCAGATACTGACTCACCCATCATGCATCTCCTCCACCCTCTCAACGCATACACACACTCAGATACACGAGTGCGTATGTTGAGTGAATCAGTGTATCTCAAAGAACGCAGTTCATTTCCTCAGATTTGTCTTGGTGTAGGCCTTATGCGCTTATTTTCGAATTCAGTTTACCTCATCAGTAGTGCAAATTTGACTTCTGCAATCGTTCACTGAGTAGACAACTGAGGCGTTTACTTGATTTTTCAAGAATCTACAATCTGTTGACAGAAATGTATTTTTTTCACGTACATGACGTTAACAGGTTTTTCCTTGAAGCATTAAAATTAACACATTACATGCTGAGGCTGAATTTAAAAAAAAAAATGCTTATTGTCCTATGAAGGCTACATTACAGATTAGAAGACAGATAAACCATTTTAGTTCAAGGGTAGAGTCAGAATAGCTTGGCGCCTCAGGCGCCAAGCTATTCTGGCACCACCCCTGAACTATCATAGTCAAATTTATCTCAAGTGTATCGATATGGAAAGACTTAAACCTTAAGTATATTGTATGGCTCAAATTGAACTGTTACTGAAGTCAGTTGATGGCAAGATTTGAGTCGCACTGCACACACTCACACGAAAAGAAGAAAAGATTATGGTGAAAGCAAAGGAGGAAGACAAACCAAGCAACCAACCAAACAATCACCCAACCACCCAACCAACCAGATGAAACAAATTGCTCGACTTCATCTTAGATCCAGGGACTTTCCTTGATCGCCTTTTGTGCGGAAGGACGTACAACTAAAATAGTTAGTTAGTTCACGGCTGTCACCAGAATTTGATCTGTCACCGGAAAAGGAACGCCCGAAGAATCAAAGTCCACGTGGGAGGAACAACTCAGTCAGTGTAAGATTTGGACTCAGGCCCCATACCGCCGATTGACATGGGTCATCACTCTAACATCGTCAGCTCAGCTCCTCGCATACTCCTTCACCTGAGAGCTAAAACACATAGCAAGAGGCATAGATCCTCATGAGCCCCCGCTATGCCTCTTGCCGATGGATTTGATGGCGACGTAGATTAGTGTCTAGTAGTACAGTATTTGAACGGCCCCTGCGGCAGTAGGTAGCTAATTTTCCTAAACACGGGTGATCCTTTGATTTTATCAAATTGCCTTGGGCTGTTATGTAACAAAGAGTGAATGGGATGGCTGATTGTTTCTCGCACTGTACACCTCAACCAGCGACACTGATCTACAGAAGACATGGATTCTCATGAGCCCCTGCTGTCGCAGGGGCTCATGAGAATGCATGCCTCTTGCAAGCAGGTATTGGGGTTATTTAGATCATTTGACTTGGGCAATGGCCGGCCAGCCTGGTTTTTTTAATGAAGCTAGAGTTATAATTTGCGACAGCGTGCTAAGTCAGTTCACAAAACAAACCTTTACACAAGTTTATAAAGAGAAACGATTTTCAACAACCCTGACGAAACAGCACGACTGCGCGATCGCCCTCCCGCGTCTAAAAAAACAAAAACAAACAACTTTTGCTTTTCCCATTTTTTTCTCCGGCCACCGTCAAACCAACGATTTTATCACAGCCTCCGGGGCCAACCTCACCCAGTCCTCTGTTTTCCCCACGCGTTTTGGCCACTCTAGCTAGGCCGTTGTATTTGTTTCTGGTTGCTTTAGCGGATCACTTTGTTTGATGTGGCTGCTCATCTACACCTCTTTCACGTCTAAAGCCATTTGTTGTAGATTCAGTGATGTAGGGTGTGACCATCACGCACTGATGAAGGGCAAACAAATCAGTCACTACCCTTACAACTGACAATAATACTTTATTAATCCCTCACTAGACTTGTCCGGCATCAAGCATAGCGGAGGCTTTCATACAGGTTGCATGTGTCAGTCATGAACATGTTGGCTTTGGAAGTGAAATAACACCCTTCCCCTCCTCCCACCTCCCCCCCCCCCCCCCCCACCTCCCCACGCTGACACCAGTAGACTCAGTCAAGCAAGTCCTTCCGATTGCCACTGTGCGGACGCGCGCGGATCGCTGATTGGCTGTAAGGCCTGTCAATAGCCTCAAAGAGGCGGGGCTTATTTGCGTCATGCGCACTGCGCTGGCTGGCCGTGTTGTGAGTGTCAGAGCTAACCCTAGAAAATTATCTTAGTCTGAGGAGGTAAATGGGTGGTTATGTGTGCAAGTGATATAGATTTTCATGATCCCATGCATCCACAAGGGGAACATGCAAATCTATGCCTTTTGCAGATGGGACGCGATGGGTAAACGATTCCAGTATCGCTGCGAGAGAGAGAGAGAGAGGGTAACGCGGTGCCGTGTGTACACCGATGTGTGATCGAAGCGACTGACCATGGAAGACTGTACGTTGGTAGTTGTACCTGGTTTTTTCAGGTGATACAGGACAAACAACGACTGCCATGTAGGATACGAACATGATTCCGTTCGTGTACAACGTGAACAGTGCTTGATTTTCATCCCGGGCGTTGATTCAAACGGATGAGCGGCCGGGAAACGATCGCTGTGTCGTGAGTAAAGAGGGAGAACGGCAGTGCTACTGCTAGGCCAGGGCAGCGAGCAAAGCCAGTGTGGTGTGTGCATTGAGTGTACCTTGCCTCTTGGAGTAGCAGTTTACTGTGTGCTTGCCTGGTGTGCATTCGGAGGCCGTGTTGGTCTAGCGTGTTTATGGATTACTGTACACATTCGATTATTGGACTACACGTACACCATCGGGAATGGTGCCAGCACGTGAGTGATTCAGTACTTTGACCATTCTTTTTGTTTTAGTTACTGGTGCAGAACGTTACAAGCACGGTCTTTCTCAGTCTCACCTGTTTTCTCGGTCCAGGTGATTGAAGGTGACGCTAATTCTGTCCGTCATGATTATTTGTGCCTAGCAGACACTGTATTCACAGAGAGAGAGGGGTGTAGGAGCGGCCTAAATGCCGAGCAAGGAAGATAAGTGTAAAAGACGATAGAAGAGGAAAATCGGGGGTGGCGTTTAAAGCATGGCAACACTGAAAACACCATGCGGCCTGTCCCCGTCTCGACCACTGAGCCACACATTGTGTGTCGTGTTCCTGGCTTTTCTAGGGGTGTTCGCGCAGGGCCAGGGTCCAGGAACTCAGAACAACAAGTTGACAATGAGCGTGATGGAGGAGAAGCCGTCTGGGGTGGTAGTGGGCAAGTTACCTATCAGGAGCGGGTACACCTATAGTTTCGAACAACCGTCCACGATGTTCGAGCTTGACAGAGAGGGTGTGATAAGGACTAAAATCAGAATCGACCGAGAGGCGCTGGTCAGACAGCTGGGGGAGGACACGATAGATCTGTTTGTTGAGGGCACACATCCCACAGAAGCATTCCACCCTATCGACGTCACAATCCGTGTTCTTGACGTTAACGACAACGCCCCGCGGTTCGCTGAGAGCCGGATCTCGGTGTCCTTCCAAGAGGATGCGCAGGCGGGACAGCAGCAGCTGCTGGACACGGCTCTGGACCCTGATAACGGCATGAACGGCACCATCACGGACTACAGCATCGTTTCCGGTAACCAGGATCGCAAGTTCCGCCTAATCCCGCCCAACACCGACTCTCCCTACATGTTCATCGTGACGGAGGGCAACCTGGACCGGGAGACACGGGACGTGTACCACCTCAACATCTCGGCCAGGGATGGCGGGGACACACCACTCACAGGATACCTGGCGCTGACCATAGATATCACGGACGTCAACGACATCCCGCCCACCTTCGAGTACAGCGATTACGTCGCACAGGTAAACGAGAGCGCGGACGTGGGCACTTCAGTCATCAGGGTGGAGGCTACGGACGGTGACATGGGCGACAACGGACAGATCTTTTATTTCCTCACCGACTCATCAGGCCAGTTCACGATAAATGAAAGGACTGGTGTGATCAGGACGTTGACATCACCTTTGCAGTGTAGCAGACAGTGTGGCGGGGCAGCAGCCTCCGATTGTAACCCTTACAGCTGTTTAATGACAGTGCTAGCTAGAGACGGGGGACGGATTCCACAGGAGGGTCGGGCCCGCATCACTGTGGCTATCATAGACGAAAACGACCATGACCCCATCATCACCTTTTACCCCCAGAACATGGACCCGGTGACGGGCTACGCGACTATTGACGAGAACGCCATGGGCCTGCGTGTGGCCAGCATCAGTGTCCGGGACGCCGACCATGGAGTAAATGGCGAGACCTCTGTGCAGATCATCGCCGGCAATGAAGCGGGGCACTTCCAGCATGTCTATCTCAGCACAGGCACGGTCAACATCAACTACATCTCAGTTCAACAGTCACTGGACCGTGAAACTATCGCCATGTACAACTTGACCCTAAAAGCAGTGGACCATGGACGTCCACCACGTAGTTCAACGGCCTACTTGATCATAGTTGTCAATGACGCCAACGATCACGCGCCAGTGTTTGAGAAAGCCGAGTACCGGACACAGATGTCAGAGCTTGCCATGCCGGGATCGTCTGTAGCTGGCGTGAAAGCGGTGGATGAGGACTCGGGCCCTAACTCACAGCTGACCTACACCATTGTGGCGGGTAACAACCAGAGCTGGTTCGCCATTGACGACGCAACGGGGCTGGTGACTACACGAGTGGCTTTAGACCACGAGACAACCCAGCGCGTGGTGCTCAATATCTCTGCGCGCGACAGCGGTACCACGCCCTTTACCAACTACACGCGTCTGGTTGTGGACATCGTGGACGAGAACGACATGGCGCCCAGGTTCGGGCAAGACACAGTGCGTGTGGAGGTGGCGGAAAATCAGCCCGCTGGCAGGGAGATCATCACACTCACGGCAGTTGACTACGACAGCGGCGTTAACGGCACCGTCAGTTACCGCTTGCACCCGGACACGCAGTTGTTCTATCCCGACACGTTTCAAGTAGACGCAGCATCCGGACAAGTCAGCGCCAGGAAATCACTAGACCGTGAAACTATCTCTTACTACGTCGTCAAGGTGATAGCCAAGGACGGAGGCAGGCCGTCATTGTCGTCAACAGCCACTGTCCACCTGAGCGTGACGGACCAGAACGACAACGTGCCTGTGTTCCAGCCCATGAACTACTACGTCAACGTGTTCGAGACAGACCCGGCCGGTATCCCCGTGGTGCAGGTGTCAGCAGTGGACATTGATTCCGGGCTGTATGGCCGCGTGACCTACAGCTTCACAGGCTCTGTGTATGGCGAGTTCCGCATAGACCAGTACACCGGCGTGATCTCCACCACTACACAACTCCGCCGGGGCGTCCGTAGCAGTTTCCAGTTGTCTGTGACGGCCAGGGACGCGGGAGGTCGGAGTTCACAGGAAGCGGCAACTGTCAACGTTATTGTAGGAAGCGTGAATGACGCGGCGCCGGTGTTTTCCAATCAGCCGGTCACGTTTGAGATCACGGAAGATAACGGTGACCAAGCGCTGAATGTGGGACAGACGGTGGGTCAGATACAAGCCACGGGCGGCGGCGGTAGCATCAGGTACGGCATCACTGATGGTGATCCTCTACAGGTGTTCTCCATCGACGCGTCAGGCGTCATCCGGCGGGACAAGCTTGTAGACCACGAGGTGCGGGCCCAGTACATACTCACTGTTATCGCCCACACGGGCTCCAGGTTCGGCGAGAAGGGTGTGACAATCAACGTGCTGGATCTGAACGACAATAAGCCTCACTTCCTCGCCACCAGCACGGAGACAGTGGTCATGGAGGACTGGCCTGTGGGAGACAACATCTTTTTGGCCGGTGCTGTGGACGACGACTCGGGGCCGAACGCGCGGCTCACCTACACGCTGAGCTCAATGCAGGACGTGAGCGGGGTGTTCGGGATAGATCCCCAGACCGGCATCATCTCGCTGCAGAAGCCGACTACCCAACTGAGCGGGAACAGCCAAGTAACGCTGACAGTGCGGGTGCAGGACGCCGGCACGCCGCCACAGACCAACTCCATGGACGTAGTGGTCAAGATCCAGGACGTCAACGACCACACGCCCGTCTTCCCCATGAACGTGTACCGCTTCCACCTGCTGGAGTCGCGCCCCGTCAACCAGGTCTTCATGCAGTTCGTCGCTACGGACGTGGATGAGGGGCGGAACGGCGAGCTGGAGTACGGCATCTTGCGCGGTAACGAGGAGGGGCGGTTCGGCATTTTCCCTGATGGACAGCTGTTCGTGGCGCACGGCCTGGACAGAGAGAGTCGCGACATGTACTCACTGACCGTGCAAGTGCGTGACTGCGGCGATGCTAGGCGGAGCTCCACAGCAAACGTCACTATCTACATCCTGGACGCTAACGACAATAGTCCCGTTTTTAATAACGCCTCCTACACCTTCACTGTGGCGGAGAACAAACCTGGAAATACCCTGGTCGGCAGCACTAAGGCGACAGACAGTGACATAGGCCAGAACGCGGAGGTGGTGTACTCACTGACAGAAGGCAATGCAAACTTCTCTATCAATCCAATCACAGGCGAGATCTTCACCAGACGCCCCTTTGACCGTGAGTACATCATGGACACGAGTAGCGTGGAGTTTTACACCTTTGATGTGTTTGCTACGGATGGCGGCAGCCCCAGGCTGCGCGGAAAGTCTACAGTGCGCGTGTACGTGACGGACGTGAACGACAACCCGCCCATTTTTGCCAGACCTCTATTTAACGCAGCAGTAGCGGAGAACGCGGCTCGCGACACCAAAGTCATCAAAATGACGGCCACCGATATCGACACGGGCGCCAACTCTGCTGTATCATACGTCATAATTAAGGGGAATGAGGAGGGCAAGTTCAAGATCGCCACGGCCACGGGTGAGATCACGGTGAACGGCACGCTGGACCGCGAGACTGTGGACCAATACATGCTGACTGTCGAGGCCACAGACACAGGCGTCGCTACACGCCTCAGCTCATCCGCCCAGGTCAGCATCACAATCATAGACTACAACGACAACACGCCCGTTTTCACGTCCACCGTCAGAGAGCTGCGCGTGGAGGAGACCAGGCCGCTGGGTGAACTGCTGACAATCTTCTCAGGCAAGGACGCCGACCTTGGCAACAACGCCAAGATCTTCTTCTCCATCTACAGCGGTAACGAGGAGGGCGTCTTTAACCTGGACGGCTACACTGGTAAGCTGTACCTGGTGCGGGAGTTGGATTACGAGACACGGAGAGAGTACACGCTTAACGTTAGTGTCACTGACGCAGGCTACCACCCCTCACTCTCCTCACACACATTCCTCACTGTCAAGGTCATAGATGTAAACGACAACGCCCCAGTGTTTAAGGACGGGTTCAGTTCTATCAATGTGCGTGAGGACGTGAGGAGTGGGTTGGTAGCGACACTGAGAGCGGAGGACAAAGACAGCGGTGACTATGGCGTGGTGCAGTTCGCTATCATCAGCCAGGACCCCAACGAAAATGCCTTCAGCATTAGCCAAAGTACAGGCGAGATCTTCGTTTCGGGAGCTTTGGACCGGGAGAAGACAGATTACTACAAGCTGACGATCACGGCCACGGACCAGGCAAATCCAGCTTCACTCCGACACACGGCCCAACGGACGCTCAGGATCTCTATCGGCGATGTAAACGATAACGCTCCCGTGTTCCGCTCACCGCCAGCTTACGTCGTGTCCACCAACGCCAGGTCAGGACAGATCATCGCCGAGGTGTTTGCTGACGACGCTGACAAGGACGAGAATGGCGTGGTTACCTACTCTTTAGTCAGTCAGACATCGCTGTTCTCCATCGGCGCCTCGAACGGACAGATCAGCTTGCTGCAAAACATCCCGAACGACCGTCTGTTCTACACTCTGCGTGTGCTAGCTATCGACAACGGCAACAGCGGCCAGAACGACCGTATGTCTACAGAGACCATCGTCACCATCATCCTGACTAACAACGAGCCTGGCCCCGTCTTCTTCAACACGCCCTACTCTGGGACCCTCTCTGAAAGCTCCGGGACCGGCACCAGTGTGTTACGCGTGTCGGCGTCAGCCAGTCGGACAGAGGTGCAAGTGGAATACTACCTCACTGGGATTACCTCGGGTGGAGTACAGCGCGGGGCCATCTTCCGGGTGGATGCCTCATCGGGTGAGGTGACCAGCACCGCTCAGCTGGACCGGGAGGTACTGGGTGGTACTTTCACCCTGGAAATTACCGCCATGGAACAAGGCGCCAGCACCCCTCGCACTCGCAATGTACAGGTAGGGCTGATTTCATTGTTCGTGTCATCTGTTTGTTGAAAAAAGCCCCAGTAAGCAAAGGTCCTCGGGCCCGTGAACCGTAGTGAGCCCGCGCACGGCTGTACGTGGACCCACTGCGGCCGTCGTCAGCCAGTAGACGTTTTGCTAAAAGGGGTAAAGAGCGAAACACGCTATGGAAGATAAGGACAAAACAGTTCCTTGTTCTTGTGAAGTTTATTTCTTTTTATTGCTGATGAGAAGCACGTTTATTAGTGATGGTGAGAAACTCTTTGTAACTTTAACTATTTGTTCATTTCTCTTCCGAATCATGTTTCTATAGAAAAATGAACAAATAGTTAACCCTTTTAGCCCCGAATCCCTACAACAGGAGATGACCTAACCATGATTATTCAAGGGTAGTGCCAGATTAGCTTGGCGCCTGAAGGCGCCAAGCTAATCTGGCACTACCCTTGAATTATCATGGTCAATCCATCTCCTGCAACTGGTACACAGTCGTCAGGCATTATCATGTGCAATCCATCTCCTGCAACTGGTATACAGTCGTCAGGCAACACCTCCAAAATCTGAGAAATGGGACCTTGTGGCTAAAAGGGTTAACTTACAAGAAAAACAAAAGCAAAAAAAAAAAAAAAAAAAAAAAGCAAAAAACAAAACAAACGAAAAACAACAAACAAACAAACAACAACAACAACAAAAACCCAAATTGTTCTCTTGACTTCAAACGTGTTTCTTTGGTGGTTATTTTTCTTGCATTTTTACACCCCACCCGGGTCTGCCCTGGGGGACTTGGGTGGGGTTAGGTACTTTTTAGTTCCCAGGGTCACCCTGGTCAGCCCCACAGGGTGGGTTTCCTTTCTATTCTGGGGCATGTGTTTCTGTCTACCCTTGGTCCATCCACCTGTATTTGTCTTTTTAAAACTCTCCCAACTGTCTGCACTGCCTGTAGCTCTTGATATTGGATGTGTGTTGCTAAATGGTCTTAGCTTTATTTAGGCCCCATGTTGTAGGTTTATTTAATGTATTTGACCGGCTGGCGACATACATTCAATTTTCTGTTCAGTTTTTTTTTTTTTTCACAAGCAGTGCAGGCACGTCCTGAGAAAGCCTTGTTGCTGTCGGGACGTTAAGCAATGTACAATCAATCAATCAATCTTGCATTTTTACGCACATGTCAGTCACGTTTTGGTCCGAAACTTTCACCAGAGAGAGAGAGAGAGAGAGAGGGGTGGGGTGGGGGGGGGGGGGGGTAGCGTACCTTTACTTGCTATGTTATCACACAACTACAAGTTGTGGATTCGTGCAATTCGCATTTGCATCATCATCATTACGTTTGAGATGTTTAGAAACGAGAGCTTGTATAAAATTAGGTTAACGAAGCCTTAGACCAGTTGCAGAAAAACAACACAAATCATTTGCTCCGTTTCTTGTCAGTCAGTCCCCATTCTCTCTCTCTCAGTCTCTGTCTCTGTCTCTGTCTCTGTCTCTCTCTCTCTCTCTCTCTCTCTCTCTCTCTCTCTCTCTCTCTCTCTCTCTCTCTCTCTCTCTCTCTCTCTCTCTCTCTCAAAACATTCGAACACACACGACTGAAACACACACACACACACACACACACACACACACACACACACACACACACACACACACACACACACATGCACTGAGAAAAGAAAGTCCCAACAAGAGAGAAAAGTACTTAAAATGATATTTACATTACAATATATTTGATAAATTGTGCTGTAATAGTCTTTCTCAGCTTGTTCTTTCTTTCTTAAGATTTTCATTACATTATACACGTCGGCAGTCACCTTTTCAATGTGGGTTTCATCCACTTAGAGACACACAAACGTGTACATTTGCACTAACACACGCACACAGACACGCTATCTGCGGTGGAAGGTTATGGTTTGTACTTTACGGCACTCTTGAAATTTTCCAGGCAGGTGTTTGAAGTCTGAGCTATTTTAAAGGAGAGAAGCACACGAAACGGGGAAACGAATACACTGGTTCTAGATAAGGTCCTCCAAGATTTTATTTTACAAGTTGCTCCATGCTGCTAGCTTTTAACTTATTCTGCCCGCGACACACCACAGAAAGATATGGTTCGACCATGATAGTTCAAGGGTGGTGGCAGAATAGTTTTGCGCCTATAGCCGCCAAGCTATTCTACCACCACCCTTGAACTACTACATGGTCGATCTGTCTCCTGAATTGTAATGCAGTCCTCAAAAGATAACTCAAAAATGTGGGTATTTCGTAGCTCAGGCACAATGAGTTAATTAATGTACTGGAGTTTGCTTTCGATTAGTTAAATAATTGTAGTACAATGAATTTTTAAACTGAACGTAGGACTAGCAGTGTGCCGAATAATATTTTCCCTATTGTGCTAAATAATAACAACAAAATAAACATGTATGTGTGCTGTTTTGCAAATAATGGAAATTGAAATATGTCGCTGTTACTGACAGCAACGCAGAGCTAGTGTTAATATGTGTGAACAAAACAAAATATCTCGTTTCTTGTTTTAAGTTCAACCGTACAATGCTGAGCAGATGTACGGCGAGGTTTGTTGTTGTTGTTATTGTTGTATGTGTGTGTGTGTGTGTGTGTGTGTGTGTGTGTGTGTGTGTGTGTGTGTGTGGAGAGGACACATTTTGTGCCAGCATGGGGTAGGAACTTCCACACAGGCTGTGCTTTCCTCTGAACAGTTGCCGGAGTGCACTTATGTGTCTGTTTAAGCCTCGTTTCTCCTGCCACACTCCTTTGGAGCCCTGACACACACAGCCGTAGCGCAGGCTTTGAATGAAAATTGCAAGAAGCACAGATCCTCATGAGCCCCCGCAATTCGCGGGCTCTCATGAAGATCTGTACCTGTATTGCCATTGGATTCTGAAGCATTTAGACATCTACCCCTAAGTCCCATTTACGTATCCCGTGTTTAAACGTAGGAAAGCAATTGTGTTGTTGGAAAAAGGTATGGTACAGTTATTTAGGTTCTACCCTCACCGCTGTATACAAACTTGCCTCAATGCCACCGTCTCTCTGTTAGGACCCCAGATTTTTATCCAAACCCCTACGGGCCCAGTCCCTTTCATTCGATTCATCGGCATTTCCAAAGCACAGCGGGGCTTGAATTTTGATTTTTCGCACCATTGTACCCGCACACTGCCTTTGCGTTCCACCAAATAATATTATGTAGTCTTACTCGGGCGATTGTACAAAAGGTATGATAAGTACAGCAGTGCGTGTGAATGCAACTTCCACACAGGTCCTGTGTAATTCTGTCGTTTAATGCCTCGCTAGTTGGCGCCAACATATGATTTCTTTTGAATGCTATTTCCGCTATAATGGTAAAAGTTAAAGGAACTTTCTCTCCCACCGCCATCTTCTGGAGATGGATGGACCAAGACAGCTTGCCTGATTAGCTTGGTGCCTGAACAGGCGCCAAGCTATTCAGGCACTGCCCTTTAACTGTCATGAGCGATGACCTTTTATTTTGCGCATTTTGTTGTTGTTGTTGTTTTGCACGAGACCCGACTCGGAGGCTGCCATGCCTCATCATGCAGTTTGACTGTAGAAAGAAAAAAGGCTGAAAGGCCGCTCGGTTTGAAAGAAGCATGGGGTGCAGACATGCCTTGCAATACAGTTTCTTAATGTCCTTTTGACATACATTATGTTTGGATTGAAAGTCTCGGTGGAACTCGAGCCCTGCTGGGTAAAATAAGACATACTGGGCGGCATTAGTTTTCACTTGATTTCGTGCCTGTCGCCGAGGTTTGGAAGATGTGTTTAAAAATAATAAATAGGCTTTCCAAAAATTGCAGACGGTTTCACTCGTCATTGATGCTGTTTGTTTGTCCACAGGATTGTGAGAGTTGCATTATATGCTATAAGAAAGAAAGTGTGTTGGTCTGAGATATTGGACCTTACGGCTCCAGAGCCGTAAGGTCCAAAATCACAGCCCAACACACACATGATCAGGACTGCACAAAGTCAGTTGACTGTTATTTTGATTATATTCACTTGGTTTTTATAATGATTTCCCTCGAGACGCTGGACGAGTCGTTAGCATGAAAACACAAAGTTGACCATCATTTGAATGCATCGTGTATGGCACGATGTATGGCAGGTTACGAATAAAACGTCATGATTTCATGCGTAGTTCTAAACCCCCCAAACAGAGACAGCAACAATAATATAGTTTTGGTACGCTGACCACTTTTTAAACTTGCCCATGATAAATTATACTAACTAACATGAACCAGATAAAGAAAAGAAGTGGAATTTTATTTTTCAGGGATAAATGCCTAGGTAGGTGGGGTTAGGGGTGCGGGGGGGGGGGTGAATGGGGGGGGGGGAGAGAGAGAGAGAGAGAGAGAGAGAGAGAGAGAGAGAGAGAGAGAGAGAGAGAGAGAGAGAGAGAGAGAGAGAGAGAGAGAATCAATGAATCTTACTTACTTACGCCTGTCACCCCTACCCGGGTATAGGCCGTCGACGAGAGACCTCCAGCAACTCCTGTCCTGTGCTTCTCCTTCGATTCTACTCCAGGTGGTTCCCAGTCTCTTGATGTCTGCTTGGAGGTCTCGACGCCAGGAGTTTCTCGGCCTACCTCTTTTCCTCTTTCCCTGGGGGTTCCATGACAATGCCTGCCTAGTGATACTGGAAGCTGGCTTTCTCAGACTGTGACCGATCCATCCCCATCTTCTTCGCCCAATTTCATTCTCTGCTGTTATCTGCTCTGTTCTCTCCCAGAGTCTGACGTTGCTGATCTTCTCTGGCCAGTGGATTTTCAAAATTCTTCTAAGGCAACTGTTCATGAAGGTCTGTACTCTGTTGACTGTGGTTTTTGTCAATCTCCATGTCTCTGCTCCATAGAGAACTGCTTTTACATTGGAGTTGAAAATCCGGACTTTGGTGTGTTGTGACAGCTCTCTGGAACTCCACACTTTTTTTAAATGGAGAAAGGCTGCTCTGGCTTTACCGATTCGTGCTCTGACATCTGCATCAGTGCCGCCTTTTTTGTCTATGATGCTCCCGAGATAGGTGAAGGACTCCACCTCCTCTAACGGGGTGCCAGCAAGCAAGACTGGTTCTTCCCTGGTTGCGTTCAGCCTCATTGTCTTTGTTTTCTGTTTGTGAATGGTGAGGCCCACTTGGGACGAGATGTCAGCAAGCCTCGTGGTCTTGTCCTGCATTTGTTGATGAGTGTGGGACAGTAATGCCAAGTCGTCTGCAAAATCGAGGTCGTCAAGCTGTGTCCACAGTGTCCACTGTATTCCACTTCGTCTGTGCTCTGTGGTCATCTTCATGACCCAGTCTATGGCCAGTAGGAAGAGGAACGGAGACAGCAGACACCCCTGCCTGACACCAGTTCTGACCTGGAGCTCTCTGGTGAACTGCCCTTCGTGGATAACGCGACATGTCATGCCATCATAGCTGCTCTTGATCAGGCGGACGAGCCTTGTGGGTACACCGTAGTGTCGTAGGAGTTTCCACAGAGTCTCTCGGTCCACGCTGTCAAATGCTTTCTCATAATCCACAAAGTTGATGTACAGCGGGGAGCTCCACTCCAGAGACTGTTCCACGATGATGCGGAGAGTGGCGATCTGGTCTGTACATGATCGGTTCTTCCTGAATCCTGCTTGCTGGTCTCTCAGCTGGGGGTCAACGGAGCTCTTCATTCTCTCTAGGATGATCCTGTTGAAGACCTTTCCTGGTACTGACAGCAAGGTGATTCCTCTGTAGTTGGAACACTTGCTGAGGTCGCCTTTCTTGGGAAGCTTGATTAGGTACCCCTCCTTCCAATCAGCTGGCATCACCTCCTCTTCCCAGATCTTTCCAAACAGTGGGTACAGCATCTCAACTGTTGTCTCTAGGTCTGCTTTCAGAGACTCCGCTGGGATGCCATCTGCCCTGCTGCTTTGCCATTCTTCAAAAATGCCACTGCTTTTCTGATCTCTTCCCGGCTGGGTCTGTCACAGCTGATGGGTAGGTCGGTCTCTGCCGGCTGGATGTCGGGGGAGGGGGAGGGGGGGGGGGGTCGGGTGGGCTAGGTCTGTTCAGTAACTCTTCAAAATACTCGGCCCATCTGTCGAGTTGGTCTGCTCTGTCTGCAATAGGCTTGCCTTCTTTGTCTTTTACTGGTCTTTCTGTATGGCCATACTTACCCGACAATCTTCTGGTAATGTCGTAGAGCTGTTTCATGTTGCCGCTGCCTGCTGCCTTTTCTGCCTCTGCTGCCAGGCTGTCTGTGTAGGCCCTCTTGTCTGCCCTGATACTCCTCTTCACCTCGCGGTTGGCTTCCGAGTATTCCCCCTGTGCCCTTACTTTGGCTGCTCTCGTGCGACTGTTGTTGACCGCTGCTTTCTTCTGCTTCCTCGCTTCTATCTTCTTCAAGGTCTGTGCCGACAGCCAGTCCTTGTGGTGGTGTTTCCTGAACCCTACAGTGTCTTTGCAGGTTGAGTTCAGCGCCTCTCTAACTGCCTTCCACTGCTGCTCTGTGGTGACCGCCTCCTCTTCATTTACTAGCTCCTGTAGCGCTTGAAACCGGTTAGACAGCACCAGTTTGAACTCTTCTCTAACTCCAGTTTCTCTCAGGAGGCCTACATTATAGCGCTGTCTTCTTGTTGTCTCTGTGCGGCTTTTCTTTAGCTTGAGCTTCATTCTTAAGGTAAGCAGATGGTGGTCTGAGGCGACATCTGCTCCCCTCCTCACTTGAACATCTTGAAGGGATCTTCTAAATTTCTTGCTAATGCAGATATGGTCTATTTGGTTCTCTGTTGTATGGTCAGGTGAGACCCAAGTTGCTTTGTGTATTCTTCTGTGTGGGAAGATGCTGCCTCCAATGACAAGTCGGTTTAGAGCACAAAAGTCTACAAACCTCTCCCCGTTCTCACTCATCTCCGAGCCTAGTCCCTGTCTCCCCATCACCTCTTCGTATCCGGTGTTGTCCTCCCCTATTTTGGCATTAAAATCGCCCATGACGATGGTGATGTCTCGCTCCGCACATTTGTCCACGGCACTCTGGAGTCGGTCGTAGAACTCTTGTTTCTCTTCCTCGTCACTGTCATTGGTGGGCGCATAACACTGGATGACGTTCAGCTTGAGCTTTTTCTTAGTTCTAAAGGCTGCTGTTATAATTCTTGGCCCAAGAGGTTCCCAGCCCATCAGCGCTCTCTGTGCCACTGGTGACAGCATGAGTGCTACTCCTTCTGTATGGGGGGCATTCTCCTCTTCATGACCTGAATACAGAATCATCTCCCCAGTTAACAGCCTTTTCTGGCCAGACTGCGTCCATCTGGCTTCACTGATGCCTAGCAGGGAAAGGTTGTACTTTTGCATTTCCGCTGCTATCTGGGCGGCCTTGCCGCTCTGGTACATGGTCTTGACGTTCCATGTGCCCATGGTTGTATCCCTGGATAGAGAGAGGCGGCTCGGTCCTGTGGCTTCCGAAGACTTCCGGCTTTCACCACAGGACGTCATAAGTCTTCTAGTAGAAGAACCTTCCTCCTCCAGGAAAGGAATTACTGTTAATCTTTTCGTCGGCGTTTTTGTAGCTATTTCCTTTTTTGCAGGGTGGGGAAGCTACCCCCACGCCCAACCCCCTTACTAGGAGGACCAGGGGTTTTCTGTCGGGGTCACCTTCCCTTAGACCATGTTGGTTCACGGCACCTTATTTCATTCGGTGCACCCCTCTCACGAGGGACCCCCTATCCACCACCCAGGGGACGCGCCTCAGCGCCGTATGGTCCCAGCGCGAGGAATCAATGAATCAATGAAACTTTATTTTACAGCGAGAGAGAGAGAGAGAGATGATGATGATGAAAAGATTCAGGATAAAAAGTTTTAGGCATAGCAATGCCTATCTTCCAAACTGTCCTGCTACTCTACACATATAAAAATACATCAGACGATACATCAAAAGATAAAACATATGTAAGTAAAAAGACCCATCCCCCTCCCCCCTCCCCCCCCCCACCACCACCACTCAGAGGGAAAAAAAAAAGAAATTAAAAAATATATTATATATAATTATTTACACAGGTATGAACCTGACATGTTAATGCAGACAGTCGAACTATTACATAATCTGTAGCAACAGTAGAAGAGTATTAGGTAATAGGAAACTTGTCACTAACTATACGAATAGTAGCATAAGGGAGCCGAACATACTATTACTTCTGAAGTAAATATTTATGGAGGCGATCTTTGAAGACGCTAATCTTACAAATTGATTTCAGGTGTGGAGGTAACATATTCCACGCTTTAGCGCCTGAGAGAGAGAGAGAGAGAGAGAGAGAGAGAGAGAGAGAGAGAGAGAGAGAGAGAGAGAGAGAGAGAGAGAGAGAGAGAGAATAATGACCTTGCACATTTCACACTGCAGTGGGTGAAGATAGGCTGCTCTCAACACCTGCCCCCCCAAAAAAAAATGCTTGCTGGTTAGCCGGGTACATTTCTTTTGGCTCCGTTCTCTGTTCAACATGTGTTTCCGTCACACACACTTTCGCTGTAAAAATATGCACCTTTTCGGCTGCTGTGCTGTGATTGCCCCAGCCAGTACGCTAAAGGCCCACGGGCGGATGTCAGCCGCAGTTGGCCCGCGCACATCCGTGTGCGGGCCAACTGCGGCCGACATCTGCCCGTGGACCTATTGCATACTGAACTGACTGCCTGCTGCTAATGCATTCAGTATTTTTATGTGTGTTTGGCGATATTTGAAACGTCTGTTGGGGTGTTAAACTTAAATGCGGTAGTTGTTAACCTCGCCACTGCCGGAACACAGCCAGCTACAAGAGGCACATATCCTCATGAGCCCCCGCGACTGCGGGGGCTCATGAGGATCTATGCCTCTTGCTGGACTCATAACGTGTGTGTCCCATCTAGTCAACAATTTAAGTAACACCATCTCTGCTTCACTCTTAGGCGCTGGCAAGGGGTTAAAACCGCTGGCAAGAGGTTAAAATGCGGTAGTTATGCTTGTGTTTGTTTTTGGAGAGAGAGAGAGAGAGAGAGAGAGAGAGAGAGAGAGAGAATCAATGAATGAATCAATGAATCAATGAAACTTTATTTTACAACGGTTTAGGCATTGACATCGTCATCGACACAGCCATTTTACAAACCTGCCGTTGCTAACAACTACAAGACTAACTACAAATATACATACATATAAGTAAACATAATACTTGCAAAACACTATTCACATAGACAGACATACTCATAGACTCACAGACACCCCCCACCCCACCCACCCCCCTTCACACATAGACAGAGCTAAGTAGTCCAAATGATAATTGAAAAGGATAACAGACTTAATTGGGAATAAATTGGACCCAGCATAAAAAGAAACATATAATACAAGTGGTTGAGTCATCCCTACGAGTGATCCACAAAATATTTGAAGAGACCCTTTTTAAAACAGGCTAGTGAGGAGGCGGATTTTACATGGTCTGGAAGGGCATTCCAGATAAGTGCCCCTGAGAAGGATAAGCTAGTTTTATATAGATCGATCCTTGGTTTTGGGACTATGAAAAGCTTTCTGATGTTTCCAAGCTTGGACTCAGACTTACGGAACAAAGTGGAAGAGAGAGAGAGAGAGAGAGAGAGAGAGAGAGAGAGAGAGAGAGAGAGAGAGAGAGAGAGAGAGAGAGAGAGAGAATCTAATCAAAATGCCATTCGTCGCTATCAATCAGTACTGTCAAACCCTGAGCTAGATTTTATGCGTCACGCGTGGTGGACACGAGCTGATTTAACTGTAAGCGTTGATCATTTATAATAAAAAGTCCAAAGTCTTTTCATGGCCTACTAACATGCGCTCGCACATTTTCGGCTAAATATTCATCAGTCGTATTTGTTTAATTGCCTTAACTAATAGCAAGCCCCCCCCCCCCCCCCCCCCCCCCCACGGTAGGCCGCGTGTGTTACGCAGTGTGTTGGAATGTTTGGTGTGGTGAGGAGAGCATGGGGAGGGGGGGGGGGGTGTAGGGTAATGTTTAAATACTAAGATTTAACCTAAAATAGGCTGCTCGCACCACGTTGTCCCCTTCACAGCCAGTGGACGCAGATTTGTGGTTTTGAAATCATTGTAAATTAATTCGACGTCATAGATCACCACCAGTCAAAGGAACATGGATACGAAGCGGCTTTAGTAAGAGCCATAGATCCTCATGAGCCTCCGCAACTGCGGTGGCTCATGAAGATCTATACCTCATGCAGTTGGATGGTGCCAGCGTTCAACTTTAAAGGGGTCATTTCTCTGTGCTAGATGAGAACGAGCTTAGGTAGGTCTACTGCGTATACCTATTTCATTGGCCCGTCCTCTTGTGACCCCGGGCATTTTTAATAAACCCAGGCTTACTGGGAGGGTATTATGGGACCATAAACTTTGCCCACTTCTAGTCGAGACCCTGAGTTTATGGGTATGTGTTTCGAGTATTTTGGTCTCTTGTTGATCCGATAGCACGTATAGATGTATAAATAATGTATTGTCGCGGTATCAATACGGATTGCGCTTAATTGTTTTGTCTCTCGACCAGGTTCTAGTTCCGCAATCTCTGAGAGGCGTGAATTCTCAAGAGCCCTTGCAGCTCCTAACTTTGTATAGCAGTGCAATGGGGCATTGTGTGGTACGATCCTTCAGCCGCGTTATGCCGTCTGCAATAGAAATCCATTCCAATGAGCCCCCATAGCCCCCGTATGGGCTCATGAAATTCTATGTCTCTTGCAAATGGACATGTTAACGACTTGACTGCCGTGAAAACGTTAACATGATCCAGAGTTCCGCAAGAGGCATAGATCCTCATGAGCCCCCGTAGTTCCGGGGGGTCATGAGGATCTATGCCTCTTGCTGACGCCACTATGAACCCATGGTAAATCTGGGACTATTTGGCGTTGATTAACGAAGATTGCAGAAGCTCAGTCTGCGTTAACGGCAGTGAAGCGGTTAGCAGACCTGTATCTCTTACACCTCCCCCCCCCCCCCCGCCCCCCTCAACCTAAACCCCACCCACGGAGTAATATGCGTACAGGAAATTGAAAGTCGAATGTCCGAACTAAAGTTTTGCGAGGTGAATTTTTTTCTTTCTTTTTGGCGTCTTTATATTGGATAAACATATTGGTGCCTGTTTCGGATTTAAACCTCAAGTGCTTACTGAGATTTCCTTCTAAACCTACATGTTTTATTCTCGATTAGTATTTGATTTATGTGTTCTTGGTGTTAATTTTCAAGAGAGCGGCTGCTGGAGGCAGTATTTCCGCTGAGCAAGAGACATAGATCCACATGAGCCCCCGCAGCTTACGGGTGCTCATGTGGATCTATGTCTCTTGCATATATCTCATTTGCAGCTATGTCCTTCGGTTTAAGAGTTTAGGGAACATTCAGTCTGTAAACGAGCGAACGCGAAAGATTGCTTAGCAACAGAGTAAAACAAGAAGTATTTGTTTAATTGGATGAAAAAAATGACAGGGTTGAAATAGGGATTAAATTGAAATTTGACTTTTGGTTGGAACAAGAGAAATTAATATTGTGCTAAGATTACAATTGACGTTTGCTTTACGTCGTGTCTCCACGCAAGTGATATTTTCACTGGATCGCAACAGGAGAAACAGTAAATACCTTCTCAGCAACAGTAAATATCTTCTCAGCTTTGTGTTGACAACTTGAATAGTCAAGTAGGCCTAACTGCTGTCATGCTTAGCACATGTAGCGACTCACGCATTGTCTCTCTCATTAATCTCTCTCTCTCTCTCTCTCTCTCGCTCTTTGTATGCTTGTGTGTGTGTGTGTTTGTGTGTGTGTGTGTGTTTGTGTGTGTGTGTGTTTGTGTGTATGCGTGTTCGTGCGTGTGTGTTTTCGCTTGTAAATATGTATGCATGCAAAGTAGATTATTTTTGTGTTTAATTTTATTACAATGCACTTTTTTTTTTTTTTTTTTTTTTTTTTGGGGGGGTGTTGTTACAAAAACAGCGGCGGCGTTAAGAGAGAGAGAGAGAGAGAGAGAGAGAGAGAGAGAGAGAGAGAGAGAGAGAGAGAGAGAGAGAGAGAGAGAGAGAGAGAGATTAATTGGTAATTGTGACCATACCCATAGTCACAGCGTCATGGCACCCGTCAGAAGCGTGCTATACCCTACTTTGTAACGGTTCAAGCACCCTCGTTTCCCCGATGACAGTAATGAGACTTTGCATAATTGTGTGACACCCGTACAGTAGGTAAAGAACAAACAAAACTCGCCAGTTCAAGGGATAGACTGTTCAGGCCCCTCGATCCTAAGTAGATTTGGTCAAGAGGAGCAGGGGTCAGTTGCGTGAGTGATTTTAGTCCTGCGCCAGCCATAAAGCAAGGTGCTCAGATATATAGCCGAGCACCTTGCTTTTAAAACGGTTGGCGCAGGACTGAGGTCATTCATGCAACTGGCTCCAGGCTCATGAGGGCCACCCTACAGTTCTTTATCCCAAGCCATTGAAAAAGAGGTATAGAGCCTCATTAACCCCTGCAGTCGCAGGAGCTCATGGGAACCTGTGCGCCTCTTGTGGGATGGGTCGGCCTCATTGACATCCTTAGCTCGAGGAATTGCTGAGGCCAGGTTAAGTGATCCATTGCAGTCTTTGGGCCCAGTCCTACGACAAGGGGCATAGATTCTCATTAGCCCCAGCTGCCGCAGGGGCGTATGAGAATGTATACCTCTTGCTGATACAGTGTAGCTATATTTATATCGTTTGATAACGACTTGCTTCAGGTTAAGTTGATCTGTGTATAGTGCACTGTCAGCTACCCTCTTCAGCCTCTTGAGTCCATCAGGAGCTGGCGTGGGTCCACGTAACTCTTTGCGAGTTGTCTTGCTGGTTCTAGTATCAGGCTTTCCACAAGGATTTAACTCGTTCTGCCCCCACACACCACAGCAAGACATGGCTCGAGCATGATAGTTCAATGGTGGTGCTAGAATAGCTTGGCGCCCATAGGCGCCAAGCTATTCTTGCACCACCCTTGAACTATCATGCTCGATCTGTCACTAGAATTGCAATACAGTCCTCCAAAGGGCAACTTAAAAATGTGGGGATTTCGGTCCCGCGTCAGAATGTATTAAAAATTGTCCTTCGTCGGGACGGACAGCGTGACAGAATATCCGTCCCAGGTGCTGTAAATTCTGTCGCGTATTTGCAACACGGCAGGGACAAGTTCGTTTGTCCGTCCCGTTGACGAACGGCCTTCCATTTTTTTTCCTCGCCTGCACAAACTTCAGTTGTTCGTCCAAAACTAGAATTTTTCGTTAAACGGAAAACCTGTAGTTTTCGTACAGGTCTGTCTGTCACGCTTATATCCTACGCATAAAGTCTTGGTGACTGCATTGCGTGTCCTGTTTTAACAACACTATCAAGTTATACTTAAACAAAATAAATTCAATAGACTCTAGATCTCTTTCAGCTTGGTGCTAATGTGCGCCTGAGAGAGATTCTTAGTGGGTCAAATAAATATCAAAATCGTTTCTTTTTTTTTTTTAAATGTTGATTGCATTGTTCCACTCTTTAGAAGAGTCCATGCCTTGCTCATACTCTATGATAAACTATGATTATGAAGACCAGAAGTGCTGTTACAATTTTTTTTCTGTTTGCGCCAGAAGCCTTACAAATTGGTGAACATAATGTCACCTTTTTGTGTGCACAAATTTCTAATGTGACTTTAAAAGTGTCTTTAATTACTCTCCAGGCAATGACCTGGCAAACACAGAGGCCCCAAACACAGCACTGTGCCAGCCTGTACTATATATCCTCTTTACAGACGCTCTGTCAATGCAGATCATTAAAAAAAATCTGTTGACTTATTCCGCCGGAGAAATTCAGGTGCAATCTTCGCCAACAAGAGGTATAGATTCTCATGAGCCCCCGCAATTGCGGGGGCTCATGAGGATCTATACCTCTTGCAGAAGCTCTTTGATTCGCTTGTGTTGTTTCCAACACTGACTTTAGGGTCCTTTATGCGGTAGGGAAATGGAGCAAGGGGGTGGGCCCTGCATTTCATCTAAGGCAAATATGGCCACAGTGAATTTGGCAGGGAGAAAACCCGCGAACCCCGGCCCCTATTGTACGACTCACGTACTGGCCAGCCCTGTTCACGCCCAGGTAAACCCGAAAGACCCAGCGTCGCGACATGCGTGGGGGAGGCAGCAGGTAAGAAACAGTCCTGTGCTGAATGCCTTCAAAACCTCCTCGGTTTTATGGATGTCCATTTTTAATGAATGTACAGCTCGTGAGAGTTAACCCTTTTCAGTCTGATACACCCATTGCTTGAAATAAATTTGACTGATAGTGATAGTTGAAGGGAGGTGCCAGCTGGCACCAGCCATGAACTAAAATGTTTGACCTATCTCCTAGAATCTGTACTATAGCATTCATAGGACAATAAGCAAATTTTTGAAAATCAGCCTCAGGATGTAATGGGATAAGCATCCGCGGTGTTCGTTGTTAAAAAAAGAAAAATGATGATTTGACACGAATTGTCCACCCCCTTTTTTGTTGCTGAAAAATTCCAAGAATATCAGGAATCTGAATTTCTGCAACTAAGATATAATATAATGTATTTTGGATTACAGTTCTAGACTAATTGTAGGACACACATCCCATTGTGACATTTGAAAAGTTCACGTTTTTTAAATTAATTTTCAGATTTTTTGTGGAACATGCAAAAATTATGGCGAAACCCAGGCTAACACTTACGTTCTGCCAAAAAATTCAGAACTGACCGATCTACCATTGATTCACTCAGAGAATGACCAGGATTTGTACTGAAGAACCCAACACGCTTCTATAGCAGACAGTTACAACACAGTTTATTACATTTCAGTTGGGAAAGCGTGTTTCTTTCTCCGCTGGGTTCTTCTCTGCATTTTACACGCTGGGCAGTCACGCTTTTGGTCTGGATTTCAGCATTTGTACTGAACTGTGAGGTTGGACAGATCCAGTACACTCACAATGTTCACAGCACCTAGGAGGTTTGCAGAAAGACTGATGTCGCTTCACAGGAAGCATGCTGTATTTCACTTTACTACTGAATAATAAAAGGTCATATGATACGATTTCTGACGAGTTTGTGAAACTGTGTGCCGCTTCAGTGCACGATATTGTGTGATATTAGCTGAGCAAATGAATTGCGCAAACAGTACAGTAGAGAGTCTTGAATAGACATGAATAGAAGGAAAACTTTGAAAGACTCCAGTTCACCAGACTGTTCAACGAACCTTTCCAATCTCTCGTGCAGATTCACATTAGCGTTTGCAGTCGTAAGGGGGGTGGGTGTGTGTGTGTGTGTGGGGGTGGGGGGGTGGGGGTGGGGGTTGGGGGGGTGCATTGGAACTTAAAACCTGCCTTCATGACTAAGTCGGCTCCTACAAATAAATAGGGCCGTGTTGTTTCGGGTTTAGCGAATAAGTACTTAACCCATTTAGCCCCGACGTCCTACAGCAGGAGATGGATCGACTGTGATATTTCAAGGGTAGTGCCAGATTAGCTTGGCGCCTGAAGGCGCCAAGCTAATCTGGCGCTACCCTTGAATTATCACGGTCGATCCATCTCCTGCAACAGGCACATAGTCGTTGGGTGACACCTCCAAAAGTTGGAATGATGCCTTGTGGTCAAAATGGTTAACTAAGTAATAGAGAATTGGATGGAACTTTAGCAGCAATACAACAGCGAACATTTTCCATATAGTTCTGCCATAAGTCCACATCTTTTCCGTGAGCGTCAGCAGACGTTCATAGACAAGTGTGGATCTCTTGCAACCTACTGTCAAACGTCTGTGTAATTCACGCTGAGAAGGCCGCCATGGTTTCTGGTGCACTCTCCACTCACTGAGCGTTGGCAAATTCTGTCAAGGTGTCTGGGTGCAATGACGCCACGCATTTGGGGGACCGGTGGTGTGAGTTTCAGTCCCGCGGTGCGTGCTGAACACGCAGCGGGGTGACTTGAGTCATTACGGAGATAAGAACGCATCGTGTGTAACCTACCTGTTTAATGACAACACCGTAGGTGTGTATCCTGTTTGGAACGTACTTGCTAGCACGTTCGACACAAACATATAGTCCAAGGATACTGGTAACAACTGCCAGTTGTCACCAATATTATGTTCAGAAATGACTGAGTTGCAAGTAGCATGTGCTTCGTTTTTAGTATACACAGTGCACGAGCGAATATTGCACGGTCAAAATTTGGCAGTATGCTTTTATTATTAACCCATTCAGCCCTGACGCTACAGCAGGAAATGGGTCGACCGTGATAATTCAAGGGTAGTATCAGATTAGCTTGGCGCCTGCATAATCATTAAATGACGTCTCCAAAATTTGGGAAATACGGCCGTCGGGCTGAGTGGGTTTAACATTTTTTTTTTTAAATTTCGGTTATGGGTTGGTGCAGAGTAGGAGGGGTGGGTGGGGCTGCGTCTGAAACAGGTACAGTTTGTACTTTTAACCCTATTGTAACCCTTGCATAGGTTAGGTCTCTTTGCTCCGTAGTATTAAGGCTACGTTTGTAAAGAACGACTTCCAACAGTGAACGAGAGAGAAATGTCCCATAAGCATAGACCACACTCCAAAATCTCCAAAAGGCATAGATCCTCATGAGCCCTACGGGCTCATGAGGATCTATGCCTCTTGGAGATATTTGTAGTTTTTCTGTACGTTTGTTAGAAACTGGTTATCCGCCGTGACTTCACTCTCGTTCGTTGTTGGGGGTCGTTCGTTGCAAACGTAGCCTCTCTATTGTTACGAGTATGACGAGAGGTTAGAGTTCGACCCATCCTGTTCTCTCAAGTTGCTATCTCTACACGTAGGCCCTACTTGTAGTGTCTTTTCTCTTGAGCTGTCGCATAATTATATTGCTTGTAGGCTACGCAAGTTGTGAACGTCATCCGACAGCGTTATGACACTTGTTCTTTTGCACTCACCGTTAAAAAAACGAATAAAGCAAGAAAAAGTGTTCTAAACTTTAATTAGGTATTTGTTTATTACACAAGAACAAAAATTCTCACAATGTATGTCAATGCGTTATTTAAAAAAAGAAACATCTGTAGTCCCCGCGATCCTAACAAAAAAATCTTATCATCTCAAAGTTGTACAAGTCTCTACCACAACTTCCCATCCACCTAACACACTAACACGCACACGCGCGCGCACACCGGCCAGTTGACAAATTTATTCAAATTCTCGTCGTTCACTACTGACAGGTAGCTAATCTCCCATCTGACAGGCACCTAATCTAGAATGATACAAACTCGATAGCCGGCATAATCTTTAATGAGCACGCGCTTTGTCATGGAGATAGTGTACTGAGCTTGACAGTGACCGCGCTGCACAGGCCCCGCGATCAGTTTAGCTGTGTACATTTGCACACTCAAGTCTTTGCCAGCAAGATCATGTAGTGTTGTCGTGTAGTGTGCTGTTGCATCCGAATCTGTCTTGTGTATATGTTGCATAGTCCACGCTATAAACCTGATCATTTGCGAGACTAGGACATTCTTTGCATTTGCTGACACAAGCCCAGCAACTTCTGCAAGAGGCATAGACTCTCGTGAGAGTCTATGTCTCTTGATTAAAGATACCACAGCTGCCGAGGCTGATGAGTATCTACTTCTCTTGCTGTTAGTAGCGGCGAGCGTAGGATTGCAGTAGCTTTATCGGTTGCCTAATCATGGCTTTGCTATCAATCAAGTTTTCGGACAGATATTTAGTCTTTGTCGTTGTGGAATGCGAGCTGACTCAAATTCAAAAGCGCTCAGAACGCAGACTATCTGCACGAGACATAGATGTTCATGAGCACTAACCGCGATGAATTCGTTCGCCAACTGCTAACACGATTTACTCAGCGATTTAATGGTGTAAATCTCAGTGTGTTAACAGTGTTTGGAATGAAGACCAACTATCAGTGGTCTATTTCGCTTTTTTTTTTCCTTGGGGTGGGGGGGGGGGGGGGGGTAGGGTGGGGGTGGGGGGTGGGGGGGGGGGCGAAGGGCGTTTGGAATTTATAAACAAAAATGCGTTGCCTTCCAAAGCTTATTAAGGTATGACGAATCAATTAAAGTTGGCACGAAATTAATTAATCATTATCTTTTTATAATTTTAGCTTCCAATAACTCTCAGCGTTTTATTTCGTTTATGAACCTTCTGCTGTTGGTAGAGCTTTTTGTCGCGACGATTCCTGCAGGAATCGTCGCGACAAAAAGCTCTACCGACAGCCAAGGGGGTTAATTAATGCTTTGCCAACCGAGCTATTCTTTGTCCCTGTACCCAACACTTTCTTCTTCCTGTTTGAAAAAAACAAACAACCCAAAGGTCAGGAACGGATTGCGTATACACACTGTCCAAAGATTCTCCACATAAAAAATGTCACTAAAGATTGCAGTGGCAAAAACGGTTCAAAGATTCTGAAATCTGCTCGGGAAATTCGTCACCTAACAAACTCTATCCAGAAATAACTGACGTTTAGAAAATGAAAAAAAAAAAGAAAGAAAAAAAACCCTTCATAGAACCTTTTCAGAGGTTCCTCTCATAAACACCCTTCGGAAATTCCGCTGCCTTGCGGTCGGTGTGCGTCCAGGGACTGATGTGTTTGTGAAATCAGCAGGAAAATTTTCAGATTAACACCCAAATGTGTCACTTATCTGCGATAGCGTCACCTTTTAAATTCGGTTCCCTCGCCAAACTTGGCCCGTCTGCAAGAGGCATAGTTTCTCATGAGGCCCTGCAAATGCATTTTGCTGATGGGCCCTCCACACCATTAAGATCAGATCCTCCAACGAAAGAAGTCCTGCGAGTTTGAAGTCTTTGGCTGTTTGGGTCTCTTCCCCGCTTCTCCCCTCCCCCTAAGCACACAGCATGGATGGTCTGGCGATATAGCGTTGACACGCGGACTGCCCCGAGGAAGGCCAATTTTCAGGCTTTCACCAAAGGTTCATCTTCAGTTTGGGGAGCATTTCTTGAGCCGAAGGTGTCTGCCTCGACCTGAACTTGTCTGTCAAACAGTCCATTATGGCCAGGTAGACTGAACGTCTCGTGAACTGCTCAAGATTACAGATCATGCAAATTGGGGGGTAACGGTTTCGTGAACATTGCTGGGTCGTTTTATCTCGTGGACATCAAAGTTGTTTGCAGGTAGATGGCGTTCGCGAGATAAGTAGAAGACGCTCAGAGGGTACACGAATGTGTAATGCTTTAGAATGAAGACAGCCATGATAACAGATTTTAGGGATTATTTGTCCAGTCGTATTTCATGACAAGCTTTAGTTATACACTCTAAAAACGCGACAGTACGATGTCAGTCAGTGCGACACAAATATGCAAATCACTAAATGTCCATGTGTATTGGCCAGAAAAGTGTTCAATCAGCATGTTTTATTGCGTGCTTAGTCGCAAAAATAAAGTGACTCTTTTTTGCACTAAACAAGATTAATCCCCGACGCACTACAGCAGGAAATGGATCGACCGTGATAATTCAAGAGTAGTGCAGTATTGGCTTGGCGCCTGATGGTCGTTAGTGACGCCCACAAAATTTGGGAGATGCGTTTGTGGGTTAAAGGGGTTGAAACCAGCTATAATTATGTTTGTTTCTATATTTACTAGTTCCCAGATATATGTCTGATGTTATTCTAAAAGTTGTGGCGTCGATGTATATCGATCCACGTTTTGTCCTTATTTCTCTCCCGTTTGTCCTCGAAGGAAAAACAAAGAAAAAAGAAAACGAACGTAAGAATCAGAAATAGTGATATTAAGCCGTTAAGTGCCGATAAGATTTGAACACACCCAACTGCAAGAGGTATAGATCCTCATGAGCCCCCGCAACTGCGGGGGCTCATGAGGATCTATACCTCTTGCTGACACCACTTTAAATCCATGTCCAAAGACAGCTAGGGCTTGTTGGTGTTGGATTGACGAAGACTGTAGTTCCACACAGTTTCCGTCAACGGGCACTGAACCTTTTGCATACAACCAACAGCACTGTACATAATACCGGCCACTACATGAATCATTATTCTGGTAAAACTGCAGTGGATGTTCCGCAGAAATCAACTAATGAAGCTACACGCGCTAGTTACAAATGTCTACGGCTGCAATCACCGCTAAACAGAATTCTTCCGATAAAAAACGATACCGGTCTGCTATAGAACACCATTAGTGCGAACATTAACGCGAGTTCTTATTGGATGCCATTACTTTGATCCTAAACGTCGGTTCTTCATTGGTAGCCATAACGGGGGACATAAAAAAATAACCTCGGCCATCATGGTACCTGACCCGATATTGTCCAGAGGGTGATCACGTGGGTGTGAGATAATAGCCGTTATCGCTCCCTCGACACGCTTTGCTAGCCGCACGAGCGTGCGGCCAGCAAAGCGTGTCGAGGGGGCGATAAAGTTTTGACGGCGTCCACGTCTCTAGACCCGTGACCATCTAACGCGCGACGCAAGGTGCCAAAGGGCGTATTCTAATGGTGTTCTTTGAGTGCACAGTTGTTCTTCAAAATGTACCGATTATGCAGCCTCCAGGGTCTCCGATTTTAGAGCTAAATATAGTCGAGCTTTCATTGGCAGCAAGACATTGTCGAGGTTAATTCCGGCACGGCAAAAAGCGCTGCCGACAACCAGGAGATATTGTGGGAGGACGTGAACCATTGCAACGTTATTGGCCTGTAGGGGGTATGAGTAGGGCGCTCTGGTGGCCCATAAACATGAATTATTAACCTCGTGAAAATCAATTTGTTGAAATCTTGTATAAACAGCAAGGCTAACGGTATCAAAAGTGACATTTTGTATCGAGTATGCAGTGTATTTACGTATTGCTCCTTTTTTCTTGTTCATTGTTTATGTCGTGTGTGTGTGTGTGTGTGTGTGTGTGTGTGTGTGTGTGTGTGTGTGTGTGTGTGTGTGTGTGTGTGTGCAGATTGCCACTTGCTGTTAGTACTGTGAAAATGTATTACTACAAGTTAAAGGGCGCGGAACTTACGAAAGATTCAGCAATTGCAAGAATGTCCATAAAAGAGCCGGAAGTTTAATATGATGGGCATTGAATCTTATATTAATGCCCCGTAAACTCCACGCTTCAGCAGCTTTGTCCCTGCTGTCATGGTAGAAGTATGTACCTTTAAGTTAACCCTCTAGTGTAGGCAGCCATTGGTACTGTAAACACAGCCAGTGGCTGGATGCGCTGGAGAAGTTTCAACGAGGTTGACGGCTGCAGAGAGATGCCTTTGTTTTATAGTCTTTTGACGTTGACCCTTCCTGTTGTAGTAGTAAGTTTCTATTGTAACATAAATTATATGGCTGCTAGATCTATGTCATTTGACCGCAGGCATTTTGACTGCCCGAGAACAGTAAATCCAAGGAGAGAGAGAGAGAGAGAGAGAGAGAGAGAGAGAGAGAGAGAGAGAGAGAGAGAGAGAGAGAGAGCTGAACTGAAACTTTATTTTGTAAGAATGAAGACAGTAGGCACGTCTGTCCTTAATAACATTTTAAATATAACATCAGAAAAGGTAACAAGACAAATACAATTGAATTTTAAAAAGATAATAATAATAATAATAACATTAAAGACACACAGATTCAGTCAGATGTAAGGCATAAGGGTAACGCATGAGAGAGAGAGAGAGAGAGAGAGAGAGAGAGAGAGAGAGAGAGAGAGAGAGAGAGAGAGAGAGAGAGAGAGAAATATGAAATGAAATGAAACTTTATTTCTGAACGGAAGAAGCCGTTAGCACATGTGCCATTTTTCACGCTTGCCGTTGCTAATCTACAAAGGTACAACTCTGCTAAAGGTACAAGGCTACTAAGATACAAGTGCACATAATATAACAAGTTGTTCAGAGAGAGAGAGAGAGAGAGAGAGAGAGAGAGAGAGAGAGAGAGAGAGAGAGAGAGAGAGAGAGAGAGAGAGAATGTGCCCCTGTAAAAGCAAATGTCAATTTATGTGAAAAGCGATGTTTCATTGAATTACAGTGAAAGTCTCGTTAAATTCAATAATAATAATAATAATAATAATAATAATAATAATAATAATAATAATAATAATAACTAGGTAATTTGTATAGCGCCTAAACACCAAGGTGCTCTAAGCGCTTTACATTCACTATGTTGACAAAAAAATTCGTTTTGGGACTTCCTATGTTTTGCAAAATTAAGGCAGGCACCGTTACGTCAGGACAACATATTTTCGTAAAGGTTGATAGAATATTGTACACATGTTCAGTGCATGCAGTGGTCCTGATACAGAGTAGAACAGAGACAAACACTCGTTACCACCATAAAGTGCGTGGTACCATTTTAGGTTGGCGCCTCTGTGTGAGAGACTATTTTTTTTTTATCCACAGCTTTGAACTGTCATGGTCCACCTATCCTGCACTCGTGGCAAAGGACAACTCTCTGATTAGCCTGGTACCTGCGCTCACAAATTTGTTCGCATACCTACGGGTCTGCGGGGAAATTACTCTCAGATCAGTGAGACTGGTTGTCTACTTCGATTCGCTACCGCTGAAGCGGTAGCGGATCGAGGGAGACAACCAGTGTGTTCCCATATTTGAGATTTTCGACTAAATGAATCCGTACTGAACTACGGTGAAGTTTGCAAACTACAAATCTGTCAGTCTCAGGTACCCTCTCCCACCTTGCCCCCTCCACCATCACCAACACCACCCCCCTTTGCATTATTTTTCGTTCACAGTTCTCGCCCTCCCCCTTCAGTACACTACTTCAGATTTTGTTCTTTCTTTTTTTCTGTAGCCTAGCATTTCTCCTGCTGTGTGGCACCCCCTTTTTGTCCCATAAAACTCTGCTTCCTATTCACCGTCTCTGCGCATAAAGGAAACGGGCGACAGGAAGAGGCCTTTAGCGAACCCTCTACCACTTTCAAAGTCGTAGATCCACATGGGACGTCGGCTGTGCTCTCTGTCTGAGAAGAAACAAGACTTATTGACGTCTGTGTGTTTCTTCAGATGATATAGGTTACAACAGATTTTAGTTCGTGCATACGTACAGTTAGTTACGCGTTTAAATTTTAAACTTAAGTGATTTCGAGGGTGAAATGTGAAAAAATTGTACCTGAGTCCTTCCACCAAGAGGTATAGATTCTCTTGAGCCCCTGCGACTGCAGGGGCTCATGAGAATCTATACCTCTTGCAGATGTCCTGAAGGCACGGTAAGCCCCCTCCTTACGGTGCACCAAGTTTTAGCTGCGTGTGTTGGGTGATCACAGTGGGTTTGAGAGGGGAGTCGCAACTTGCTGGGGAGGGGGTCGCATCATAAAGCTGCCATTTGGGCCGTTAGGAGGGTTTTTCCATGGCGGATCGGTTTTCGGCCTGTGTGACAGTGTGATATATAAGGAGAAAACCTTTTTGTAACCCGGTGCTGGGGGGCTTTAAAATAAAAATTAGAATAGAATAGGTTGAAGTCAGAAACTAGAAGAGAGAATGAGAACGGCGTACTGCTTCTTCTTCTACTTGTTTTGGCGTGGTTGTCATAGTCTCCGGAAATTTGCAAATTCGGAATGGACGTGTTATATACATTAACACGGACATCAGGCAGATCAGCAAAGATTTTTTATGTAAAATCGAACATATATACAGTTTAAAAAGCCAAATCGTGTACAACTATATGTTGTTGTTGTTTTTTTTAAGCGTTGTCATTGTCTTCAGAAATTGCAGTGCGAAATGAACGTGTTGTATGCATCAGGAAAGATTTTATATAAAGAAAATTGAACATATGTAATAAACAGCCAAATCATGTGCATCTATTTGCGCATGCCCTTTATAGATGGGAGGTGTATGTGTGTGTGTGTGTGGGGTTGGGTGGGGGGTGGGGGGAGGGGCGAAGGGCTTGGTGGTGGGGATGGGGGGCGGGGGCGGGGGGGGGGGGGTGGCAGCTGGATAGCTGTGTGTGTGGAGAGAGGGTTGGGGGTGGGCGGCAGGACAACAGAGTCCTACATTTGCTAGATGGTTGCGCAGGCTTTGTTCTGTTTAACCCATTACCTCCTGATTCTGAATTTTTTTTTGTAACAAAAAATAATTGCTAATTGTCGTATGAAGGCTACATTATAGATTAAGGGATAGGTCCACCATTTCAGTTCAAGGGTGGTGCCAGAGGTACTGCCCTTGAACTGTCACAGTCCAATTCCTTTCAAGCAACAATGTATAAGGACAAAAAGGGTTAACCTGATGTACAGATCTACCGATCTACCAACAGACAACGCACGCTCTCTGGTCTCAACAAGATGTCAAGTAACTGTTATTTTTTCATTTCTCGCCCTGCTGTGAGAGATTGAAAAGCAACAGACAGAGACGCAACCGGATAGAAGATGTTGTGGGACCTTGGCTCGCTTGAGTTGCGTTACTTGCAGTTGCCAAACACCGGGAACAAAGGATTCACAAGGAACTAGGCGTTCGCCATTGCTGTACATAGCCAAAGCGGAATAACGACATCCTCAGTTTGAGGAACAGGCTGAGCTGATTTTGTCTGCAGTCGCAGGGGCTCATGAGAATCTATGCCTCTTGCAGGTTGAACGGATTTGGCAGTGGATTACAAAATGACAACTTTTTAAATATATACTGAGGAGCAAAAAGAAATGCGACATTTTTGAAATCGTCGGAAACACTTCAGTGTTTATACGATTCCAAAAAAGTAACATAATTTCTTCTGCTCCTCAGTGTAGGGCCTACGTTGTATATGTATGGCGCAAACACCGGCATGAGCTATAGCTGTACTGTGTACATTTGCTTACAAGTACAGCTTTATCGCTAAAACAAATTATAAAGGAAAACACAACGCGTGCTTAGATAGGAGAATCCATCTTTTAAAAGTGAGCACGTTTGTTTTTGACAAGACCTTTTTGCGTGATATAGTTTTTCAAGGCGGCTTGGCGGCTTGTTATTATGTCATTATAAAGCTGTATTATGTGAAAGTTTTCGATTTTAGATTGGGAGGGGGGCACGGGGAGGGGGTAGGGGGGTAGGGGAGAAGAATTGATTGGAAATGATAAGGGGGTGGATAGAAAAATCCACCTTTTAAAAGTGAGCACGTTCGTTTGTATTAGACCTGTTACGTGATTTTGTTTTTAGAGGCGGCTTGTTATATTCATCTTTGTTTTAGTGTTATGTGAAAGTTTCCCGTTTTAGATTAGGACTTTGGGTGGTGGCGGGAAGACAGGGGTGGTGAGGGGGAGAGGGGATGAGGGTTTATGGGGCGGCGGGGGGAGTGGGGGGGGGAGGGAGGGGTAGGCGGGAGAAGAGAGAGGGTGTGTTCTATACTTCTAACGCAGGCTGTTGGAGTCAGTTTAGTCACATTCGTTACAAAAACCTGCAATGCCGGTGCTCTTTTAACTTAATCAACATTCCTGACATTGCATTCGGCGCTGTCACCTCTTTGCTTTTCCTCTTCAATTTATTTTTTGGGCCCTGCTTGACTGTGCCTGTACTTCAGCCGTTCACACTTTAACCCTTATCATTCGGAATACACCAGTGTGTGAAATAAGTTTGACTAAAATAGTTCAAGGGTGGTGCCAGAATAGCTTGGCGCTTCTAGGCGCCAAGCTGTTCTGGCACCACCCTTGAACTAAAGCCATTGGTCTATATCCTTATCTGTAAGTACTATAATGTAGCTTGAATAATTATGGCAGTGTACAAATTTGAAACTTTTAACCTCAGTATGATTATTATGGGTTAATTACACCACCGTCGGTTCGTGGACGCACATCGTGTCTCGAGGAACGTGGATACAACGTATTATCAGCAATATACATAGGTCCTCATGAGCCCCGGCAACTGCGGGGGCTCATGAGGATCTATGTCTCTTGCCGCTGGCTTGTGTTGTCTTTTTTTCTCGGCAGTGAAGGGATTAACCCGTTGGCTGTCGGTAGCGGTTTTTGTAGCGATGAATCCTGCAGGAATCATCTTTCGACAGCCGAACGATTCGTTACACCATCATTGCTCTGGCGTCAAATTGGTGCTTTCCTGGGCTGCATAACATGCAAGTGTTGCCGCAAAGGCTTGCTCTTTGTTTCACTAGTGATACGCGGCATAAAATCTCATGTTTTCATCAGTCTACGTCACACGACCAATCCCTTTAGCGCAACTGAACTGTACCACATGACCGAGCTACAAAAAGCCTTGTAGCGAAAAATGGCGGACTTCTGTATGTGGCGCATCTTGGATGCGAGTTTTGTTCTATAAAAGATCACCAAAACGTTCTAAAGTAAAAAGTTACTTAGTGTTGTTCGAAACAAAAAGCACACTACTGGAGATTGCAACGTCACGAAATATTTTAAATTACCTCATAAGTCTATTATGTATAAATGTATACTCCTTTGACGTCAGTCATGTCTTGCGTGATCCAGGTCGGAAGATTTTTTCTTGATTTCTTTTACGAAAATTGTGGAGGAATGAAAAACAAATACGTTATTGGTAGCAAGGGCTTACTGCACGGACCCTTGTAGGCCTTCGGGGGGTCAAAGGAACCATTGTACCCCTCAGGCCTATAAGGGTCCGTGTAGCAAACCCCTGCTACCAATAACTTATAATATCTGAATGCAACTGCAAGACACAAATGTGTTTAAAGTGAGAGTGAAATAGTCACACGATGATAAATTAAGTCTCTCGACGTGACGAGAGAAGTCAACACCCCCAAAAAACAACGTGCAACAGCAACATCAAACAAACAAACAAACAAAACAAAACAAAACCGCTACCTCCTAAAAAAAACCTGAATAAAACCCAACAACAGCAAAACAACTAACCACCCCCACCCCCCCACCCCCCACCCCAAAAAAAAAAAAGAAAGAAAAAAAAAAAGAACGGACAAACACACACACACACACACACACACACACACACACATACACACACACACACACACACACACACACACACACACACACACACACACACACACACACACACACACACACACACACACAAAACCGCATACAAAACACCTCGTAAGTGATGACATACGTAGATCTGTATAGGCACAAACTCTGCCTCAACAATAGTGCGAGTGCGGGGGCTCATGAGAATCTATACCTCTTGCGCTTTTGTAGACTGGAGTGTGTGGCAATCACTGATGAGAACTTTAGCATATATGCAACTGCATTCTTTACTTGCTGGAGGCGATGAAAAAACCTACCTAACAAAACCTGCGTATATTTTCGTATTCCCATCCCAGCCCTGTGTATTTCTCGTAGCTGTGCCTCCGGGCTGTGAGGTGCGAAGATAAACGCAACTCGTAATCGTCTGGTGTCTCCTTCTACTCCCAAAGCCTCAGCCATATATACCTTTATCCTTTTTCTCTCAGCCAGCCCTTCCCATGTCTGCAAGAGACATAGATTCTCATGAGCCTCTGTAATTATTGAGAATTACAGCTTCTTGCTAGCAGAGATTGGCCTGTATTGGTCCAATTAGCCTGGTTGCTTTTGCCAATAAAAATGGCAACAACAATTAATGCATTAGCAGTCAAACATTTAGAACGATTGCTATCTTCCTCAGTCGTAAACCCTATACCCTCCATCGATATGAAGAAGGGCTAGAGCCATAACTGTGAAGCAAGATGCATAGAGTCTTATGCACCCTGCAGATACAGGGGCTCATAAGAATCTATGTCACTTGCAGCTGAAAGTGTCTTGTTGAGGAGACTACCCTTGAGGTTAGGAAGACGCAATAAACAATTTACAAATAGTTAAAGGCGGTATTCTTTTTACCTGGGGCGTATGAAATATATCGATCATCGATAAAGGTAAATTTGTATAATTTGTACAGATCGTAAGATTTCCTCGCTCGCTTTTAACAGCTTATAGTCTTGACGGTGCTTATCTCACCGACTCTTGTCACTGAAGTAGTTAAGCTGGAGGCGGGGTGGGAAATGGTTAAAGTGTTAGAAACGGATGTAAATAGAGATTTCGGTACTGTGTATTTTGCAGCCACGTTCATTTTTGATGATAATTGTACAGTTTATTGCTATTTACACGAAAGTTACTGAATTATTCACTCGAACGTGAGTAAAGTGTTAGACATTCGTTGGTTGTTCCCGTCCATTTTAAGTTGCCACTATTTGGCCTGTGAGGTGTATTTGGTATAAATAGAGGTATTTTGACTTTTTTGATTTTTTGTTTGTTTGTTTATTTTAATATCAATGCATAAGATTGGAAAGTTATTAAATGTACTGATTACAAAACAGATCAAATGAACGATCGGACAGACGTGTATTACACAACAAAGAAACTAACAACAGATCTGTCGGACATTATTTTAAGATGATGTATTTTCGTTTGCTTAACTCATTCTACCCCAACACCGAAATCCCCAAATTTTGCCGTTGTCCTCTGAAGACTGCACTCTAGTGCAGGACACGGATCGACCATGATAATTCAAGGGTGATGCCAGAATAGCTTGGCGCCCATAGGCGCCAAGCTATTCTGGCATCACCCTTGAACTATCATGGTCGAGCCTTATCTTGCTGTGGTGTGTCTGGGGTAGAATGAGTTAAATAATAGTCGCACAGTCCATAGCATTGTTTGAGGGTGTTCCATTTGTATCTTTTGTGTACTCTACTGCGACAATCCAATACATATTATAATGCCATCGTCTGGATGGGAATATTATACAAACGCCTCAGGGGGAAACATGAATGTCTTTCTCTCCCGGCTACAACTTATGTTTTTCGTCCATCCAGCCAGGGCGCAGCATCTGCACGAGGGATAGATTCTCATGGCCCCTGCAGTCGCAGGGGCTCATGAGAATCCATGCTTCTTGCTGGCAGAGATGGGCTGTTGTTTATGTGACAGTTACACCCTCAGTTTGAAGGGTGAGTCTGCTGTGGTGTTTGTCTAATGGTGTATGATGATGAATCACGCTTGTCTTTAGTGTATGAATAATTTCCTGCTCTCGGACAGTGCACACCGTGTATCAATACGACTTTTTCTGTGTTTGCAAACATCGCTGAGTGTATGTATCCCAGCAGCATTCTCTCTACACGTCAACGCCCTCCCCCCCCCCCCCAACCCCCCACCCCCGGCCTTTCCACCCCCTCGGATTCCTTCCCATCCCATCCCACCTCCCCAACCCCTTCGCACGGTGATTCATGGGATATTGACGTAGTTCTTGCACTTCTGGACAGCTTACATTCTGTATCAATACACGTCTATGTGTTAGCAAACACTGGCGATCTTTCACACACTGCAACTCCTGATGATCTCAGGTAGAGAAACATAAGTATAAATATTACTTGCAGGCAGCATCTGTGGATCTGTGCCTCAGGCAGATGGACTATAACTTTTCCGCATGTTATCGTTCTTACCCTGAGGAAATTGCAGTAGATCAGAGAGAAATGGCCGCTTGTCTGCTGTATTGTTGCTGGAATTCTAAAGACCATCAGTTGAGTGAATGCGTAGAAGGTGGACTGAAAGAGAAACGGTCGGCCTGGTCTACAGCCTGGAAGTCGTAGTCGTACTGGCATGACAGTAGGCAGAGACTTCTTGGTTAGAACAGGCCAACAGTTTCAGCTAATCTTGTGCATTTTCACGTCAGAATTGATTCCACCGATTTATCCCCCCTCCCCTCGCCCCCCCCCCCCCCCCCACACACACACCTTTCTGTTACACCTGACGCTTCTTGCAGTGTTCTGATCTGCGCCGCTTTTTTGCCGCGAGCATCGCGGTTTCATAGTAAGCTAAAGGTCCTAGGCTCAGTTGCATGAGTGGTCTTAATCCTGAGCCAGCTACTAAGCAATGTGTTCCTCTATTGCGGGGCACCTTGCTTAGTGGCTGGCGCAGGAATAAGCACACTCGTGCAACTGATACCTCTGGCTGATAGCGACCACAGTTGGTCTCAATCACGTCTGTGCGCGTGCTTGCCAGTTCCGGCGAACGTCCGCCCGAAGACTTTATACAATTGCGCGAAATGTAAATTTCTACACCTCTTGCAGCATCTGCCTTGTTGGGGAGAAAGACAGTAATTTTATTTCTGTGAAAAGTGAGATTGTACTTGTAATACAATGAAAATCTTTCTTTTTACAAAAATGGAGTTATGTTCTTTCACCCTTTCCAACGCATAAGTGTTATGTGTTCATAGTGACCCCACGGTGAAAATGCGAAGGATGGCTGGTTTCGCAAGGAACAGTTTTAGCATGCGTGGAGGCTTGTAAACGTTTGGCATGAATTGTTAATTTTAATGGGCGGCCCACAGGCCCTAAAACCACTACGCATGAAACTGACTTGTTTCCTGTGCTTGAATGGGAATGCTGGGTATTTAGACAAAGAAAAAAAAAACAAAAAAAAACAGGGTTCGGAAGCCATTGGTGTAAAACAATTCTTGTTGCGCTTCTTCTTTATGATTGAGTGTGAACAATTTGAATCAATCGACCACGACTAAGGAACGCTGTCAACACAGAAACATTAACAGTATTTTGACTCTAAGTTCATTACGCCCTGACACATTACAGCAGAATGTGGATCGACCATGATCGTTCAAGGGTGGTGCCAGAATAGCTTGGCGCCTTCGACCATGATCGTTCAAGGGTGGTGCCAGAATAGCTTGGCGCCTTAGGCGCCAAGCTATTCTGGCACCACCCTTGAACGATCATGGTCGATCGGTCCTGTACTGTAAAGTACCGGAAGTCGTACTTAAAATTTAAGTCATCAGGTGACGGCTAATACATTTAGAATTTCTGTTTTCGAACTTTGGTCTCGGCGTGTTAGTACTCAGGTGTGACTAAGGTTGTGTAGGCGGTATGGTCAGTACTCAATTTTAAAACTGAGGATTAGAGGTATGTGAAGGGCGGGGAGAGGGGTGGGTGGGTGGGTGAGTGGAGTGCAGTTGATTGATTGCAGGCTTACGTCCTGTCAGCATCACAGACTTGCGATGGATGACGTGGGACTGGGTGAGGTTTTGCCTTCTGAAGTAACAGGGATTGGCAATGTTATTATAAAGTGAACATCTTTAGAATACCCCGCGCCTGAGAACCACTGGTGTAATTGAGGTCAACAGGAGGCATAGATCCTCACGAGCCCCAACAAGGTGCGGGGGCCTGTGAGCATCTATGCCTCTTGCAGATGGGTAGTGTTAGTTGCAGGTGTGGTGAGCGCATAGGCCCCTGTCTTAGTGTCTGAATCGACAGTGACGGAAGAAGAGTGAAGGTAGTCATCAATCACTGTGTGTGTGTGTGTGTGTGTGTGTGTGTGTGTGTGTGTGTGTGTGTGTGTGTGTGTGTGTGTGTGTGTGTGAGAGAGAGAGAGAGAGAGAGAGAGAGAGAGAGAGAGAGAGAGAGAGAGAGAGAGAGAGAGAGCTAGTTCAAATCTGCGAGAATATTGATATTAATAATGCATGGACTTTGCTGACCGTGTTCTTATCTGCCAATTTCTAAAATAAAAGGGTTTCGCTTGGGTTTAAGCATAATTTGCAGTTTGATAGAGTTTGTGAAAATGCGTCACAGAATAAGCAAGGTATTTTAGATATTTCGGTGTATACATATGTTCGTGTAGTTTTGGATTGTAGACACGCCCCTCTCGAAACCGTAATCTTAACTTAAAAAAATTTCACAGCCACGTGAAGTGCAAAGTGATCAACCATGATAGTTTTGAAGGGTGGTGCTCAAATAGCCGGGCTCCCTTGAACTACCATGGTAAATCTATCGTTTATGCTTATCTTTTGTAGTCTTCAAAAGATAACCTCCAAATTTTGGAATTTTTGTCCGTAGGGCTCAGTTGCTGAATGAGCTAAGTCCTGCGTAAGCCACCAAGCAAGGTGCTCCGCTATAGCGGAGCACCTTGCTTGGGTGCTTACGCAGGACTAAGCTCACTCATACAGCCGAGCGGCCCGGAGCTCACTGTTTACACCGTATGCTAGCGACGGCCTACACTGGTTGTCTCCCTACCAGTAGCGAATCGAGGGAGACAACCAATGTGAAGACGACCAGGTGACACAGCAGAAGATACCTTTCAATCAATGTTGGCAAAAGTGCCTGATCACGAAGCTCCTGTTATGAGTAAATGGAAAAATAGGAATGATGTTTTGCCCTTAAGTCGCCTCAAGAGCCCCTACATGAAGATTAAACTTTTTAACGTAACCGACAGAGACAAACTGAAGGCTTAGTTCTGAAGGGCGTGTAGTTTTTGTTTGTTTAGGATTTTCATTTTGAATTGTATCAAAAGTTTGCAGTTTGTGGCGGAGAGTATTGGTGATACATACATTTAAAAGGAGATAAACTTACAGAACAATCTGTACCTAAAACACGTTGATAATAAACAAAATCGCGGTTTTTTGTTGTCGTTAAATGATGTAAGCATAATTCTGAGTATGTTCAATGGCTTCTGATTTTTCTGTTGAATAAAGTAATGTTTAAGCTCTGAGCTGTTGAAGGTGCCACATGTACATATCAACAAACGAACGAACATGTACACGACCAACCAGCCAACCAACCAACAAACAACCACCAAGCAACCCACCAACCAAGCAAGCAACCAACCAAGCATCCAGCCAACCAACCAACCAACCAACCAACCAACCAACCAACCAGATACGAAAGTACTTAGATGCATAGAAGGAAACTTACAGTTCAGTATAAATTGCGTTGATACGGTCCGATTGTTGACTCAGACCGGTAACTATTTTTAAAACTGTAAACATGGTCCTTTTTAGACCTCTTTTACAAACTGAATAAAGTGAAGTTCTGTACATAGTCTAGTTTTAGGAAAAGGACCCTTGTTGGTAAGAGACTGACGGAACGGCTTCGGCCTCCGAAATTAAAGGATTCTTACACTGGTCGCGCGGCCTTGACCGCCGACCCTCTTGGCTCAATTTTAACCCCCCCCCCCCCCTCTCCTTAACACATATTTAAACGTGATAGTCCCTCATACTAGCCTTAGTGAATAGGAACAGTAAGCCAGATTCAACCCGATTGTTGATTTATTGCGTTACAACTGCTATTTTGCGTAATCTTTCGTTTCAACGAAAGATTAAGGAAAAATTGCAGTTTTAACTGGTAATACGTGTCGCTCCATTACCATCATTATGTTTCATTGCGTCCGTGGCGCAGTGGTTAAGGTGCCTGCCACCAATGCCAAAGGTGCGAGGTTCGAAAACGGGTTCCGGCGTCGGACTTTTCTCCTCTGGTAAGTGTCACCGTTAATTCGGGCGGACCGTCGGGGGTTCTTTCTCCGGTTCTTCCACACCCCCCCCCCCCCCCCCCACACACACACACTTTGGTACCGGTTTCAGGCCACTTTACAAATCAACTTTCAAATACAAGCGATCAAAAATCTCTGTAACTTCAGTAGCTGAACTGGCCCTTCGTCTGTCTTGTACTGTGTTTGTCTTATGGCGTAAATCCGTGTCTGTTCCGTGAGTGTGCGTGTTGGGTTTTCAGTTCGCGGCGCTTTAAGTCGATTCGCCGAAAAATCGAGAAAAAGCGCCTATATAATAACGGTATTATTATTATTATTATTATTATTATTATTATTATTATTATTATTATTATTATTATTATCATTGCTCGAAGCTAGCAGACTTAGTAAAATTCTGCACTTTGGCAAGTTCATTCACGACTTACGACAGATAAAGGAGGGATTTGGGGGTCTTGCAACTTTCCCCCTTCTGCCTGCAGGAGACATGGATTGTCGTGTGCCCCTGCAGCTGCAGGGGGTACATGAAAATCTTTGCCACTTGCTTGCATAGATTGTTCTCGGGTGAAGTGTGTCATCGAGGTTTAAGGACGGATTTGAAAGCTGTACCGTGTCATTTGAAGCTTTTCACCACCTTCCATTGTAAATTCACTCTCAGGTGGCACAGACATCATGTTGTAGTGTTTTGCAGCTGCTCCCAGTGTTTGTAACTCTGTTCCATGCCAAGTATCGCTTATTTTCTTCAAGACGAAAGCTTGGTGCCCGGCTGGCCTATAATTACCCCACAACACACAACTTAGTAATGGCGACGCAGGCCTAGTAAAACCGACATGGGTGATACTGAGATAGAAGTAGAAAATTTCTGCAAGTTGCTTAGATTTTCATGAGTCCATGCGGATGCAGGGGCTCATGAGAATCTATGTCACTTGCAGACGTGAACTGTTAGTTTGCTGAAAGACTGAAAGGCGGGAGGGTTACGCCATTTTTGTTCTGCTTCGCGCGTCTGGAGAGGGAGGGCTCGACGAGAATAATAGTCGACCATTTTCCGCACGGATGATCTCCATGCATGACCGGATGTTACGTAGGCCAAGATAACAATGGCTGGCTGACGACACGCGATTTGTGCCACGCTTGGGCCAAGGTGGTCTTTGTTGTGAAATCACTGTGGAGACCGTGTAACGCAGACAGGACACGAAACTGTCGAGAGCTTGAGACTGACACATGTTTCGGCTAGACTTTGTAGCTGTCATAAAGAGCGCAGAAGACGTTGTCCCTGGTGCTGAGTTTTACGAAAAAAAAGTGCTTATTGTCTTATGAAGGCTGCATTACAGATTCGGAGATAGATCAACCATTTTAATTCAAGGATGGTGCCAGAATCTGGCACCACTCTTGAACTAATATAGTCAAATTAATTTCAAGCAGTAGTGTATCAAAATTAATTTCAAGCAGTAGTCTATCAGGATGAAAAGGCCATGGCTGATATGTGTGTTGACCGATATTTATTTTACCGTTTTTTTTTTTTTAAACACAATTTAATACTGGGAACAAAAGGAGCAGCCGGCAAAAGACACCGAACAGAACAAAGAAATATCGGTTGGGGAGTCCGCGTGAGATGCAATGAATGTTTAGGACTTTTAGCGTCTTTCGTCCACCACGATTTCAAAGACAGGACACCGAATATGGTCTGACAATTTTTGGGACCTCAACTGGATTCACCCCACCCGGGTCTGCCTTGGGGGACTTGGGTGGGGTTAGGTATTTTTTAGTTCCCAGGGTCACCCTGGTCAGCCCCACAGGGTGGGTTTTTCTCTCTATTCTGGGGCATGTGTTTCTGTCTACCCTTTGTCCATTCACCTGTATTTGCCTTTTTAAAACTCTCCCTACTGTCTGCACCGCCTGTAGCTCTTGATATTGGATGTGTGTTGCTAAATGGTCTTAGCTTTATTTAGGCCCCATGTTGTAGGTTTATTTAACGTATTTGACCGGCTGGCGACATACATTCAATTTTCTGTTTATTTTTTTTTTCACAAGCAGTGCAGGCACGTCCTGAGAAAGCCTTGTTGCTGTTGGGACGTTAAGCAATGTACAATCAATCTCAACTGGATTCGAACCCACAATCATTCGGACCAGAGTCGTACGCTCTAATACCGAGCCATCCAGCACCTCCTCATGAGTTATTGAAGAATACCGGAATTTAAGATGAAGTTGCGATGTGAACGTCCGTGAGTCTCTGTATGCGTCACATGCGCACATTGGTTGTCACAACCAGTGTGTCACCTTTGTTCCGTGTGTCCCAAGTTCCAGACTTTCTGTCCATATGACGCAGCTGTATTTGCAGTGTTTGAGGGAAGTTGTCCAGGATTTTTCATTGCGTAACCTCTTTTGACAGGACAGGCGGGGCCGACACACTTGAGACTGGGGGACCTGGTGGAGTTGGCAGTGCCACGAACTTATTAGCGACAGATTAGCCTTCCCTAATCCTCTTGTTCGAGCATGCCCCCCCCCCCCCCCCCACACACACACACCGGCACACGCACGCACACACCCTCCATTCCTCATCTACAACCACACACACACGAACAGAACACACTGTAAAGGGTCCAGTGGTCAGTTGCATGAGCGAGCTTAGTCCTGCACCAGCCACTAAGCAAGGTGCGCCGGTATAGTGGCGCACCTTGCTTAGTGGCTGGTGCAGGACTAAGTTCGCTCATGCAACTGGTCCCAGTGGCACTAAACAGACTTTAAGTCCTTGTTGCTCTCCTCCGTCAGGGAATAGGGACCAAGACAAGTGCCAGCAAGAGATATTTTCTCATGAGTCCCTGCATATGCAAGGGCTCATGAGAATTATTTTATCCTCTTGCAGATGTAAAGTTTTCACCGCTGGGACTGACGAAGGAGAAAAAGTTTGAATGGAAAGTTTCAAAAGCTGCAATCGTCTAACTACATAACTATTGGGGGCGATTTCCTTTTCTTCTCTTAGGGCCGAAAATTGCTGGGTAGGGTTGAAGAAGGAAAGGTCGTTTATTGTCAGCTTTCGGAAAGCAGAGGGGGATTGGGGTTTAGTTGAAGGTTTGCGCCTTTGTGAAACTTCGTCCGGAGTTTCTGTTTTGCAACCATTTTGGTGAATAGTCATTTATACGAGTTCGCGGGTAGCGGCGGCGTTCAGGCACAGCGAGACTTCTGACACGTATTCAATAAAACACACCAAATCTGTCTTTTTTTTCTGGCATGCAGTGTCGCGGTCTGTGGCAGGTTGATTGTATTTATTTATTTATTTATTCATTTACACAATCACTTACGTATTCAAAGCACAAATACCACAGATTTACAGTTTAAACCTCGTAGAGAGAAAAAAAAAAAAGCCATAAAATCACACTGCTTTTAGTATGCAGTGTCGTAACACCCCCTGTCACTACCGGCAAAGACTCACATAAATCAGAAATAATTTTCTTCTCCTCATTTTTAATTTTTTTTTATATTGAATTCTCAACGACTTTGTGAGAAAAGAACACAGACAAAAGTAATCTCTAGCAAGAGGCATAGATTATCATGAGCCCTCGCAGAATACGGAGGCTCATGAGAATATATGCCTCTTGCTCACACATGGCGATTGTTCATACCTTTTATGCGATGTGTGTACAGTAATACAACTCTTGTTTTCCTTGCGATACGGTGCGTGCCGAGCTGCAGATAAATTATGCAAACTACAATGCCACCTTTCATCTTGCCAGCGCGAGAATCTCATAAAGCAATAGGTCATAGTAGGGCCGTCGCTGGCCGCAGTTGGCCCGCGGGGCAACTGCAGCCGACGTTGGCACGATGGCCTTTTGCGAAGATATTGTGTGGTGCATGGGCGTGCAAGCAAACACGGTCGCAGTCTGTAACTTTATCATTAATGACCAAAGATATATGCAAACAAGGACCGCCTAGCAAGAGGCGTGGATTCTCATGAACCTCGACTGCTGCAGCGGCCCATGACTGTCTGTGTCTCTTGCAAACGGAACAGTTTGTTCGGGGTGGGGAGCGAGTGGGGTGGCCGGGTAGACTAGAGAAACGTGGTGGAGACAATCGCATGATGCAGTTTGATGTGCAGCTGATTTGAATCAGTCATGAGGGCCAAACGTGCCAAGTTTCTCTCAAGATCTTGCATTTTCTTGAAATGTTCTGTATAATAACGCAGCCATGAAAACTTTGGCGTGCTGATCTGTGATTTGGGACTTTAAGCCGTAAGCACTAAATGAAGCTCACACTTTGAGCACAAAAACATTGTATACTAATACTCCTTGTTTGGCAACAGTAGCCTTCATGCTCAACATTTATACCGTGTTCCTTGAAACTAATGGGAAAAGATGCAAATCACATTATGAATAGATTCTCATGAGCCCCTACATTCGGCGGGGCTCATGAGAGTCTACGCCTCTTGCAGATGTTAACAGTTGGTTGAGGGCCTGTCGCATCTTGCAGGTGGTATTAGTTAACTTGGTAATCCGACATAGATCTTGAGGTATTGTTTCTAGGGTATCGTGAGTGCCTTTCACCGAACAGCGGGAGGGCCCCTTGCCACGTTTATGGCCGGCGTTGTGATTTAAACTTTGGGCTGCACTTCACAGTCTGGGGGCACGTTTGTGCAAGGTGGCGATATTGTGGGCGAGGATATCTTTACAGCTACGGCTACACAAGCAGTGTCATGTTTATGTCTTGTGTGCATGACCAAACGCAGTTCGCAGGTTTGATTCTAGTTGTGTTCTGGTCTGTGTGGTTTTGGACCCAAAATACTCTCCACAAACTGCGTACATCTCCACACCTCTGCCTCTGGCGGCGATCGACTGTGGCGCCCTTAGCCACAGCCACACACAAACACATAACAACATAGCATATCATTGGGGTGTGATCCACGGTTCTTGTCTTTTAAATCGGTTACTTTCACGTTGAGAACATTACCAATTGTCTAAGTGTAATGAAACATCACTTGTTTAACATACTAGGAAATTCGCGTCACATTTTGAGCTTCTTCAAGGTATTGAACTAAGGACTGCAAATATCTCTACGTTGTTCAACTGTTTTTGTCACACGTATTTATTTCATTATATAATTTCTGGAAAGGAGAAACAGTGGACTAATTCAAATAGTTCCCTCTCTGTTTCATCAAGCAATGTTGTTCTAATCCCTCTTACCTGTTCAAGCCGAAATGACGCCCAGCACTCAGTAGGCACAAATCCTTCGGGCAGATCTCGGCTGCTTTTGGCCCGCGCACGGCTGTGCGCGGGCCAACGGCGGCCGAGATCGGCCCTATGTTCTTTTGAGCATTGAGCACCTTCCTCGTTTTTATCCAATCCATTCCTTCCTTTACGAGACCTTAGCAGCTACAGATTTTATCAGCGGTATCTCGCCCTTCAGACATCGATTTCTCATCGGCCTGCAAGAGGCATAGATCCTCATAAGCCCCCCGCAATTGCTTGGGGGCTTATGAGGATCTATGCCTCTTGCCAACGACGTTTTAACTCGTTCCTCAGGCGGTGGGGGTTGCGGGTTTAGCTTCTCCATGAAAGCGTTAGTACCTGTTGTCGGATTGTTATCAGAGTTTGTACTTAATGGGGACTGAAAGCCGGCCAGCCCTGCGGCCATTGTCGTGACCAGAATATAATTTATATTATTTATAACGGACTGAACTGGTCAGCGTCGCCTTGTGGTCATTAATGCAATGAAATTATTGATATCACTTTCTACTGTGACGCGTTTAAATTGATCCGTACTTTACACTGTCGTTTTTTTCTTTCTTTCTCATTCATTGAACATGAGGCAACCGCTGTTTCTAATGTCTCAGGTTGACTTTAAATTTCATTTTGTCTGTCATTAAACGCCAACTAGTTTTGATTTAATTCTATACACATTTTTGTAATAAAAAAAAAACAAACGTCGTTATCTTCGGGACTGTCAATTTTTGTATTACAAAACAAAACAACATAACCACATCAACGCCACCACTACCAACAACGACGACGACAACATCAACACAGGACAAGACGCATATTTCAGTTCTGTCTTAACTCATTCTACCCCAACACCGAAATCCCCAAATTTTGCCGTTGTCCTCTAAAGACTGCATTGCAGTTGCAGGACACATATCGACCATGATAGTTCAAGGGTGATGCCAGAATATCTTGGCGCCCATAGGCGCCAAGCTATTCTGGCATCACCCTTGAACTATCATGGTCGATCCTTATCTTGCTGTGGTGTGTTTGGGGTAGAATGAGTTAAAGGCCCACTACCGCCGTAACTGTTCAAAGATACACTTCTGTAACAGATGGTTACGAAACGCTGTACACCGGTCTAGCTATGGTTCATTTAGACACAGGAGAATTCAGTTCAGCTTACGTCGTCTTTATATCAAAATAACCTGACAATTACTCCACTCCGTTCAATAAATACAATGATATCAGTACGAGTAACAGCTAAAAATAGATTGACACGCTACCGGCAGCGCAGAGTAAATAAGTGCGATTACTGGTGTGCTTGTGCTGCGAGTCCAAACTGCTGTTAACATTCATTACGCGCGTCGACAAAATATAACACACACAAATAGTGCTGAAATGTGTCTTCAAATTTACTCGTAATGGTACCGTTTAATTTCCTCCAGAATATTCCGGCAAGGACCACTAGAGAACTTCATTAACAGGTACTGTTGTGCGATGGCACGGTATCAGACAGAGCCCCGCGCTTTGTTGTGGGGCGGATTTGGGGGGAGTATTACTGTGGTGTATTAGTAGAACCCAAGCACGCAAAAGGGTCCTCGGGCCGACGTCAGCCGCAGCCGGCACGCGCACGGCCGTGCGCGGTCCGGCTGCGGCCGACGTCGGCCCGAGGACCTTTTGCGTACATGCAGTTGTACCTGGACAGTAATTAATAATACATAGTTATGGTCAGAATGGACCTGATAGAATTTCACTTTGTTGCGATTTGGCTTGTTAGTACTTAGTTACCAGTGTTACGCGCTGGGCCCACACTTTAAACTGGTATTATATAATACTTAATGCATGTATGCCGATCTGTGATTTTGGGTGTTACGGCACCTGGCCGCAAGGTGCAGAATTTCTGATCAGCTCAGGCTCATCATTGTGACTAGCATATTGATTTCCAGTATAAAACAGATTGCTCGCATTTAAAGATTTTGCGCCAATAAACACAGCGTATATCACACTCGAGTTTTCTCCAGTAAACACAGCGTACGCTGAATTGTCAAATTTGAGTTGAGCTTTTTCGCCAATAAACACAGCGTACACTGTATTACAATATTTTAATGAATATTTTATGCCAATAAACACAGAATTACAATTCTCTACTGGAAATGAACCAACTGTCACATCTGCCAAAGGTGTTGTCTGACTAGCCTTGTGTTTCTGGCGCCAAGGTATTCAGGCACCTTGAGCCATCACGATCGATTCATCTCCTGTACCTCGGCCATGAAAGATCGGAAGTGAAAGAGGTGGACATACTGAACTTATCATCTACTTTATGTGCGGCAGAAAAGACCGCAGTAAAGCGCACTCGACATGAAGTGTTGGTAAATGTGATGCGGTAAAATTGCCAGTCTGGTCTGAGTGTTTTTCTCAATCTTCATACGTCTGACTTGCAAACGAGGACGCTTGTCACTGTATTATATTTATTTGTTGGTGTGTGATTTTGGACCTTACGGTCCAGAATCACACGACAACACACATGCATGGTTCCAAGTGATCCGTGCGCGTTTAATGCTGAAATAAATACACTTTAAGACAATAATTAACGATAAATCATGTCTCTATTGCATTCATTATATATTTAAAAAATAAACAAAAAAACCCAACAAAACATGGACCGTAAAGAGGATTAAATGTAGCTGAAATGTTATTTATTTATTATTATTTATTATTATTTATTTAGCTTTGGAGCCTTTGTGGATAAATCAAATTATAATAACAGAGACACCATACGAAGCTGTTACACGGTGTCAATTTTCGCAGTCATGGTATACGGTACTAATGTTCAACAAGGAACTTTGACACGAGCAGAAAATCCAGATTTACCGTAACTGACGCACGGCGTGGCTTTACGGGCATCACAACACACACTGTAATGTCGAGATGAGCATGAGGCAATGCGTGACAAGGTGTTTTTATTAGTCAGAAGAAAATAATAATAATTTAAAAAAAAAATCAGAATCTGCTATTTACGCGTCAATGTAAGTAAACATCCAAATAACATTGAACGGCAAATTCTTGAACACATTCTCGGTTAATAAACTCGTGAGGAAGAAGGTATCTTCATATTGGTTGTCTCCCTTGACAAGCGCGGCGAATCGAGGGTGGCAACCAGTGCGAGGTGTCTTTGGGTGTATGTGCTTCTTTCAATGTTCAGCCTACGCGATGACTGCTGTGCGCCTAATGTGGTGCGTTGTTTTCACGCCGCCCAACAGAAAATGTTAGAAATAAAATTGTTTTGGGACGAAGGGACGGGCTGGGGAACAAATTGTGCGCTGGTTTGTGATTTTGGACCTTACGGTCCAAAATCACAGACCAGCACACGATTGTAAAGTTCCACTGAAAACCAAAAAACAGTCATACCTTCAGTAACATTCTCAACATGCGGAATGACTGGTGCCGATTTTGGTTCAGCAAGAGGCGTAGATTGACAGGAGCCCTTTTGAATGCAAGGCCTCATGTGAATCTATGCTTCTTGCAGGTAGAACGGCGCTCCTCTTCAGCGGCTCTCCCCCCTCCCCTCCTCCTCCTGAAGGTACCCGAAGTTCAGGTTCGCTGGTGGCGCAAATTGCACTTGGCACAGCAGGCAACACCTGACTGGAGCTTCTTCCAGACACAACATGGGTCACATCCTTCCAGCGCACCTGCAATATCCCCATGTACACCTGCATGATATACCCCCCCCCCCTCACACACACACACATACACCCCCCCCCTCACACACACACACACACACACACACACACACACACACACACACACACACACACACTTTGTGCACGCATCCGCCGATGCTGTGATCAGTACCGGTGGCTGCGTGCGCAAGAGGGTTAACTTCCAGATTTACCGCAGGATCAAAAAGTAACGGTTACAAACAGAAGGATCTCTGTGTACGACTGATTGCCAAATTTTATAGAAATGATTTTACACGTGAAGCGAAATTGATATTTTACAAGCGCAGTATTGTACGTCCATCCTCCTCGAATGAAGTAAACTGTTGGTGGCTACAGCAGAACCTTTTGTGAGCGACCACCCTAATGAAAGGTAAAATACGTTTTGCCTTTCAAGACATCGTTTTATAGAGCACTTGTTTTTCAAGATTACTTTTTATTGCCCCCCTCCCCCCCCCCCAAAAAAAAAAAAAAAAAAAAAGGGGGAAAAAGTACTACTTTCTCATAACAGGTTCTACTGTAATAGGTACTTTTTGGATTATCCCCGTAACCCCCCCCCCCCCCCACCCTCCTGAAAAAAAATCCCCCCCCCCAAAAAAAAAAAAAGAAAAAAAAAAAAAAAAAAAAATAAAAATCACACACACACACACACACACACACACACACACACACACACACACACACACACACACACACACACAAAGAAAATAATATTTAAAAAAATGAATAAACCTTTGGCTGTCGGCAGCGGTTTTTGTTGCGATGATTCCTGCAGGAATCATCGCAACAAAAACCGCTGCCGACAGCCAAAAGGCCGGGGTTATAATGCCTGGCTAGTGCTGGCGGACTAAACGTTTATATGACTTTGGCCTCTCCACTTGCAAACACCAAGGTACTCCAGTCTCAGCAGAGTTATTGCCCTGCAAATCAGAGTTTGGGGACCTCACCACCCAAAAGTGTAATAAATTTTATGGGAGACTTTTTGACAGTGAGAATCGTTATAGCAGTAGTTTGACTCCATTGTTCTGATAGAATATCTGCAGGCGTTAATATGTCGTAGTAATGGTAAGCCCAATTCCCGCGCCGTGGAAGTAGTGGTTAGCTGGCAATAATGACATGTAACTCATTGTGCCCGAGGTACAAAATACCCACATTTTGGAGTTATTCTCGGAGGACTGCATTACAATTCAGGAGACTGATCGACCATGATAGTGCAAAGGTGGTGGCAGAATAGTTTGGCGCCTATAGGCGCCAAGCTATTTTGCCACCACATTAAACTATCATACTTACTTACTTACTTACGCCTGTCACCCCTACCCGGGTATAGGCCGTCGACGAGAGACCTCCAGCAACTCCTGTCCTGTGCTTCTCCTTCGATTCTACTCCAGGTGGTTCCCAGTCTCTTGATGTCTGCTTGGAGGTCTCGACGCCAGGAGTTTCTCGGCCTACCTCTTTTCCTCTTTCCCTGGGGGTTCCATGACAATGCCTGCCTAGTGATACTGGAAGCTGGCTTTCTCAGACTGTGACCGATCCATCCCCATCTTCTTCGCCCAATTTCATTCTCTGCTGTTATCTGCTCTGTTCTCTCCCAGAGTCTGACGTTGCTGATCTTCTCTGGCCAGTGGATTTTCAAAATTCTTCTAAGGCAACTGTTCATGAAGGTCTGTACTCTGTTGACTGTGGTTTTTGTCAATCTCCATGTCTCTGCTCCATATAGGAGAACTGCTTTTACATTGGAGTTGAAAATCCGGACTTTGGTGTGTTGTGACAGCTCTCTGGAACTCCACACTTTTTTCAACTGGAGAAAGGCTGCTCTGGCTTTACCGATTCGTGCTCTGACATCTGCATCAGTGCCGCCTTTTTTGTCTATGATGCTCCCGAGATAGGTGAAGGACTCCACCTCCTCCAACGGGGTGCCAGCAAGCAAGACTGGTTCTTCCCTGGTTGCGTTCAGCCTCATTGTCTTTGTTTTCTGTTTGTGAATGGTGAGGCCCACTTGGGACGAGATGTCAGCAAGCCTCGTGGTCTTGTCCTGCATTTGTTGATGAGTATGGGACAGTAATGCCAAGTCGTCTGCAAAATCGAGGCCGTCAAGCTGTGTCCACAGTGTCCACTGTATTCCACTTCGTCTGTGCTCTGTGGTCATCTTCATGACCCAGTCTATGGCCAGTAGGAAGAGGAACGGAGACAGCAGACACCCCTGCCTGACACCAGTTCTGACCTGGAGCTCTCTGGTGAACTGCCCTTCGTGGATCACGCGACATGTCATGCCATCATAGCTGCTCTTGATCAGGCGGACGAGCTTTGTGGGTACACCGTAGTGTCGTAGGAGTTTCCACAGAGTCTCTCGGTCCACGCTGTCAAATGCTTTCTCATAATCCACAAAGTTGACGTACAGCGGGGAGCTCCACTCCAGAGACTGTTCCACGATGATGCGGAGAGTGGCGATCTGGTCTGTACATGATCGGTTCTTCCTGAATCCTGCTTGCTGGTCTCTCAGCTGGGGGTCAATGGAGCTCTTCATTCTCTCTAGGATGATCCTGTTGAAGACCTTTCCTGGTACTGACAGCAAGGTGATTCCTCTGTAGTTGGAACACTTGCTGAGGTCGCCTTTCTTGGGAAGCTTGATTAGGTACCCCTCCTTCCAGTCAGCTGGCATCACCTCCTCTTCCCAGATCTTTCCAAACAGTGGGTACAGCATCTCAACTGTTGTCTCTAGGTCTGCTTTCAGAGACTCCGCTGGGATGTCATCTGGCCCTGCTGCTTTGCCATTCTTCAAAAATGCCACTGCTTTTCTGATCTCTTCCCGGCTGGGTCTGTCACAGCTGATGGGTAGGTCGGTCTCTGCCGGCTGGATGTCGGGGGGGGGGGGGGGGGGGGGGTCGGGTGGGCTAGGTCTGTTCAGTAACTCTTCAAAATACTCGGCCCATCTGTCGAGTTGGTCTGCTCTGTCTTCTTTGTCTTTTACTGGTTTTTCTTTATGGCCATACTTGCCCGACAATCTTCTGGTAATGTCGTAGAGCTGTTTCATGTTGCCGCTGCCTGCTGCCTTTTCTGCCTCTGCTGCCAGGCTGTCTGTGTAGGCCCTCTTGTCTGCCCTGATACTCCTCTTCACCTCGCGGTTGGCTTCCGAGTATTCCCCCTGTGCCCTTACTTTGGCTGCTCTCGTGCGACTATTGTTGACCGCTGCTTTCTTCTGCTTCCTCGCTTCTATCTTCTTCAAGGTCTGTGCCGACAGCCAGTCCTTGTGGTGGTGTTTCCTGAACCCTACAGTGTCTTTGCAGGTTGAGTTCAGCGCCTCTCTAACTGCCTTCCACTGCTGCTCGGTGGTGACCGCCTCCTCTTCATTTACTAGCTCCTGTAGCGCTTGAAACCGGTTGGACAGCACCAGTTTGAACTCTTCTCTAACTCCAGTTTCTCTCAGGAGGCCTACATTATAGCGCTGTCTTCTTGTTGTCTCTGTGCGGCTTTTCTTTAGTTTGAGCTTCATTCTTAAGGTAAGCAGATGGTGGTCGGAGGCGACATCTGCTCCCCTCCTCACTCGAACATCTTGAAGGGATCTTCTAAATTTCTTGCTAATGCAGATATGGTCTATTTGGTTCTCTGTTGTATGGTCAGGTGAGACCCAAGTTGCTTTGTGTATTCTTCTGTGTGGGAAGATGCTGCCTCCAATGACAAGTCGG
>BTPG01000005.1:68865721-68885227 GCA_036245525.1 Semisulcospira habei
GTCTCAACTCCAACGCAGAAACTTTGACTGGCTTCGTCGGTCCGTGTGCAAGAGGCATAGATCCTCACGAGCCCCTGCTGTGGCAGGGGCTCGTGAGAATCTATGCCTCTTGCTGAACACTGTAGAACATTCCTATTTACTTACATTTGCCTTCTTCGAGAAGAGGAATTATCGTGGAGATTTATGCATGGTACAGACTCGTGACTGGACGCCTCAGAGCCCCGCAGGAGTAGTTATGGACGCGGCGGAGCAATTGCAAATGGCTGCCGTGTGCTAATGATATGCGGAGTCATGAATCAACTGTCATCGAGCTCGGCTCTCCTCTTGGTTCATTCTCTTTCGTTTATTTTTTTCTCTAGTGGAAATGTCATTGGTTTCATCCCCTGCAGATTGTGTGTGAAGTTGGCACTGGAGCTTGCAATGCCGACTTGTATTACACAAGCTGTCATGATATGCAGAGAAAACATTCTGTTTTGTTGCATCGCATTTACAGGCTTAAAATATGATCGTCTATGATCCCAGCAAGCAAGAGCATAGATTCCCCTGAGCCCCTGCGAATGCAAGGGATCATGAGAATCTATGCCTCTTGCAGATGAAACTTTGGGTGAATTGCATCCAGAATTAACTGATTTTTCATAAATAATAAAGCACACGTGGCTTGAGTAATGGCTTTAGCGCGTGCTTACATTCCCAGCGGTTTTCAGCACTGGAGCTATGTAGGCGAAATCTAATATCAAATGTCCAACAAGAGAAGACATACCGCAAAAACCGCTGAAAATGTGTAATTTATTGCCTTGCTTTAATACCTTGCAGTTTGGAATTGTAATATTTCTATGAAAAAAAAAAAACTTTTGAAAATTAGGAACTTACCTCCGTAAAATGATCCCTGGCACTTGTTGAAACAGTTTTATTTCCCAGTTGTGTCATAACGAAACGTAAAATAAACAAACGGGGAAGAACAAAATGAACAATTGTCATAATAATAAGGATAAGACTATAGCAAAAAGAAGAACATTTTGAAGAGGTATGTCACATTTCATGCATGTTTTGAAAGCACTGAATACAGAGGCTTCGCATTAACTTTGAATGGATACCAGCGGGATGAAACTGCATTAAAGAAACATTTTGCTTTGATTACGTGACGGTGACTATAAACATGTTTGTTTGCATTACTTGATGGAGATGGCTGTTGTTGGTCATGCTGCCAGAAGCATCCGTGTTTTGTAACATGCAGTCCCATTGAGAATGCAGTCGGTAAATCCGACATACAGATTCATCACTCGATTACTTCTTTGTCCCAAGAAACAGACCTACAACGTCTGCAAGAGGCACAGATCATCATGAGCCCCCGCTTGCGAGGGTTCATGAGGATCTGTGTCTCTTGAATTCTGTGGATGGTGATCGCTGCTTGAGTTCTATGAAAATGTTAGCATGAATTTGAACGCATGCCACTGTCGACACGACACGCTCTCAGTCATTTGAGAGTCGGCAGAAGGCACAGATCCTCATGAGCCCCAGCAGGCGGGGGCTCATGAGAATTTGAACCTCTTGCACCTGTGTTGTTTTCGCTGCCGGAAGGCTGTGAAAATGTTAGCATAAATTTCGACGCATGCCACCGAAATGGACGCGTTCTCAATCATAATTAGAAGTGACCAGGACAAGAGTGGAGTGGGTAATTTCATGGAATCCAACAGCTAACAAATGATCTCTGCACTATCCCCGGGACACGGCTGATGTGTCACGCAATGTCAAGCTATCTATTCACATTGAACCTCTCTATATTTGGGGAGTGAGGGAGGAGGGGAGTTGGGTTTGGGAGGGGAAAGGTTTAGTGGGGGGGGGGGGGGAGAGAACAATGAACAATGAACAATGAACCTTTATTTTCCAACGGTAGAAGTTATTGGTAACAGGACCAGTTTTCAAACTTGCCGTTGCTACATCTACTACGAGAGAGAGAGGAAGAGAGAGAGAGAGAGAGAGAGAGAGAGAGAGAGAGAGAGAGAGAGAGAGAGAGAGAGAGAGAGAGAGAGAGAGAGAGAGAGAGAGAGAGAGGTGAACCCAGTAAACAAGGGTCCTCGGGTCCACGACGGCCGCAGTGGGTCCAAAGACGTTTGCTTCTGGGAATGATGATGGTGATGATGGTGATGAGTATGGTGATGATTACGGTGATGATAAAACGTTATCAGGATAATATTTTAGGCACACTGACTCAACTCACGTCACAACGATGGCGCGCTTAACTCAGACACTAAATTTGAGCTATCACAATCGACTTATTTTCGACCTTCGCTTAACATTCTGGGAAGACGGCTGTCAAGCTAAGAGCCAGTAAATGTGTACTTAGTCTGTGACTTTGGGCCTTAACCCATATCATACTGAGGCTAAAAGCTTCAAATTTGTACACTGCTATAATTGTGCAAGCAACATTATAGTATTTACAGATAAGGATATATAGACTAATGGCTTTAGTTCAAGGGTGGTGCCTAGAGGCGCCAAGCTATTCTGGCACTACCCTTGAACTATTTTAGTCAAGCTTATTTCACACACTGGTGTATTCCGAATGACAAGGGTTAAGGCGGAAAACCGTATGGTCTCAAATCACTGACCACCCGCGCACATTTGACACTTAGCTTGAAACGTCTTGGGTTATGTCCAGTTCAGTCAGTCGTCAGTAGCCAATACAGAGAACTCGGGTTTGTAGTCACGCAAACCCGTCGTGCCCTGTCTAACGTGATCTGTCTTGTGTAGAAAGCGTGGAGCCAAGGCCCGAATGTCATGCGCTCTCGCAGCTTTCCTGACATTCCGGTTGTAAATGAGAGACAACACGATTCATTCATTCATTCATTCATTCATTCATTTTGATCCTGAATCACGCGTTTAAACTGTGACCAGTAGTACATATTCCACACAGTATCAAAACGTCTTCAGGCCCATTCGTGCGCGGACCCACTCCGGCCTCCGTGGGCCCGAGTGCGTTTGCTTGCAATTCAGCAACAAGTCAACAACTACTACAACAACACCCCAGATGCCTACAGCGGTCTTAAAAGACCTTTGTACACATCTGTGGTGTTGTAATGGGTAGTAGTTGTTAAATTGTTCTGTTTAATTTTGGCTATTTCGACTAGGCATCTCCTAATCGTCCAGTTTGATGGCTGATAGTAAAGAGTGCCAGCATGGAACGTGTGGCTTTGAGAAGGCTTTAGCGCATTGATGTGGATTTTAGCTGCTGGGGGCCAAAACGGCCGGTCGTTTGAATGAAAGCCTCCATTAAAGTTTCATCAATCATCCACACGCCTTATTGTCGTGTGGCTAGCGGCAACTGACAATCTGGCCACTAGTTCGCGCAACTCGGGGGAGGAAAAAACCCACCTGAACGGCTCGCGTCTGCAAGAGGCATAGATCTTCATGAGCCCCCGCAAATGCGGGGGCTCACGAGGATCTATGCCTCTTGCTGGCAGTAATTTACATCTTTTTACCCCCAGACCTTACACTAGTGAGTGGTAATTCCCACTGTTTAAATCGAACGGCTGGTATTCGGTCTGCAAGAGGCATAGTAAGCCCCCGCGAGCGTTTTTGGTGGCTCACAAACAGCTATGCCTCCTGCAGGCAAGCTGTAACGTAGGTCTGTGTTCCTCACATTAGGAGGGTAATTCGGTGTTGTGTCCACGATGACCGCTAGTCAAGGATACCTGCCCCTTTCCTCCCCCCCCCCCCACACCCCTTCTCCATCCTTTCTCCCCCTCCCTCACCACGCTTGCCAAAGGGTCAAGAAACGGTAGGCGCTCAATTTTAATGACAGCTTGTCGACAGCTACAACAATACGCCATTGTCACCTGGCAGGCTAATGTTTGGTGGAGCAGTGGCAGAACAGAGCACCCCTGGCTCCACAGTGTGCTGTGTGGACGGGTCAGTTTGATTAAATATTTAGTACGGTTCTGTTTGAAATTTTTGGGTTAAAAGGTGTGCCATTTTGTGTGGAATGTACTTTTCCTTTCAGTCGTTATGCAAATGTTTATTTTCGTAGTTGATGTTGTAGACGCCATAGTTGTGGCCTCATCTTTGTCTTTATCGTCAAACGCTGAAGGAACAGCGTCAGAACCGCATGTATCGTGAACCCATCAACACATCTGCACTCCCCCCCCCCCACCCCCCAAAAAACCAAAACAAAACAACAACAAAAAAAGAAGAAAAAACATCAACAACAACAACAAAACAAAAACAACTTTTGCGTACATCTCGTTTGAAATTCAATCAGTGGTACTCTGGCTCCGACACCCCTCCCACACACTCCCCCACTCCGCCTTTCTTTACAAACAACCTTACTGTCTCCGTACCTGCCTGTCTCTCTGGAAAGTCACTGTGATTACATTTTTTTTCAAACACTTTTTTTTTACACGCCTGTTCTAAAAGAAAAGGAGTATAACCGACATGACTAGAGGGACGATTTTAGCACCGTGTTTTACCCTTATTCTCTGACCCTGACAGCTGACCACTGACTGTTGAAACAAGTCGCGGCAGCATCAAAGGCCATAGACACCTGGGCGGGTATGAACAGGGGGGGTGGGGGGGGGGCACAGTGAACGCGGACCACTTGACATGGGGAGGTGAGGGCTGAATATGGTCACAGGGACACAGGGGGAGGAAGAATGGAACAGAAATAAATGGAGACGGATTAGAAATAGAGGGGAATAAAAACGAGAAGTCTCATCAAATGAGTACAGTCTTTCTGCAAGAGGCACAGATCCTCATGAGGACCCGCAAATGCGGGGGCTGATGAGGATCTAGGCCTCTTGATTCAGCCGTATCCAGTGTGTTTTTTTTCAGAGGGTTTTTTTTTCAGAGGAGGGTTTTTTTTTCAGAGGAGGGTAGTCACTGGACATTCACGATGTGGTTGTAACACAATAGGGGTAGAGGTATGGATAAATAGTTTCTGTGCTTTGACAGGAGTCGGACAGCAGCACAAAAGACAGAAAAAACTGCAGTATTTTGACTGAGAGAGAGAGAGAGAGAGAGAGCGCTTGAGAGAGCTTGCTGTTGTCCGGTGATTCAGTTTTTGTTCCACGTCATTTTTATAGGTAAAGTTCAGTGTCCATGAAAACATTTTTTTCGTAGAAAATTATTCTAGCTTGTCCTATTTGAAGTATCGAAATTGCGCTTTGTTGTTGAGTTGTAAAAAGAAAAATTCTTTGTTGCGTTAGTGTTATTGTATAAAAATTTCCCCAGACCTTTTAAATTTTGAAGACAAAATGTATACCTTCACTCCTCATATATATGACTTCATGTACATATATGTATTGATAATAATAACACACAGACCTTTGTTTTTTTCTGACATCAAATTGAATTGATCTTATTGGTCTACACAACTTTAACAATTCGACCAAGTGTGTCAAACTTCGGTTTGCGGATTTGCACCGGTATTTGATATATTCTTCCATTCTCGGTTAGAATTCAATACTGTTTCCCAGTCAACCCATCTGCGCCACCAAGCCAACAACGCCCCCGTTTGGTTCATAGGTCTTTAGTCCATTCTATTTGCAAGAGGCATAGATTCTCATGAGCCCCTGCAATTGCAGGGGCTCATGAGAATTTATGCCTCTTTCTGGCATACGTTAGCCAATTTACATCTTTCGAAAGACGAGGTCTACGGTGGTTAGGCAGATGCGCGAGTGTGGTACACCTTAGAAACTAGAGTATAATGATTTCCTCATTATGCCTTTGTCATGTGGGGTTCTTTTGTTACCGTATTTTCAACTCTGACAAGTCAACAGTGCCGTCTTATAGTGTGTGTATGTGTGTGTGTGGTAGAGTTGGTGGGGTGGGGGTGGGTGGGGGGGGGGGGAGGGATGGGTACTGAGTACCTGTTAGACCATTTTCCTGCCTGAGGGATTTTGTTGACATTTTGCCCTTTTGACTTCAAGAACATACGATACTGACTCACTCTTACATTGTGACACGTCTGCTGAACAATGCATACCCCTCCCCCTCCCCCCCCCCCAAAAAAAAAAAAAAAAAAAGGAAAAAAAAAAAAGAAAAAAAAAGAGAAGAAAAACGTACAGAAAAGTTACGAAAACTAAAACACCAGAAAATAGCATACAAGAAATTAAAAAAACAAAACAAGCAACCACACAGTCAACAAGAACAAAACTAAACAAACAATAAAAAAAAAGTACACAAAACCACCACCCACCCACCCCCTCCCCCGCTTCCGACCGAAAAACCCCACAAAGCACCCAAACAAACAAAACACAACAAACGAAGGAGCGAACGAACAACAACAAACAAACAAAACGCATTGATAACACCAGAATTCCCAGTCAGAGCTCGCTAGGAGTTGACCGCAGTCACCTGTGACACACACGGATTGCTTTCTAATTTGACAAGAAATACTGACACCCTTAGCCCCGAAACGCCTCGCAGTACTCGAGGTCATTTTAAAGAAGTGAGGTTAAAATCCTACATCACTCGACCAAGGATCTCCGTTAGGGCCAGTTGCTTGAGTGAGCTTAGTCCTGCGCCAGCCACAAAGCAAGGTGCTCAGCTATAGCGGAGCACCTTGCTTAGCGGCTGGCGCAGGACTTAGCTCGCCCATGCCACTGGCCCTAGCGGAACACGTTGTGTAGTGCCTGGCGCAGGATTTAAGCTCACTAGTGAAACTAAATACCTGGCCCCCACTTGGGTGGAAGCAGTGTTGCTGCACCTGCTCACAGAGGTATGGCATTCCCTACCTGGAGTACCGTTGCTGTGTGTGGTCAGATTTTGTGTACATTGACACGGGAATACATTTTCATCAGACTTGGTTATTGTGAAATTCCTTCATTTTCATTTTATGTCGTCTGCGCAAGATCGTGATACCAAACTAATTTTTTTTTTTTTTTTTTTTTTTTTTCATTTGTGTCCCAGTAGCGAGAGAACTTATATCATTCAGTATACAAAAAAATGTTTAAAAACTGAGTATTTTACACAGAAAAAAGTGTCGGAATCTGTAACAAAGCGTCGTTTTAACTGACATCGTTATTAGCGAATTCTTCATTATTTTAGTTGAAATGGAAGGAGGTTTCCACCCTTTCATGTCGATTTTTCCTGAGAGCGCACGGACGAAGAAAGAAACACTACCCGTTGTGACCTTGCGCACTGGGCCATTCCCATCACGATACCCAGAAACCAGCGAGGTGTAAAAAGACCTCCTTGGACGTGACCCGGGGTGTATGGTTTCCACCCTCGCTTCCTAGGTCATGCACGCCAGCCAACCCCCGTCTGCAAGAGACATATCCTCACGAGTGAGAATCAATGGGTCCACATTTACATCAGTGTGCTCGTCTCTTCCTCGTGGTATGTCGGATTTCTTCCATTTGCAAGACGCATAGATTCTCACGCGCATCTGCGGGGGCCCATGAGAATCTATGCCTCTTGCTGGCAGAGATTGGTCAACGTGGATACCGGGGTAGTGTAGTCCCGCCACCCGTGTCAACCTAAGTAAACATAGAGGCGACACCGTCACTCCTAAAAATCATTTGAATTGTCGTCAGTATTCACTGGCGGTCGAATAAATGGTTTTGGCAGCGACCACCGTAGCCTGTGTGTCCAAGACAGGGTGGCATAGGTGGGGGTTTGAAGAGGTAGAGGCGGGGTGGTGATGGAGAACAAGAGGGTAATGAAGGGAGTGGGGGGAATTAATTGTTGGATTGAGATTGTGGCCTTGGGGTAAAACGCTACTTTGATCGCCACTCTGTGTGTTTTGGTGATGTCGGTGTCACTGGCAGCCTGAGGCTTTAGGCTCTGATTATTCTGTCGAGTCCAAGCCGTATGGTAAAACCAAAGAGAATCTTGGCTGAATTCGTGTGCACTGCTACTGCTAGTATCTTGATTATGGACTAATCATTGATTAAACCGAGCCTAACCCATAATAAAACCCTGACATGCTGTGACACGTTGCGACAGTTCAAGAGTGGTGTCAGAATAGCTTGAATATTCCGACACCACCTTTGAGCTGTCATGGTCGATCTGTCTCCAGAAAAGTGACACGGACCTCAAAGTCAAAGTATAATAACAGTATTAATTTCATCCTCAGGATTAGTGAGTTGACAGATTTTTGCTCAGTCTGTTCTCCGGTATGTCTGATTCCGGCTTTGACTCGCTTCTTATCTTCCAGAAACTGTTTTTTAAAATATTTTTTAAAAGAAAATTAAAACAACAACAACAATAAACAAACACAACAGATAGGTCGGGTGACGCTGCACTAAGGCGGCACGCTTTCCCCGAGGAAGGCAGCCTTGATTTCCCCTCTGTGGACATTAAAGTCCCAAATGAAATAAGAATAATCGTGGCCAATCTTTCGCATTAAAAGAAGACATTTGGAGAGAAAAAAAAAAGAAGAACGTACGTCAGTGTATTTTTTTCCGATCGGCTTATTGACACAAGGAGTTTCAGTCAAAACGTGACCACGGTTTGGTTTATCAAACCGCGTGCCATCTCTAGTTCCCCAGAGTGTTCGGCGAAAGGACACAAATGACCGTTGTGTGTTGGACAGGTCAATCAAACTGCCATGACCACAGGTCGCTTTTGTTAGGAGCGCGTGTGTTCGTGCGTTTGCCTTGGTCCCAAGACAGAAGCGGGAAGCCATCACCCAGCCTCTATCGTCTGCAAGAGGCGTAGATTCTCACGAGCCCCTGCGGCCCGCAGGGTTTCTCATGAGAATCTACGCCTCTTGCTTTTAGTGCTGGGTCCTATTTTCATCCTCAAATTGAGGGGGTGGGAGAGGGGGGGGGGGGGAAGGAGGCTGTAGGGTTGGAAAGAAAAGCCGCATGGTAGAATGGGATTGGGGGAATTGAGTGCGATTCTGCTGCATGCGCCAGCGAGACCAGCTCCACTGATTGAAGAGAAGAACTAAACAATGATTATGGGGAACATATAGACCTGTATAGGTCACTCCTTCAACCACCCCCTTGACATTCCCTCCAAAACTAAAGTAATCTAATTATATTACACAATAACCTATTAAGTCCCTTATCACTCTCGGTGTCGTGGGACATTAAACATGAACGAAGAAGAAGAAGAAGAAGAGTGCGAATTGGACAGTGTGAGCATGGTCCCGTTGACGTTGACTGAGTTTGCATGCTGGTCTGTGATTTTGGACCTTACGGCTTTCAGCCGTAAGGTTCAAAATCACAGACCAGCACAGTACATTGTTGAAGTTTTTTTTTTTTTTTTTTTTGTGTATGAACAAAAAAAGAAGCATTTAAAGAAATGAATGTTGTCTTGCCACAGTGTAAAAGGTCTTCTATATGAAAAACGTAAGAAAATTGAACACGAGAGCAACACTGGAGTCAGATTTGTACTAATGTTTCTAACAGTGACAATGCAAAGTGGTAAAGATTACAGTACAGCGAAGTTTTTTGTTGTTGTTGTTTGTGTGTGTGTGTGTGTGTGTGTGTGTGTGTGTGTGTGTGTGTGTGTGTGTGTGTGTGTGTGTGTGTGTATGTGTGTGTGAGAGAGAGAGAGAGAGAGAGAGAGAGAGAGAGAGAGAGAGAGAGAGAGAGAGAGAGAGAGAGAGAGAGAGAAATGGTATTACATCAAGTTGACATGCACAGAAAATAATATATTCACATTGTACTGATCATAGCGTTTGGAATGAATTGATAGACACTGAGACAAAGACTTGATGTTTTTTACGTTGTATCCCACGGAAAAACCACCTTGAGGAATGCGTCAAGTGTTGGTTTACTGATTGATGGGAGTACAGGTAATCACTAATGAATCACGCTCAAAACGGCACCCATCTGCAAGAGGCATGGATCCTCATGGGGCTCATGTGGATCTATACCTCAGTCTTGCTGGTCACATTTTCATCCACGTTCAGTGCATAGGGTCACAGATGTTAACTGCAGTCATCCTGTCGGGTAGGGGGAGTGTTCACGTGTCACCCCTCAGGTGCTAAGGGCAATCTGTCACAAGTGTAAAACCGTTGACCTTCCCGAGTTGAAGGTGAGTATATTATGAGTGCGATCTTTAACCCTTATCATTCGGAATACACCAGTGGGTGAAATAAGTTTGACTAAAATAGTTCAAGGGTAGTGCCAGAATAGCTTGGCGCCTCTAGGCGCCAAGCTATTCTGGCACCACCCTTGAACTAAAGCCATTGGTCTATATCCTTATCAGTAAGTACTATCATGTAGCTTGCATATGGCAGTGTACAAATTTGAAGCTTTTAGCCTCAGTATGATATGGGTTAAAGAGAGGCATAGTTTCTCATGGATTTCTTACGAGCCCATTCACAATACCTCTGACAAGGCGAGTCGCGAACTTGACCATTCTTCATAGATGGACTAGAACCATAGAGCGTATACAAAATATTATACGCTCTATTAGAACTCGTGTTCTGTCTGTAGCTCAGTTGCCATTTTTCAGTGAATTTTGCGCACAGTTTGCTGCCGGCATTTTAGCGATGTAAACCTGCCCCCTTACCTACAAGCAAGCTCTTGCAGACTGGAGATGGACTTTACAAGAAACCTGAAGTAGATTGCTCCCTACATGATCACGACGCGACTTAGTGCAGGTGTCAAAGCTAATCTTTAAACTGCCTTGTGTCATCTACTCCCTGTTCTTTGCAGCACCCAGCTCTGTCATTACGGTAACGCGTTCGCCAGTTAGTTGTAACGCTACACCAGTTGTAATCTCGCGTCTGATGACTGGGCTAATCTAGGAGATTTGGGGAATGGACTTGATGGCATCCGTGGATTGCTGTTTCGTGTGAACTGCTTTCGTCCGACGTTTAAAAAAAAAAAAAGAACTTAAGCTAGTCTTATACTTATGTGTACTTTAGTGTTTCCGATGATTCCAGAAATACCGCATTTTTTTTTTTTTGCTCGTCATTATATTTTATGTAATGTTTATGGAATTTGCCAGATATGATATCTATTCCTGACGTGTTTTAACTAACCAATTATACCGTAATCTTTTTCTTTTTTTTAATGACTGGGAGTTGTGCGATAATTGTCCATTTTGGGACAGAAAATCACTTTGAAGTTAAGATTTGTTACATTCATTGCATTGTGAAACAGTGTACAGTTTGACGATTCAGATCTTTACTGGTTTTTGTTATGCAGTATAATATCATATTGCACATTGTAAATTTAATATTGAATTGTCTGATTTCCTCTGCAACGGAAATCAAGCAAGCAAGCAAGCAAACGAACAACCAGACAAATAAACCAACAACGAGTGAACAAACGAACGCAAAAACGATCCAACGAACAAAACCACAAACCAACGAACAAAGTAACCAACCAACTAACTGTTAACTCTAACTAATAAATAGAATAGGGAAAATCACTCATCGCAAGTTTAAATGTACATGTATATTCTACAAGTTTTGATGTCTACGTCTTACTCGGCGACATCTTTATTGTGCAGCAGGTTATGAGTTTTGGTTATATTCTTTCTTTTCTGTTGGCCCAACATCCGTGTATCATTTTACTTTTGAAGAGCGCCCACACAAAGTAGGCAACGACTTACATGGAAAAATAGAAACGGCTTTAACTTGCTTGGCAAGTAAAACAACAACAACAACAACAACAACAACAACAACAAAAAAAAAAAAAGAAGAAAAAATGCATCTGACTCTTGTGAGTCAAAGATATATACCTCTCATTTGCATGGCTGATCAAAGAAGTGCTGAAAGATGATGCAACGACATAAAGTTTTCGGGGACTTAGAGAGCAGAGCCGTTTTCAAATCACTGGGAACTTACTCTAACCCCCCCATTTACACGGCTTTTTCTGTGTGAGAAGCATAGAGTACCGATCCGTATACCGTTTCAGCAGGAAGCATAGATTCTCATGAACCCCCTGCAGTCGCAGGGGGCTCATGAGAATCTATGCTTCTTGTAGATTTTGTGTAGGCAATTCAGAGAATTGCAGAGAGATTCTGCCTGCGAGGCCTCCTTTCGTGTTTTACGATGAAAAAGATTATGCAAGTGCCGCTGTGAATTTCTATCTGGTGCAATTTAAATCCCCTGAATGCCGATGGACGCAGATTTATTGTGTTTCTGTAAACTTAGTCAATTCAACGCCAAATGTCCCCGTTTTCCATGCAAATGGATTCCAATTGGTTTCAGCAAGAGACATAGATCCTCATGAGCCCCCGCAATTGCGGGGGTTCATGAGGATCAATGTCTCTTGCAGTTGAATCGTGTTCACTTTTTCCTGACAATCAAGGAGTTTAGTGCAGTACCGCTAGCTGCATACACAAAGGGGGTTACGCTCGCTCGCAGGATTTGTGTGCACACATGTGGATGTATATATATGTGGTTTGTTTTATGCGGTATACCAATCGTTGAGTGTTTTGTGGACCATTAAAACCGGCGAACCTTACATCCACGTTGCAGTCCTTTTCTCTGTCCCTTTTCATCTGCAAGAGGCATAGATTCTCACTAGCTCTTGCGGTTGCAAGGACTCATGAGAATCTATGTCTCTTGGTGTCAGACACTGGACCCATTTACCTCAAACTGAGGGAGTAGAAAGCATCCTGAGTACATTATTTTTATGTTCGCCTTGTCCTCAGAGGACTAGGGTTCAAAGCTCCCTGTTGGGTTGTGCCAGACAGTTTAGCATGTTTTAGCATGATGGGTTTTCCGCCGCCGTCACATTTTTTTTTAAAGTGACAAGACTTTCGTCTTGGTGCCTAAGAAAAGAAGATTTCAATGTGAAGACAAGCAGCATACAAAGAAAGCCCCAAACAGATAAAGAAACAGGCTTAGAAGGGACAACGCAATTGTGTTGTACTTGTCCATTCTAAGTGTGTTTCTTTCTTTGTTGCGATTTCTTTTGCATTTTGCACGCTTGGCGTTCACATTGCTTTTGGGTTGGATGTTATTGTAATTATACGGCCAGATTGAGTATTTTATATGCGACAGTTGTGACAAACTATGGCATATATTATTACTTTCATGGTTGATGGATCAAAACACAAAGTTTTTCGAATTATTTTATTTGCATGTACTTGCCACAAATTAAAAAAAAACTTTACGGGGCATTTATTGCATCTGTTGTCTGTTGTCAATTTGTGTATTAGCTGGATTTTGCGTTAGTTACGTTGCAAGCACGTAAGAATAACAAATTCCTGTGTTGCCTGCATTTTCTGTGAGTTATGTTTTAGCCATTTGCCTAAAAACGTCTTTCTTCCTCTTAGTTTGAAATAGGCATGAACGGTCCTTTGAGATTTACTATACATGATACTCACTAATTACACATATTATGCCCACGCGTTAAACCCATTTAGCCCCAACGCGCTACATCTAGAGATAGATCGACCGTGGCGATTCAAGGGTTGTGCCAGATTTGCTTGGCGCCTAATGGCGCCAAGCTAATCTGGCACTACCCTTGAATCATCATTTCGATCCATCTCCTGCTGCTGTCACATAGTCGATAGGTGACACCTCCAAAATTTGAGAACTGCTGCCTTGGGGTTGAGTGGGTTAAACTCAGAACGTACATGTTTTCTTCATTGAGGGCTTGGCTGTGTGGGCTGTTTTCTCCATACCAAATACATTGTGAACTTCAGACTTTGGTCACCTCCTCAATTTGAAGATGTAAATGGGGGGGGGGGGGGGGGCTAGTCTATGCTCGCAAGAGGCGTAGATTCTCATGAGCCCCTGCAACGCAGGGGCCCATAAGAATCTACGTCTCTTTCAGACGGCTGCTGGATTTTTTCCCCCTTCCCGTACACCTCGTTACCCCTGGCGATGAAACGACAGCCACGGGAAAGCCGTTATTACCCATTAATCGCCATCTTAGTGGCTTCCCCAGACGCACCGCCACAGACAGACCTCTCTTCCGCAGTCAGCGTCATCTGCCAGGCGAGTGTGTCGATCGTGGTAGGTTGTGGGTAGTGTTTAGGATGCGCCCACGAGATAACTGGGCAAGCATCCCGGGCGCTTCCCATGATCGATAATCAACTGCAACGCGTAAATCGTACACCCATTCATGTCATGTGCTTTACTTTGTCTATTTGTGAGGCGTTTAGCGCACTGTGATAGGGGTAAGTACAACAGATGTATGGATTAAGGAGTAAAAAGACTGTGAGGAACAGCAACATTACGACTGTAATATTAATAATAGGAGTGTGTTGCTCTTGATTGTGGGTCGTACGGTTTAACTCTTAAACTCCCAGAACTATACGACTTCCATTCGACAGAATGGAAGTCGTATAGTTCTGGGAGTTTAAGAGTTAAAATAAATCACAGACTAGCGTTAATTTATTTTTCTAATGACATGGATGTGGCATGCCATTTTTTTGGCGTGAAAGTGCCCCATGGAGAACGATTTTTTTCGGAAGATGTGTGTGTGTGTGTGTGTGTGTGTGTGTGTGTGTGTGTGTGTGTGTGTGTGTGTGTGTGTGTGTGTGTGTGGAAGGGGGGGGGGAGAAGGGGAGGGTGGGGGCTAGTCGAGGAGCGATCGCATTTAAGAGTTATCAGTGATAAGCAACTATTATGTGATCCAATATCTGTCTGGAAAAAAAAAAGCCTACCATATCAGTATCCGCACCGAAAGAGTAAGGGCCCCATAGCTCAGAATTTATTATCATGACAGGACAAGCAGCGTTTTCGAGTGTTGTCTGTTAAGTCTCACTAGCTTATGGGGACTCAACACATTTATCGACTCAAAGGTAGCCTTGGTTACCAGCTTGTTGTAATCTACTTTATCTAGACCGTAATATCCACGTTTTGTTCATTGTATTGACCAAGAAATGAAAAGATAACACGATATCGGACCACAGACATTGAATAACAATGTGCGTGAACGGTAGCTGATTTCAGACCCGACAACCGACTGTCTTAATCTAAGGATGTAAATGGAACCAGTAGCTTTCAGCAAGAGGCGTAGATTCTCATGAGCCCCTGCGGCCGCAGGGGCTCATGAGAATCTACGTCTCATGCAGGAAGAATGGTAAATAAAAATGTAATGAATACAAGATCTGCTCAGTCGTACCTTGGTCATTGCAGTTTCAATGTTTGTTCTGGTCGCAGACAAAGAAACGGAGAAATGTTTAATGCCAAAGCCACAGGCTTAAACTTACGCCCCAACGACTTACTCCACCCGAGAACGTTAAAGATATTCAACGAACTAAATCATGGGACCAGGAAGCAGAGATTCTCATGAGCCCCCCTGCAGCCGCAGGAGCTCATGAAAATCTGTGCCTCATGCAGATTGAAGGAACTCGCTGAAGGACTTTTCATGTCAGAGTATAATGTTGCATTATCCATTGCACATTTAGTGTTTGAAGAGCTTTGCATAATGAGATTATAATGAGATTATAACTATCCGTGACAGCTTCTGGCTTTCTGAAGTTGTTAGAAGCCTGGCCCACGCTACCACAAACACCTATTGCCGGGCGCAATTTTGTGGCGGCAATGTTGCCGCCTCAATTAGGGGCGCCTACAATATTGCCGCCACAAATTGCGACCCGATACAAACCGAGTCTATTCATTTGTGGTAGCCGGCAAGGCTCGAGCAATGTTACCGCCTCTCAGCCAATCAGCGGTGTTCTTGCGCCACTTCCCGTTTCTTCATCTTCCGGCGAGCCGGAAAAAATGGCGGAGAAGCTGAGCGACGGCCGACGGCTTTGAGACTGTAATATTCATTGGAAACGCGCCGCATGTGAAAACGCTGCTAATAGCTGCGTATCCGTATGCGGCACGTCTCCAGTGAGTAAATTGGTCAACCTTGTCCGAGAGTTCCCATGCATATGGGACTCCTGCAGCTCCGAATATTTCAACCGGGCGCGCCGTGAGAGCTGTTCCATATATAGTAATGGCAGGTCAGTCAGTACAACACATTGCGCGCACATTGATACGTGTGCCAGGAAGCCGATGTGGCAGGTGGCAAATTGTTGCTTACCACACATTGCTAGTGGCAAATTCTGGTAGCGTGGGCCTAGCTTCAATTTGCCACCTGCCACATCGGCTTCCTGGCACACGTATCAATGTACGCGCAATGTGTTGTACTGACTGACCTGCCATTACTATATATGGAACAGCTCTCACGGCGCGCCCGGTTGAAATATTCGGAACTGCAGGAGTCCCATATGCATGGGAACTCTCGGACAAGGTTGATCAGTTTACTCACTGGAGACGTGCCGCATACGGATACGCAGCTATTAGCAGCGTTTTCACATGCGGCGCGTCTCCAATGAATATTACAGTCTCAAAGCCGTCGGCCGTCGCTCAGCTTCTCCGCCATTTTTTTCCGGCTCACCGGAAGATGAAGAAACGGGAAGTGGCGCAAGAACACCGCTGATTGGCTGAGAGGCGGCAACATTGCTCGAGCCTTGCCGGCTACCACAAATGAATAGACTCGGTTTGTATCGGGTCGCAATTTGTGGCGGCAATATTGTAGGCGCCCCTAATTGAGGCGGCAACATTGCCGCCACAAAATTGCGCCCGGCAATAGGTGTTTGTGGTAGCGTGGGCCGAGCTTCTTAGCGACGTTGATAAATTATGTGCCGGCGCTGGTCTGTGGACCTTACGGCCTAGGCATGTAAGGTCCAGAATCGGAGACCTACGCAGCAGACGATCACAATTACTGTCAAGGTTGCCCTGACGCCAGTCCGATCGACTAATGGCAACTTCATGAACAGCCGATATTTGACATTGTCAATACTTTTAGATACCCATAGAGGTTTACATCACAGTTCTGGAGACAGAGAGAGACTATGATAGTTCAAGGGTGGTGTCCGAATAGCTTGGCGCCTTTAGGCTATCATGGTCGTTCCACATCCTCTCATAGCATGTCATGATTTTATGACCGATACACGACCCTCATACATGAGCTGTCGGAATGTATCTCAAAGCTGAATAAATCATTATCAGCAGATTATGATTTTAGACCTGCGGCAATATGCCATAAAATCTTTCTTAAAAAAAAAAAAAAAAACCGACCAGCGCGTAAAAAAGTAAAATGGGTTTACCCCATTGGCTGTCGGTAGTATTTTTTAAATTTTTTTTTTGTCGCGATGATTCCTTCAGGAATACGACACTTTTGCAACTGTTGATGCGGGGCGAAATGAGAGTTACTTTTGACACTACAACATATTCAACGTTTTACTGGTTGTCTGCCTCGATTCGCTGATCAGCGGTAGCGAATCGAGGGTGACAACCAGTGTAAATCATAGTACATACATGCAGCCAGTGATCACAGTTTTCATTATATCGTTTGTAATCAGTAATATATATGCCTTTCGGGTGGGAATCCGTTATATTGCCTTTCGGCTATGACATTTTTGGGCCCGCCTTTTTCATTCGCCTCTGGCAGTCTGAACTACCCACAGACGCGAGAAATTCAAAGAGAATTTTTATTCTTTTTTTTTTTAAATATTATTTTTATTGCCGCCTCCTGATTCGGGAGACAGTCCTCGCCACATAACCAGAAATATGTGACATAACTCACTCCCGGAAAGAAGAGCTCTTTAGATGAGAAGACAACTCCGCATCACCATCCTGGCAAGTTTATGTGCCGCAGGCATTGACTTTACGTCATGCTGCAAAATCGCGACCAGAATTTGTGGGCGCCATAAAGGGTGCAGAAGACATCAAAAAGGGGCAAGGTTAATAAAAGCTTCGGCACTTAGCCAGTCTTGTCTGCAAGAGGCATAGATTCTCATAATCCTCTGCCGAAGGCAGGGGCTCATGAGAATCTACGCCTCTTGCTTGGGAAGATTTACTTTTTGTGTGTGCAGAAGTCATTCGTGTTTTAAAACGTTTGCGGCCAAGGTGAAGGTTAATAGATCGTCGCCTTTGAGTTTGAGTACTTCGCGGCGCCGTCCAGGGTGGGGAAGGGATAAGGGGTTGGGTTGGGTGGGGGTGGGGGTGAAGGGGGGGGGGGTGATACTAGAAGAGAGGGAGAGGAGGGAAAAAGATTTTCGTTAAAATGGCAATAAACTGCGTTTCTCGGCACACTTTCATGTTTTCTTTCCAAAAGAGCGGCGGCTAGGCCCGTAATCCGATTATGTTGGTTTAACCCCTTGGTGTAAGCTGCAAATATTACTGTAAACAGTACCGGTGGCTGTATTCACAAGGGGTTAATATCACGTAGAACAAACCTGGAAAGGAAAAACTAACTATCAGAGAGGATAGCATTTTGAAGTGGGATTTGTCAAAATTTACTGCCGATTAAAAAATGTTCATGTCCCGCCATGCCATTCGTCTCAATCAGTATAGCTTGTCAAGGGATCACATTAAAAGGGATCATTGGCACTGATTTACAAGAGTTAAAATTTAAAAAAAAATCCGCGACGGTGCTTCTATTTTTTTTAACAAAAAGTTAAGCTTCAAACGTTCGCTTAATACTTAAAACTTCAGTTATTAATTTTTAACCCGTTGGGTGTCGGTAGCGATTTTGGTCGACCTCGACCAAAAGAACTAACGACAGCCAAAGGGTTAAACAGTAATGAGAAAGGTCAGTGTCTCTGAATGACTTTTTATTTTATTTTATGTTTGTATGTTTGTATAGGTTTGGAATTGAAGTTTCGATTTTACTGCCTGGAGATTATGGTAGATTCAATTCAAGGGGTCTTTGCTATGCCTCGTAGAGACGGGTAGCATTTGGCTTTAGGGCTGTCTCGCTACGTTGCTTTTTGCGTGTCTGAGTGTATCCGTATCTGTCTGACATACCACATGTAGCAAGAAGAAGATGGTTTTGGCAGCTACGCTATGCGCTGGCATCCGATGATAGCTCTCTGTTTTTGTTTGCCTTCTGCAGGCGAAATCTGAACTTCGATCTGTGTCTTTTGCGGAGAAAATCTGGACGTAGATGGGTGTTGGTCGTCGTAGGCAAGAGGCATAGATCCTCATGAGGCCCTGCGGATGCAGGGCCTCATGAGGATCTATACCTCTTGCAGATATGAGAGGGTTAGATTTAGTCTGACGTATCCGCAAAAAAGTCTACCGCTGACACACGCGAGAGAGAGAACAATAGAGTCCCGATAGACAATGAATTCAATAGAGCCGCATCAGTCATTAATTTACATCATTTTTTAATATCATATTTTTGGCCCCAATTTTACCCCCGTTAATTCTGAATCAACCCTTTGATTTTTAAAAACTGACAAGCATGACTGATGCGGCTCTATTGATCTGATTATCTATCGGGACTCTATTGTTCTCTCTCTATAACTATTGTCTCTGTCAACACCTAATGACCTTAATTAATTACTAATTACGGTCATTAACTTTTACATGACCGTTTCTCTCAATACTGCCAGAGTCGATTTCCGAAAAACTCACATGCTATGTCCCACACATATCATTTCAGTTCACGCATGACAAGACTCAATGCCAAACCCTCTTTCAATGAGTTGGGTAAAAGCTTTCACAGCGCCATTCACACGTCACGCGTCAAAAGGCCTATAGAATTGTGTTGTGCAGGGGGGGACCGCTTAGTGCAAACACTTGGCTCTGTATATACAATTGGCTCTGTTTAAGCACGACTCTGGAACATAAGTCAAATATAC
>BTPG01000005.1:68885835-68955835 GCA_036245525.1 Semisulcospira habei
GAGGGAACTTGGTTGTGCTAAAGCAGCGTGCCTTTTCTGCCGGAGGCAGGAAGATGTAAATGGGCCAGAAGGCAGCCAGGGTGTTATTGAACCCTCTCGTTCTTCGAAAATTCATGATGATCTGTGCCTTCGAACGTGCAGCGTTGTTCAAAGGATGATTAGTCTTGGAGAACTGAAATCGAACCACCTTAGACGAAACACCCGGTTACTTCTAGTGCGTATAAGAAAAGACGTACACGATATCGGTAGATTCACGTTGGCCTTTGTGTTCGAGTGAGGCCTTGAAGATCAGTGCTTTTCGCAAATAGAGGATGTTACCTTGTGGAGTGGAATAGACAAACTTAGTCGTCTGCTAGCAGATTTAGGAGATATGTGTTGTTTTTGTTTGGGACCGCTTGTCGCACAGTGTAAGATAGGCTTCATTAAAAAAAAAAAAAAAACCCACATAACTCTTGCTACCCGCATGCAGTGCCAGTCCGTTTGCAAGAGACATAGATCCTCATGAGCCCCTGCAGCCGCAGGGGCTCATGAGGATCTATGTCTCTTGCTATCATTTACAGCTACACAATGACGCAACCACCTGGGTTGATGTCCACAAACTTAACGACTGCCTATGTTTCTGCCGCGTGAAGGCAAAAGACAGTAAGTCCATTTTGTGAAAATCAGAATTTTCATTGTACACAAACCAAGAGGAATCACTCAGCGCCGGACAGACAAACAGTTACATGCCCTGTTTGTCTGTCCGGTGCTGAGTGATTCCTCTTCTTGGTTTGTGTACAATTCTGCCAGCGCTAGCCTCACCTATCTGGTTTATGAGAATTTTCATTGTATATTATACAATTAATATCTCGCTTTTCACAACAATAGATTTACGGCCTTTTGCCCTCTTAATGTGTAAGTTTTTCTCTCGCAGCTAGTTTTATAACGGGTCAAGCAGTGGTCACTGTTATGTACTATTTGTTAAACTTTAGCACAGATGTCTGACTCGGTATGAAGATGTAAGTAGGGGTCTGTCTCTGCCAAAAAGAGGCGTAGATTCTCGTGAGCCCCTGGCGCTGCAGGGGGTCACGAGAATCTAGCCTCTTGCAGATAGAACCCGACAGGTTTGTGAGTGTACTGTACTGACGCTAATATACACGTGCGTGTTGCCAACATATAATAATCGACCCAAACACCTGTGTTTGTTGACCAGTGTCCAGACTGAGGACTGTAGGGGCGGATTCGTGAACAGGAAATTGTGACAATTGTGGTGGGGGATGGTAGGGATACGGAAAGGTTCCAAGGCGTGCCAAAATGGTCTTTGGGTCCTCAGTTCTCTTCAGCCTCTACACCTCCCTCCTCACGTTTTCCAATCCGCCTTTGAGGCTAGACTTCCCAGACAGTGTAATGTTTGCAGGACTAGTAGTCAAACATTTGGGTTTTGACTCCAATCTCCGGGCTTACAACCAACCCGTATAGAGATCTATGCGTTTTTTCAGCCACTGTGTACAGTTCGCAAAGACATGACTTTCTTTGCGTCTTCGGCCGTCAGTGAAAGATTTCACCCCAGTAGGCCCATATCTACAACCGCTGCGCCACGTCTGCAAAGAAACACAGATCGTCATGAGTTCCTGCAGGAAGCGAGGTCTCATGAGTATCTTCGCCTCTTGCTGTGTCTATATTATGTACCCTCTGCTTTGTCGGAGTTTGGGATCATTTGGAGACGGGAACGTGTAATTGTTTTGGCACACGGCGTGGTTATAAAACCCTGTACGCAAGAAAAGGCCTTCGGGTCGACGCGGCCCGATGGCATTTAACGTACTGGTTTCGCGGTGCGTTGTCAATTGAACTTGTTGACGCATCGCTTGAACCGAGTGTTTGATCGGTAAGTGATACTGTTGTCTAGAAAGGATGTGTAGTGGCCAATCATTGTCCCCACGGGTGGACACACTGAAAGGGTCAGTCTAGCCTTTGATGTCGAGGAACTCGTAAAATTACGCTGTAAAGCTCGTAGCTGCGGGACATCCAGACGGCCGGACAGCCAGCCAAGCAACGAGACTTACGTATAAACATGCAAACAAAATAACAAACTTGCCAGTCAGACGAAAAAAACAAAACAACCAAAAGACCCAACAAACCCAACAAACCCAAACAAACAAACAAACAAACAAACAAACAAACAAACAAACAATCAATCAATCAAACTTGCAATGTCCATGCGGCACCGTCTTCCACACACTGAGCTATGAGGAACACTTTCCTAAAATTGGGAGTTATCGTTTGACCTCACAATTCAGGAGACAGAGAGACCATGCTAGTTCAAGGGTGGTTCCAAAATAGCTTGACGCCTTTATCTCATTATTCTGGAACCACCCTTGTTGTATCAGCCCTGATGCAACATATATAGATATATGTATATCGATCATAACATTTTAAGGGCGGTTCCAGAATAGCTTGGCGCCTGAAGGCGCCAAGCTATTCTGGAACCACCCTTGAAATATTATGATCGATCTATATGTATGTTGTGTATCAGGGCTGAGTGAGTTATATTTAAGCGATTAAGGTACACTCAGGCCTAAAAAATGCAGCACTCTTTTGTTGCTATTTTGACCAATGGCTAACTATATTTTGACTGTTACTGGCCATGCAGAACCCGTTCCCTTTTGAGTCCTCACCCAGGTCTGCCCTGCTAACTACTTTTTAGTTCCCAGGGTCACCCTGGTCAGCCCCACAGGGTGGGTTTTCCCCTCTATTCTGGGGCATGTGTTTCTGTCTACCCTTGGTCCATTCACCTGTATTTTCCTTTTTTAAACTCTCCCTACTGTCTGCACTGCCTGTAGCTCTTGATATTGGATGTGTGTTGCTAAATGGTGTTAGGTTTATTTAGCGTATTAGACCGGCTGGCGACATACATTCAATATTCTGTTTAGTTTTTTTTCACAAGCAGTGCAGGCACGTCCTGAGAAAGTCTTGTTGCTGTCGGGACGTTATGCAATGTACAACCAACCAATCTTTCCCTTTTGATGGTAGCCCATTGCGCGGATATTTGGTCTTCAATAACAGTGCTCGCGTAGACAGAGCCACCTATGCCCCATCTTGGACTGATAAACACAGACGTAAATTACACTTTGTCCTATTAGTAAGAGACAAAGATCCTCATGAGCCCCTTCAGGCTGCTGGGGCTTATGAGGATCTATGTCTGTCGCAGACGGGTGAGGTGTTCTGTCTGGTTTCCAATAAAAGCTTGAATCAACATGACCTGTAGCATGGTACACATACCTATCCGCACACCCGTAAAATGCGCTTACTGGAGGTTTGCTACCGGAGTGGAAAGGCGAACCCTGAAATCCGTCTGGACTACAGGCAGGGGTAGTTTCGTTCGTTCGTTTACTCCATTTTTATGTCCCACTGGCACAAAGTGGTAGAGACCATAAAGCGTATAAAAAGGGAGTGGCGATTCCAGCCTCGCACAGTTGGAGTGCGCCTGAGTTGATCAGTGTTGAGGTCGTACTCCATAGGCAATAGATTTCCTTGTCCCCCATAACCCGCCCGTCAGGGCCGTCCATGATCACCTTGGTGCTGTGGACGTTAAACCCGCACTAACCAACCAGCCTCGCAAAGTGCGGCATGTACGCTCTATGGTAGGGACAGGCCATTTCGCCGTGTCTGTTGATTGCACACCGCTGCTTATCGCCTCTGTTCACTGTCTTGACACAGTGGGCTTAACCCCTTCCCTGTTTCTGAAATTCTGCCTTCACTGAAAGTTCCCAGGGTCACCCTGGTCAGCCCCACAGGGTGGGTTTTTTCTCTCTATTCTGGGGCATGTGTTTCTGTCTACCCTTTGTCCATTCACCTGTATTTGCCTTTTTAAAACTCCCCCTACTGTCTGCACTGCCTGTAGCTCTTGATATTGGATGTGTGTTGCTAAATGGTCTTAGCTTTATTTAGGCCCCATGTGTTAGGTTTATTTAACGTATTTGACCGGCTGGCGACATACATTTAATGTTCTGTTTAGTTGTTTTTTTTTTTTTTTCACAAGGAGTGCAGGCACGTCCTGAGAAAGCCTTGTTGCTGTCGGGACGTTAAGCAATGTACAATCAATCAATGAAAGACCAAAACCCACAACTGTCCTAAGAACATGGATACAATGTGGTCTCTGCAAGAGGCATAGATCCTCATGAGCCCCCGCAGTCGCGGGGGCTCATGCGGATCTATGCCTCTTGCAGTTAGATCGCATGAACTTTTTTTTTGCGAATGAAGGGGTTAAGAGATAAATATCGTACACTGGTACATATCCAGAAAACGTTCTGCTTCCACCCCAGCTTGTGGTATGGACACACCCATTTGTACTCTGCCTATGTACCAATGATTTGGCTGCAGTTCTGCAACTGGGGTGGATAGGGAATAATAGTACCCTATGAGATGCGGGGGGGGGGGGGGGGGGGGGTGGGTGGGTGGGGGGGGGGGGGGGTGTTGAGTGTTTGGAAACAGAAAAAAAGGTTATTATTCAAAAGCATTTCGAACATTGTGCGTAAATTGCATAATGCTGCTATGAAATCGTGTTCGTGTTTGTGGGATATCTGATAAGAATACACTGCTCTCAGTTTTTTTTTTGTGTGTGTGGGTGTGCTTTATTTAATTTCTAAATCTATCAGGGCAGTTTTGTCCACGGCTGTCCGCGTTTTTACGCTCACGGTTTGATCTCTGATTAAGAGAGACACGAACGCCTAGCCCGTTCGTTGGCAACAGGATTTCGTTGCCGTGCAGAAAGAAGCCATTGAGCCTAATTAACCCATATCATACTGAGGCTAAAAGCTTCAAATTTGTACACTGCCATATGCAAGCTACATTATAGTACTTGCAAATAAGGATATTGACCAATGACTTTAGTTCAAGGGTGGTGCCAGAATTGCTTGGCGCCTAGAGGCGCCAAGCTATTCTGGCACTATCCTTGAACTATTTTAGTCAAACTTATTTCACACACTGGTATATATTCCGAATGATAAGGGTTAAGTGCGCAGAACTTCTGAGGATCATTTGCCACAAAGGTCTTTTATCTATCATCTTGGACCATACAGCTTTGGACCGTAAGGTTTAAAATCACAGACCATGTACCAGCGTACGTCAGTGAGAATTGAGTTGATCGGAATATCATCCATTGTCATCTGAAAACCAGATGTCATTTTTCGTCATAGGACCACTGGATGTGTGTGTAACAAGTACGGATGACAAGAGGCATAGATTTTCATGAGTCCCCGCATTCTGCGGGGGCTCATGAAAATCTGTGCCTTTTGCAGTCGGGTGGTGTTCGCTGAGTGTTGGCCCGGGCGCCGAAGGTCGGCTGTGTAAACAGAAATGTGCTACCGACACTTCACACACGGTATAGGGGTGGCGTGTAGGTTTAGTATTAGTAGCACTGGTCACCTGGCTGTACTTATTGCTCTCTCTCTCTCTCTCTCTCTCTCTCTCCTCTCTCTCTCTCTCTCTCTCTCTCTCTCTCTCTCTAAACCGAGGGTGAGCTTACCATGTAACGTTTAGCAACAGAAAAGGCCACCAAGAACACTTAAATCGATTTGTTAAACAAAACACTTTGTTCGTCCACTTCAGGTTTCATTTTTGTGTTTTTGGGGATTATTTTTGTGGTTGGCTGAGCCGTGGCTTTCTCATATTGATTTATTTCCATTCATTGCTGTCATAGCGTCAAAACAGGGACTCGAGCAGAAAACCAGCCATTGTTCCCGCTCCTGTTTTCTTAAACAATGTTTTAGTTCACTAATACACGCTTCCTCGAGTGGGCCATCTAAGCAGAACACGGGCGCCATTCCAATCTACACTGGCATGCATGTCCGTAAAGGACTTGACCTCCCGTGTGAGCAGCAGAGGTACACATGTTTTCAGCAAGAGGCACAGATCCTGAAGAGCCCCCGCATTTGCGAGGGCTCATGAAGATCTGTGCCTCCTGCAGCTATGTACCGATTTTTTTTTCAGAAATGGAGAGGTCAGTCTGAGCCACATGCGCGTTACCGGGCGTGTCTAGGCGGATACAATGCAGGTTAAAGTTAATGAGAAAGTTTTGATGAAGTTATTTCTGTCAGCACGCTTATTTCCTGTACCCTACAGCACCCCGACCCAAACCTCCTCATATGTACCTCACCCTCGCCCCCACCGCCTCACTGAAAAATTCCAAATCCCATTTCCCCATTCCCCTACCCTTCTGTTTCCCTCCTATTAATCTGAATCGGTTAGATAGAGTGCCTTGTTATAAACGTAATTAATGCTATGATTCACAGATATGTTTGCGTGTAACACAAACACCCGCGTACGCATGACACGCACGCGCGCACGTGGACGCGCATGTACGCACGCACACGCATAGAGAACACTCAAAACACATTTCGGTTACACCAAACAGGACAGTTTCTTCAATTATTCAGTTGCGGAAGATAGACGCCCCGTCATTAAAAGCGATGCAGCTTCCCCCCCCCCCCCCTCCCCCCCCCCCCCCCCCCCCCCCCCCCCCCGCTAATGAAATCAGATGTGCAATGTGTGTTTGCAATGGTTGATAGAATCTGTTCCGTGACAAGCTTGTAGGAAAAAAAATATCACCACACAGCATTGGTTATAAACCTTGAGAGGCAAACTAATCAAATAGTTTTAGTCATCACGAAGAGGATTTGTCACCGAAAACAGAGCTTCCTAGTCCGGGCCTCTTTGAAAATGCAACGCTTTTGGCTGTCCGTAGCGCTTTTTGTCGAGGTGATTCCTGACCTCGACAAAAAAAAGCGCTACGGACAGCCCTAGGGTAGAGTAGATTTGCTAGTTACGGTACCTGTTTCCATTTCCATTTAATAATAATAATAATAATACCGTTATTATATAGGCGCTTTTTCTCAATTTTGGGGAAATCGACTCAAAGCGCAGCGCCTGAAACCCAACACACACACTCACGAAACAGACACGGATTTACGCCATTTAAGACAAACACAGTACAAGACAAACGAAGGGCCAGTCAGCTACTGAAGTTACAGAGAATTTTTGATCGCTTGTATTTGAAATTTGTAAAGTGGCCTGCGAACTCTAAAAGTCGCAGGCCTCTGTCGTTTGTTTCTCCAAGGCCAAACTTGCCAGCTGTTCCTGCCCATTGTTGGTAGGCGTCAGGGCCGATCTTTGCATTCCAGTCACCGAGGACAGTCAGAATGTCTTTCTTAGGTGTTTTCTTGATGATGTTGTCCAGTTGTTCGTAAAATTCTTCTAATTCTTCATCATCATGATCTGCTGTTGGAGCGTATACTTGTATGATAGTGATGTTGTGCGGTCGGGCGGAGATGCGGATGGAGATTAGTCTGCTTGACACGGGGGTGCAGCTGATGACAGTTCCAGCCACCTCTTTCCTTACGATAAAAGCTACGCCATGTTCGTGCTTGGTTTCTTTTCCGCTGAACCAGATTTTATGGCCTTCATCTGTTGTTGTTTCTCCGAAGCCTGTCCATCGAACTTCTGCAAGTCCTACAATGTCCCAGCGATAGCGCTTCAACTCGTGGGTGAGTTCCTTCACTTTGCCGCACTGGTAGAGTGTGCGAACGTTCCAAGTTCCGATAGTTATTCCTTGCGTGGGCAGCTTGATGGTGGGTTTGGTTCCAGTAACACACTTGTCGCCCCCACCCTGGAGACCTCCAATGGGGTGCGCGGTCGTTGGTGATCCGGGCCCCGACCGATCCGGCATGTTATTCTTATTCTGTTGCTTGTCCATCAGTCCTTTCAATGGGCTTAGGCGAACTTGGCGGCGCCCGTCTCCTCTCCAAGTATTTCAACTGACTGAGAGACGCGTCAGCCCCTCACAACGTTTCGCCCGCCAGCAGAAGCGGTTACCGGGGTGTGGCTAGGTAAAGGACCTGGAGCCAGCTGTGAGAGTTGAGTGCCATGTGAAGACCAGTGCTCCCGCCTGCCCCAAGAGGCGCTGCTGGCTGAAAAGTCAAAGGTACTACTTCTCCATGAACACTCTACACCCCCAGCGGCCAACTCCTTACGGAAAACACTGCTGTACTAAACAGATGGACTGAGTACTGCCGAGACTTGTATAACTACAAGGCTGAGCCAGACACCAGCATCCTCCAAAACAACCAGGCTGGGGCCAGGAAGGCTGAAGACCTGCCAGTGTTAGCTGAAGAGGTGGAAGCAGCCGTACGCGGCCTGAAGGGAGGAAAGTCTCCAGGTGTAGACAACGTACCTGCTGAACTGTTGAAACATGGAGGAGAAGTAACAACGAAGGTCCTCACTACACTCTGTCAAAAGATCTGGGAGCAAAAGAAATGGCCAGTAGAATGGACACAGTCTCTAGTGATCCCGCTCCCCAAGAAAGGAAACCTGAAACAGTGCCAGAACTACAGAACTATCAGTCTGATAAGTCACCCTAGCAAAGTAATGCTTAGAATCATTCTCAACCGCCTCAAAACTTTCGCCGAGGAACTGCTGGCAGAAGAACAGGCTGGCTTCAGAGTTGGAAGAAGCACTGTAGAGCAGATTTTCAACTGCCGCGTCCTGATCGAGAAACATCTGCAGCATCAGCGCGAACTCTACCACAACTTCATTGATTTCAGGAAAGCATTTGATCGCGTCTGGCACGACGGACTCTGGCAAGTCATGAGATCGTTCAACATAGAGGAGGGACTGATCCAAATGATAGAAGCGCTTTACAAGAACGCCTGCAGCGCGGTTCTACTTAACAATCAGTCAGGCGAGTTCTTCAGGACGACGATCGGTGTCCGTCAAGGATGCCTGCTCTCTCCTGTCCTTTTCAACATATTCCTGGAGAAGATCATGCAGGAAACCCTCCACGACCACCATACTTCAATCTCTATTGGTGGCAGATCCCTGTGCAATCTTCGATTCGCAGACGACATTGACCTCATGGCAGGCAGCAATAGTGAGCTCCAAAACCTGACAGACAAACTTTCAAGTAGCGCAGGGTCTTATGGCATGGAGATCAGTACGGATAAAAGCAAAGTGATGATCAACACCACAAGCGACAGCAGCAGCAACATTCACATGAACGGCCAGAAGCTAGAAGAGGTCAATAGCTTCAAGTACTTGGGAGCCACCCTGTCCAAAGACGGTAGTTGCATAGCAGAGATCCGTATCAGGATAGGTACAGCAACATCCGCAATGGCCAGGCTGGACAGGATATGGCGAAGTAACTCCATCAGCTTCACCATCAAGTACAGGCTTTACAAGTCCCTCGTAGTGTCTATTCTACTCTACGGCTGTGAGACTTGGACACTGCTTGCAGACTCAGAAAAGAAAATCCAGGCCTTTGAGAACAAGTGCCTGAGGAAGTTGCTCCGCATCTCGTACCGCGAGCACAAGACCAACGAATATGTACGGAGCATCGTCACTTCCCTGGTGGGCCCACATGAACCCCTTCTGGCAACCGTGAAACGGCGCAAGCTTGCTTGGTTTGGCCACGTGACCCGACACAACACCTTGTCCAAGACTATCCTCCAAGGCACTCTCGAAGGAAGTCGTCGGCGAGGTCGTCAGAGAAAGAGTTGGGTCGCAAACATAAAAGAATGGACCGAACTCGAGATGCCAGACTTGCTTGCCACCGCCCAAAATAGAACTCAGTGGAGAGCACTGTCTGTTGCTGCTGCCTTTCAGTCCCCCCAACGCCCAGTTCGGGCAAGGGACTGATGATGATGATGAAAGTGGCCTGAGACCGGTACCAAAGTGGGGGGAAGAACCGGAGTACCCGGAGAAAGAACCCCCGACGGTCCGCCCGAATTAACGGTGACACTTACCAGAGGAGAAAAGTCCAAAGCCGGGACCGCGCACCTTTGGCATTGGTGGCAGGCGCCTTAACCACTGCGCCACGGACCGTACCGTTTGCTTTTCGCGCAGTTTTCCCGTACATATTTCTGACAGATTACTCTATTAAGTGCACTCATTTAGTGCAGAATTAATCGATGCACGAACTTGGAGGATGTTGATCGAGCCTGGTAAACAGACATTTGGGGTGGGGGGGGGGGGGGGGGAAGAAATCTACGGTACGGAAATGGAAACAGGTACGGCAATTGGCGAATCTACTCTAACTTGGTATACAAGATCATTGATACAACTGGAGTGTGGGGTCGAAAAATGCTTTTTCATGATGTTTATAGTATTGAACATATACATTGTAATAGTATCGAGCGCAGTAATAACTTTTAGTAATAGTATTGATACAAGTGGCCTATGGACTATGGTCATCTTTGATCGTGAATGTCCTGCACATTCCCAGTAAGCAAAGGTCCTCGGGCCCCCGGCGGCCGTAGTGAGCCCGCGCACGGCTGTGCGCGGGCTCACTGCGGCCGTCGTGGGCCTGAATACGTTTTGCTACTGGGGCTGACACAAATCGTAAGAACGCGTGCCTCACCCAAGCCTGTGGTTCTCGATGGTTCTTTCCATCTGTGTCCGCATCGCACATGCGACATCGTCACACATGAACGTTTGACCGGCTGTTGACTTGGGCCATTGACTGTTAGTGTTACTGCGATTTACTGAGCAGCTGAAGCCGCTTGAGCAAGAGGAACACAGATGTAAATGTGACGACCGTGAGGCACAGGTTCTGGCAAGTTTTCTGGGTCATTGACTGTTTTTAACTGTGAACTGCTGACGCCGCTGTGACACTGATGAGGAACACAGATGCAGACGTGACAAGCGAGAGGCATGGATCTTCATGAGCCCCCGCAATTGCGGGGCCCATGAGGATATATGACCCTTGCAGTTTGGACGACTAGTGAGTGATCTTGAGGATCTAAGCTTCTTGCTTATGGGCGGTGTTTGCTGCCGGAACTGTTTGATTGGAGGCCTGTACTGGTCACGTGGGGCTTATGGTGGCAAAGAGTAAAGGTTACGCTAGTTCAGCGTGATCAATAAACCATTGAGTGAATCCAGAACAACTAGAGAGCCATCACCGCGGTGGCATGATGGGAGAATGAGTGTTGGTAACACTCAGTACTGCTAGCGGAGATCTTTTAGTAGCTGATGTAGCAATGGCAGCAGTGAAAAAAAAAATGACATTGTCACTGATTATGTAACAATAATGGATTTGTCACTGAATATGTTAATACCTCTACCGTTTGTGTATGAATTTTCGCTGATTTCATGATTTATTTGTAACCAGGGTGCATGTACTCTTTAGTCGATCCATTTTGTTGTTTCCAGGATATTCTCTTTGCTGCCTGATCATTACTTTAGCCAATGCGTTAGCCCGTGCATTGCCAGAAACGTTGTCTCAACCTTGTGTTTGCGTGTGTTTTGCCGATAACTAAAGGCTCAACCGAGTGAATAAAACTGTAACTTGCATCCGTTTCAGCAGAGTTTGCACTGGTTTGTCGTACCCTCTTCCTTTATGCTATTCTGAAGTGGTTCTGATGAAGGCCAATGGATCTCTTCCTTTCGCAATCGTAGATTTAGCCCTTGATGCGCCCCTCGTTGTGATTGAAACCGGTGCCTTTCAGCAAAAGCCATCGATTATTATGAGCCCCTGCAATGCAGGGGCTCATTAGAATCTATGCCTCTTGTAGATGGAACATTTTGGCTGAAGAATATATACACAGTTATCTGTCATCTGAATGGTCTCTGCACTGATTCGCTCCCCAGGCAATCTGTCTGCTTTGTCTGTTGGCTTTACGACGATTTTCACCAGAGTGTGTATGCAGTCTGTACCCAACCCGAATGCCACCCTTCGCTAGAGGACACGTTGGAGTCGCAGTGGACATAGATTCACATGAGCGCCTGCAGCCCTAGTCTATCTCTTTTGCGGATAAGTAGAAAGGCCTTGATGAGGGACTAGACATTAACTGTTCTCGGGGTGGTTTAGTTGTAGAGGGTGCATCTTTGAAAGGTTCTGTCCTTAATGATTTTAACCTTTGTTCGTGTGTGCCGCACTGTCACGACAAAGACGCGTGAACTGAGTTAATAAGGCCAACCTTTAGGGAACGAAGCAAATGGGTTAACCCTTTTCATCCCGATACACTACTGCTTGAAATAAATGTGACTATGATAGTTCAAGGGTGATGCCAGGATAGCTCGGCGCTTGAGGCACCAAGCTGTTCTGGCACATCCTTGAACTAAAATGGTTGATCTATCTCCTGATCTGTAATGTAGCCTTCATAGGACAAGAAGCATTAAAAAAAGAAAAATCAGCCTCAGGATGTAATGGGTTAATGAGCACACCATTAGGCTTTAAGGTTAACTCATTCAGCCCGACGGCCGTATATATACCAAATTTTGGAGGCGTCATCTAATGACTATGTATCAGTTGCAGGAGATGGATCGACCATGATAATTCAAGGGCAGGCCAGATTAGCTTGGCGCCGACAGGCGCCAAGCTAATCTGGCACTGCCCTTGAATTATCATGGTCGATCCATCTCCGGCTGTAGTGCGTTAGGGCTGAATGGGTTAACCAAGAACACTTAGAAGATGCAGCTATTAAAGCCTCAGCCTGCTTACGCGCACAAAGCCATCATCGGTCTCTTCATCTCAAATGTGTCTTAGTTCACCCAGCGCCCTTTTGGATTCTCATATCCATTAATTTGGGTGCCGTCGTTTGAGTGTTCCTTTGGTATTCGGGTTACACTTAAATCTTTCCTAGCGCAAACAAGGAATTATTATTTTAATTTGATGCTGGTGAAGATTGGGGTGGGTGAAAAGTACATGTATCTAGATTAAAAAAAACCCAACACTTATCGCTTATCACAATAGAATATTATTTGCTGGTTATACTTCATTATTTTAATTCAGCAAAATTAATGTGCTCGATGCAAGGGATTTGATTTACATTTGATTCGTCGCAGTACTTCCAAATAGAGTTTGCTTTGATTGATTCATTCATTAACGCCAGTTTCAGAACCAGACCTATCCGTATTCATTTACTCGAACGAGGCACTAGTAACATAGATGACCGTGCGCCAGAAAATAATATTTAGCAAAAATTGGTTGAATTCACATTGAAATCCGTCGTGTGGAGGAGCAGTGGCGTCAAGATTTTCCAGCAAGAGGCACAGATCTTCATGAGCCCCCGCAGCATGCGGGGTCTCATGAGGTTCTGTGCCTTTTGCTGGACTTATTTTCCGCATCGGCATGCTGTAACGTGACGGTGATGTAATAGGGGCTTTAGCGAAGGAGATACGTAGTCTGTCGGCACATGACACTTGGGACCACTGTTCTCTAGGATGAACGATGCGAGAACAAACGTTACGTGGGGGAAGAGGAGGCGGAGCAGTAACCGAGATATCGGGGGGGGGGGGGGGGGGAGATGGTGTGTGTGTGTGTGTGTGTGTGTGTGAGAGAGAGAGAGAGAGAGAGAGAGAGAGAGAGAGAGAGAGAGAGAGAGAGAGAGAGAGAGAGAGAGAGAGAGAGCTTGACTATGCGGACTTTTTGCTGTAACCTAAGGAAGAATAATATTGGATTGCTATTCCTTGCAATATGTACTTCCCGACAAATGTATCATGTATACCTGTTAAAAAAAGTACACATTAATGTCGCTTTACTACTTTTTAGGAAGATACATGATTTTAACGGGACATTTGAGGATATTTTATTATGGATTAAGTAGGGAATAATTTCAGTAGCTACATGCAGAAAGGGGGGGGGGGGGTGTAATAATTTGCGTATTTAATTTAGATGTCATATATTTTTTTAAATATCGTTTTGTTATTACGGACCATTCATTTGGCAAATCTGACCCACTGTCGCTGTTTCGTATGTTACAGGCGACAGTAACGCTACGTGATGTGAACGACACTCCTCCGAGATTTTCGCCCTCCGTCTACAGCGTGAACTTCCCCGAGAACTCGAAGCTGGACCCCTCAGTTTTGAGGGTGGTGGTGTCAGATCCGGACACTACCGGCAATCTCACTCTCAGGCTTAACGGCGAAGGCAGCACCAACTTTGACATACGTAATGATGGTGAGAGAATACCGAATTCTCCTTGTCTGTCTGTATGACTGTCCGTCCGTTTTCTTTCTTGTGTTTCTTCGCGTCCGTCTGGTCTGTATGTTACACGCATTGCAGTCTTCTTTTACATCTGGTTTCCATTGCTAGTAATAAGCTGTCCGGCTAAGGTATTGTCACACAGCAAGTTTTAACGTGAAACAAATGAAATTCCCAGGTACCATCATGGCTGTTGCCGGTCTGGATCGCGAGACTCAGGACCTGTACCGTTTGTCCGTCACGGCCAGCGACATGGTCCACACCACCACCGCCAGCGTCACCATCATCGTCACCGACGACAACGACCACAGCCCCGTCTTTAACCAGACCTTCTACTCTTTCCAAGTGCACGAGGACGCGGACATTGGGGCCACGGTGGCGCGCGTGACGGCCCTGGACGCTGACCTGGGCGAGAACGCCAGGGTGACTTACCAGATGACCTCAGATTGGGGCCGGGACCTGTTTCAGCTGGATTCCATACTGGGCACTTTCACGCTGATTGGCAGTCTGGATTACGAAACGGTGAGTGCTGTGTATCCCGTGCAGGTGAACACGATCCAAAGGCAAGAGGCATAGATCCTCATGAGCCCCCGCAGTTGCGGGGGCTGATGAGGATCTATGCCTCTTGCTTAAAGCACTATATATCCACGTTCTTTCGACGGCTGGGCATTCTTGACGTTGAAGTTACATTGCTTTCCGAGGCACCGTCAGCGTCCACTGATAGTGAAGGCGTTAACGTAATGATCCGTAAGGTTGAAATGCCAACACTTATTCTGTGAAGACTAGGTTGCCGTTCCTGTGACATATCGACCATGATGTTTCACTGATGGTGCAGCATGATCGATCTCCAGCTTGATCTTAATAGATTTAGTCCAGGCAACTACACAAGCATAAAAAACGACGGTTTTAAGAGAAGTCACATTTCTTGCAGATTTCGGCAGTCAAAAATTAATGCATAAGTTCATCTCGATATTTCTTTTCTGTTAGTTTCTCGGAAGTAAGTTTGAACAGATTTTCTCAAAGCGCAAAGCGGTTTAGTCACACCAGCTTTCGCGGCAAGCTAATACCAACTCACATGATGACGTTGGGTGCTCACCAAAAACACATTTTCGATCAAATCCCCTTGGATAATTCTCTCCCCTTTCCCGCTTCTTTTACGGTCCTAAATCATTCTCCAGTCTGCACCCATCTGCAAGAGAGATGGAGCACTTTGCGGGAGCTCATGAGAATCTGTGCCTCATGCTCACTTTCTTACTGGCAAATTTATATCTTTGTTTCTTTAACAAGGAGAGGTCATGGGGGCATTCAAACTACGCTCGTTCTTTTGGGTCCCTAACTCATCAGCCGTTGCACGAGGTCGGCGGAATGTGCGATCTAATATTGAAATCATCTTAAATTGATATTTCACCACGCGAGACAGGCCTGGGACGGAGAGGGGAATCAATTGCCTCCCTTCAGTCCCTCCGTCCCGTCAGCAAGAGGCGTAGATTCTCATGAGCTTCTGAAGACTGCAGGGGCTCATGAGAATCTGTGCTTCTTGCTAGGCAGAGATCTGGCCCATTTGCATCCTCAAACTGAGAAAATTTGTCTGGATAAAGTCAAGTGTACGATTGTCCAGGCACAGAGCAGTATCGCGTTGTAGCGTGGACGACTCAAGACCTGTGTTGCCTGAGAATTAGAATAGATGTACAGTGTGGCTAGCAGAAGTAATGTGTGTATTGGTCTGTGATTTTGGACCTTACGGCTTCATCCGTAAGGTCCAAAATCATAGGCAGCACACATTTGAGTATGGACATCCAGCTAACAGTGTCTCCATGCGAGTTCTTGCAGGTGAATTTTTTTTTTATGATCAAAGTCTCCAACAAGTTTTTATGTCTGTATTAGAGAGGTCCAAGAGGAAGCGTAGTCTGCGAGCAGACGACATTTATCTGTAAGGATCATGCCCTTATTGAGTCTTGTGAGGATCACAATGTCTGCCGCTTGAAGTCTGATTCATCGTTCTTTGGTGGGGCTCATGAAAATCTTCAAAAAAGAAAAATCCCAACAAAGAAAGAAACACGCATAGAAATTGATTGCGTTGCATTTGTCCTTTTCAAAGAGTGTTAAATTCTTCTTTTTTGAAAAAAAAAAACACACACTTTCTTGGCATTTTACACGCTACGCTCGGTAGTCACCTGTTTGGTCTGGGAGGCACGCGTGGCCCATGAAAATCTTTTCCTGCCTAGCAGCTTGGCAGCGTTCACTGAGGCAGTGCACTTGGGGGAGGTCAGGCCTCTCACCAATCAGCCTGAAAGATGGGCCTTGGAGGGCCAGGCCATAAAACACTCCTCCCTGATCAAGTTAAAGACATCCTTTTCGCGAAACAATTAGCACTAAATCAAATTTTCATCCTCTGGGGATTTTTGCAGGCGCTTTCGGAATTTCGCATACAATCCCCGCTCGACGCAAGAAAACCAACATTGGTATGGAAGAAAAATTGGCGTGGATAAAAAAGGAAGACTGAGATGGATTCTCTTAGCGAATAACATCCATATGCAAGAGGCATAGATCCTCATAAGCCCGCGCATTCTGCGCTGGCTCATGAGGATCTGTGTCTCTTGCTGGTTTAGTTTTCATTTGTTACCTTTATAATAGTACTTTATAGTGTTTCTTATGGAAGCTACAGTCTGTGAAACGAACAAAGAACAAAGATAGAAAACAAGTTTTGTAAAGTCCTAGACTCAAACCGCAATTATACCCCTTCCCACCCCTCCTTTTGGTCAGTACTGATATGAATAGAGCCAACCAGATGCATTGATTCTCTGTAGCCCCAGCAGCCTTCAAGGGCTCATGATACTCTGTTGTTTTGTAGCTGAAACCGGCTCGCTTTTTTGCTCCGGGGAGATGTTTGGAACAAAATTGGTTTGTTTTTCTTTTTGAAAACTTCGAGTGCGTTTTGCAGAGCCATGGTAACTCAATTAAGCCGGGAGGAAAGGTGACGAGGAGGGGTTTGTTTGGACGTAACGAAACTAGACAATGGAGCCAGAGCCTACTAATCAATGCAGGACAAACCTGATTCAACAGAGCGTTCGTCACTTTGACGAAATTAGTCGTGCGCACCCCTTTCTAGTCGTTTTTAAATTCAGGTCACAGAAAGGATTTTCGTCAGCTCATTTGAGTACGCAAACCCCGTTTTCCGTTGGATGTTAATGTGGTCTGTCTGTGTCAGCAAGAGGCACTGATTCTGAGAACTTCGTCGGGGCTCACGAGAATCTATGGCTCTTGCGGTTGAGGGATGGTTTGGGGGGGTTCGCTGATCTCTCGTCAGATCAATTGTGGGCCTTAGCCCCAACGATTTCTCAGCCTGGATGATGTAATTTGGCCACGTTACTGTCACGTAGAGGTATACATTTTCATGGGGCCCTGCAAATGCAGATGCTCATGAATAGCTGTGCCTCTTGCAGAATGAGGAAGGGGTTGGTTGAGCGGGGCTGGTTGAAAAAAAAAAAGCCTGATAAAGGCGTCTAAAGTTTCTCTGAAACGTTGCAGTCGCCAGGGCGCCAGGAAAAGAAATTTAAATGGAGTCTGGAACTTTGGCACACTTTCAACACTAAATAGACGCTTGCATGTATTTCTTTCTTGGCCTCCTCCCCCCCCCCCTCCCAGCCCCCCCCCCCCCCCCCCTCGCCCTGTTTTGTCTTTCTCCTTTAGAGCATTTGCTTTACGGGTATAGATACTTTTCTTATTAGTTCACCAATTCTGTTTGGTTTAGCTTTTCTTTTAGTTCGGCTAAGACTTCAAACTCTGTTATCTTGAAGGGTTCTTGGGAATTTCGTAAATCTCATTGGATGTGTGTGCTTTGAAGTCCTGATGTAAGTTATCGCATTGATTACAGAAACAACACACCTAGCTCATTGTTTGTCAACGCATTCGAGACGTGCCGCCTCCGGATACGCGGCTTAAGCCGCGTATCCGGAGGCGGCACGCCTCGAATGAGTTAATCGATTTTTTTAAAATCGGAAAGGTAGTCAGCTGTTTTGCACTTTTTTAAATATAGAAATTCATTGAAGGAAACTTTTGTCTTGCATCGTCAGTAACAGACAAGTTTTTACTTGTCCTTTCCGGCGTACAGTATCGTCAGTAGCAGTCAGTACTTAAAGTACCATTACGCATAAATCTGAAGACACTTTTCTGCACCATTTTTGTTTGTTATGTCTTGTCGACACAGTCCATAACTCAACGGACACAGAGATTACTCCGAACTGAGGTAGTCCCTACAGCTCCAAAAACACATGGCCCCACGAGCTCCTTAGCATCCGCGTTATCGCGGAATTGTTTATATTACAGCGGACGGCAGGCGAAACCGTCCCGTTTCTCACTTTCCTTTTTTTGTCCCTTGTCTCCTTGACTGCGTGCGCAAAATAAGGTGAACTTGTGTGAAATCATTGAAATTCACATCAACTTCAGTTAAAAACAAATGAACTCTAGCATTTTTTAGTGCGTGTACGGGTTAGCGCATTTTTTGGGGAAACAATAGGCGCACAGGCTTCTTTTTCGTGTTTGTCCTTGCTAGACTACAACATTCTTAGAGAGAGAAAGAGAGATGAAATGAAACTTTATTAAGAGAGAAAAAAATTGAAACAAAAAAAAACCAACAGCCTAGTGATAATAAAGTGTAAAAAAATGGTTATAACTAAATAGTGTATACACGGTATAAGTGAAGACACAGTCCTACTATCCGTGAACTGAAGAGCCGCAGGAGCCAAAAGGAGGGGAAGAAATACGGTCGCAACGGGGTTTGATATGTGCCAGATATCTCTCACGACAGCTTGATGATAACTGACTCGCACCCACACTTGCCGGAATTCAGGGACCTTTTTTTCTCTGTCCGTTGAGTTATAGACTGGACACGCCTGATGAACTTTAACAGCAGTTTGGACAGGCAGCAACAAAGCACATGAATAATCGCACTTATTTATTCTGTGCAGCCGTTAGCGTTTCAAGCTATTTTTAGCCGTTTCTCGTACTGATAGCACTGTATTTATAGAAAGGAGTGGAGTCATTGTCAGGTTACTTGATATTAAGACGACGTGTGCTGAACAGGATTCTCCTGTGTTCATATGAACCATAACTAGACCTGTGTGTAGCGTTTCGTAACCGTTTGTTACAGAAGTGTATCTTTGAACAGTTACGGCGGTAGTGGGCCTTCAAACAGACACACTCTTTTGTCTTATCCAGCGACAGCTGTACGCACTAAAGATCGCTGCCAGTGACCAAGGCAGCCCACCGAGATCCAGCACTGTGGATGTGTACATGAACGTTGTGGATGTAAATGACAACCAGCCAGTGTTTGACCCCGCGACCTACAGTCACCAGATGCGAGAAGACGTGCCCATTGGACATACTGTGCTCAACATCAGCGCTACGGACGTAGACTCTGGTGAGTGTTTCTTTCTGAAGTGTTGTGTCGGGTTGGGTTGTGTGTCGTGGGATTGTTAATCTTATTGACTGATTGAATTTTGATTGACTGGTTGGTTGGTTAGTTGGTTGATTGATTGATTGATTCATTGATAGATTGATTCATTTATTCATTTTATGCATTCATTCATTGATATTATTCATTCATTTATTGTCTGTCTGTCTGTCTGTGTATTTATTGGCTTGTCTATCTGTTGTTATTTTGCATCTATTTCTTTCTCAAATTCTGTTTGTCTGGCTTTCATCCTTTTGTGTTTGCCTAGGAGCAAACAGAGCACTTATCATCAGACTGCCCATTCGTTATTATTGTGAACGTACAAATGTGAAACGTATGCAAAGTACGTATTGATAAAAAAAAAAAAAACTCCCCCCCCCCCACCCTCACCCGCTCCCTCGCCCTCCCCCCACCTTCCCCCCTCCCCCTCCCCCCCCCACTGCTCCCTCCCCCACCACCATCACCAACTCACGAACACACACACACACACACACACACACACACACACACACACACACACACACACACACACACACACACACACACAGAGGTTCTCTTAAAGTTCGTTTCAACAGTTGTTGGAGTGTACTGGTATTTTTTCAGCGTACGACCCTACTTTTTTACCCTGACCCATTTACCTCCCAAAGAGTCCAATAAGCAAATGCGCATCGGGCGAACCTCGACCGCTGTTGGCCCTCGCACAGACGTGCGCGGGCCAACAGCGGCCGACGTCCGCCCGGGGACCCTTTGCTTACTGGCTTTGCCATTTCCTCCCAGGTGTTGCGTTGGGGGCCAGTTTAAATTTGCTCAGCGCAGTTACTTGAAACAAAATCGCTAAGGGGGGCTGGACATTTTCCAGTGAGCATGTTTGTCCGTCATGAAGAGGCATAGATCCTCATGAACCCCTGCAGCCTACGGGGGCTCATGAAGATCTGCGCTTCTTGCTAAAGTTCGGTGACATTTATGTTGCGTTTTTTTAAAGTCCTGGTCCGGTGAATATCTTCTTGGTTCAATAGAGGTGAGCCTGAGGTCGTGTTGTGCGTGTTGGCGCGTTGCCATTACATTCACAAAACGCAGCGTCGGGGTGACACTACCCGTACCTGCAGTATTTGATGAGGCTTCTTATTAACCCATTACATCCCGAGGTTGATGTTTTTAAATTTTGCTTATTGTCTTATGAAGGATACATTACAGCCGATTAGGAGATAGATCAACCGTTTTAGGTCAAGGGTGGTGCCAGAATAGGTTGGTGCCTCGGGCGCCAAGCTATTCTGGCACCACCCTTGAACAATCATAGTCAAATTAATTTCAAGCATTAGTGTATCAGGATGGAAAGGGTTAATTGATATTTTCACTCTGTATTGTAATGCTGCGTGTGTCTGTCTTGCATTTTTTTTGTACATGATCTCTGAAACATTCTAGCCACTTTGGCTCAAAGTGAATATTTGTCTTTTTTTCGAAGGGGGGGGGGGGGGGGGGGGAGGGGGAGGGGATGTCTTTAGGGGGATGGGGGTGTGTTGACACATAATTTATATACATATTTACTATGTGGGACTCAGATCCTGTCATGTGCAATTTGAGTGCTGACTTAGTTTTTGAGAGACAACAGCGCTTTGGAACCTAAAGACGATTTTCTGTTTTATTTGTTTTAGAACATGCAATAACGTTTTCTTGATTCTTGATCCGGTTTCTTGTAGTTTTTTTTTAAAAGTAAACTAGTCCAAAAACACACTCTACCTGGTAACACATTTGTAGACTAGTTATACCACGCAGTTTTGATAGTGTGCTCAAATTTTTGTCAGCAGATGTCATTGAAACCTACACATGTGACAGTCTAGTCGGTAGTTTGGTGGTTTGGGCCGTGAGTTATAACTTTAGAAACGATCACTTTAGTCTCCCTGGATCATTTGGCGCTGACAATGAAAGTCATGAAATCCATACTATTTCTCAGGGACGAGCGAGCTAAAGTCCTGCGCCAGCCACTAAGCATGCAACTGGCCCCCGTGTCTTTTGAGCTTAGAAGTATTATGTTACAGTAACTTACACCTGCGTTCTGGCATCATACAAACTATATTGAGAAAATCAATATGGATAAAGATGGCTGGGCGTATTGTCTCTAAAACACGTGCCTTTGATTGTCATTGTCCCTGGCTTTTTCATTTGTGTGCTCGCTGGGAACAATTTCTGGTATTGTTAGAATGAACTTAATGCATTTCCATCCACACTCTGTGTGCTGGGCTGGGTTTTAATATTGCAGATATATCATTATGTGTGCTGGTCTGTGATTTTGGACCATACGGCTGGAAGCCGTAAGGTCCAAAATCACAGATCAGCACACACCATAGAACGAGGCAGTCTTGTATTCCGTCTGCACATAAGCTATTATGCCTAATGTAGATTTTTCAAACTGAAAGTGTTCCGTTTTCTGTGCGCCCCCCCCCCCCCCCTCCCCCCCCCCCCCTTCTCTCTCTCTCGCCTATATACACACTTTTTCTCCTGCATCTTTGTCTTGCCTGATGCGTTCAATAGGGCCTAAATTTAAGGTGCATTTGTGTGTGTGTGTGTGTGTGTGTGTGTGTGTGTGTGTGTGTGTGTGTGTGTGTGTGTGTGTGTGTGTGTGTGTGTGCATTTCTGAAGTGCCAAATTTATTCTTGAGAAAAGCTACGTCTACTTTAAAAATAACAAATATTTCCTCGTTACTTTTTTTTTTTTTTTTTTTTTTTTTGGACGGCTAACCGTGTGAGAAAAAAAAATCTGAACACAAAAGAACCTCAGCTGTTCCAGGGATCATAGAGTAATGAAACGTTTAGAGTACACACCCATTGACAACCTCTGTCTAGAAATACTGATGTCAGCAAGAGGCAAGGATCCTCATGAGCCCCCGCAAAGGCGGGGACTCATGAGGATCTATGCCGCTTGCAAACGGATTGTGTTAGATGACGCAGGCAAACGATGAATCGTGCGGTACTTGTGCGTGCGAGTAATAAGAGACGCTTCATTGCCTGTGTTTTGCGCACACCACTCGCGAGGGGCCCCTTGAGGTCAGAAACCAATCGTGGCCGAAACCCAGATGGCTCATAGGGGATGTCGGTGCGCCTGATCTCTGCTTAGCAAAAGGCGTAGGTTCTCTTGAGCCCCTACAAATGCAGGGGCTCGTGAGAATCTACGCCTTTTGCACGTGGGTACGGGGTTAGCTGGAGGACTGAGGACAAACAGTTTGGATTTTCCGGCTGCTTTGTGACGCTCTAACGAGACAACATTCGCAACGGGCTTCATCGATTTGAGAAACTGTGCAGTACGGCAAGAGAGACAACGGACACTATGGAGGCTGCATTGCCTGACGAGAATGTGCGTTCGTCAAGTTGACCCATGTCTTGTGTTTCAGGTAGCTTAGACAAGTTTATAAGCCCTACGGTATAAAGAACAAAGAAGGCGGCTATTTAGACTCGATTATCCGGATTGTGCGTTTATGAAGGTGTCCCTTAGCCTGTTGTAGCAGCGCAGTGCCAGGGCCGGAGCCAAAACTAGTTTATGAACCCTACAGTAGACAGGACGAGAAACTCTCTTTGCCCAGAAAGTGCGCTTTTGAAGTTGTCCCATGGCCTGTAGTTAGCGTCATAGGGCCATAAATCTTCCATATTAGTTTAAGTCCTACGATGTCGCAGAAAATTATCCCATAGCCTGCGGTAGGTAGTGCAACAGAATCAGGGAGCATATACGAGTTAAGTCCCTGGACAGCAGCTACGTCTGCAAACGGAACTTTACTCATATTAACCCCAAAACCGCATTTCCCAAATTTTTGAGGTTTCATCTAACGACTTCCAGTTGCTGGAGACTGATCAAGCATGATAAGTCAAGGTTAGTGCCAGATTAGCTTGGCGCCTTCAGGCGCCAAGCTAATCTTGCACTAACCTTGAATTATCATGGTCGATCCATCTTCTGCTGTACTGCTTCGGGGCTAAATGGGTTAAGTGTAATGCACAACGTGATTGTTTCGGACCTTGAAGTTTTTGCAAAGATGAGCTTGTAAATTCACTTGTCTCTCGTTTTAAAACATATCCGATAAAATATGTTTTGTAACTTGCACAAGTGTTTTGCATGACAGAAGATTGATGGTAAGGTGAAGATTTGTATAATGGGCTTCTTTCTTTCAGCTCTGTCCTTTTCTTCTCACCTTTTAGTTTCTCCACACGACACGTAGTCTTGCGTCCTGTTGGCTACTTCATTCGAAAGCAGTGCTCAGTCGCTCGCACTGCAGTAAATATTGACTACAGAGAGAGAAAAAAAAAAAAACGTCCAGATATTGACAGAGTCTTCCGTGAAGAAATCTGGCAGGACTCAGTTGAAGTCCTGATTGCTGTCTTTGGAGCACAAATGTAAACTTGACGATCTCATGATATGTGGATTGTACGCTCACACTCTTTCATGCGCTCACGAAGGTTCATGCCTTTTGCAGATGGGATGGTTTTAGTGTGGAAGTTTGATTGGACACTTTTTTTCCCCCAGCAGCGTGTCCAGAAGACTGTGCAGTCGTCCTTTTAAACCAGTTCTGAAGATGAAAATGTCCACAAGATGCATATATTTGCATGTGCCCCTGCCGATGCAGGGGCACCTGAGAATCTATGCCTCTTGCAGAAGGAAGGAGCTGGCTGAGGTACTGCGTGTATTGATTCACGATGAAGGGCCTGACACGTTCACGTGGGGTGTACGCAGGTCTTAAAACATCCGTACTCCATCTTACGCTGAACGCCCAGTTACGTCATCTGCCTCAGGAACAAGGACTTAAGTATGGGCCAGTATGAGCCTTAATTATTCATGAGCCCCTTCAGTTTGCGCTGTCCATGAGGGTCTATGTCGTAGTTCAGATGGGTGATGCTTGTTACACGAGTGAACTGTTTAGCCGTGCTGGGACACTTGACCGATAAGAAAAGTGCCCGTAACTTGAAGGTTACAACTCGAACTTGAAAGGAAATGACCGGCAAATAAGGAAACACTGTACATGAAAACATATAAAAGTAAAATTTATGGTTAAAGCCCTTTCTCAAACTAAATAAACGACAGAAAGACTGATGCCTGGTTGTGTCTTTTTGTGGTAGTAAGGTAAATGAAGAACTGACGTAATGCAGTATGTAATCCTTTTTGGCGTGGAACTCTGACCTGCGTATGTGGCTTCTGGACATCTTGTCATGTTTGATCAGTCACAAGCCTTATCGGTTTTTTAAAAACCCCTTCACTTCCAGTGGAAGCATATTGTGTTTCGGGAATCATTTTTGATTGAACGCCATCCATGGATATAAAGTAGTGGCCGTCTCTTGCAACTTTTATTATGTTCACCATTTCTCGCCTGTGACGTGGTTACATCTCTCAAAATGTATGCTAGTTATTTAGTGGTTTTTTTTTTGTTGCTGTTTTTTTCAGTACCTTCTTGTTTAACCCTTTTCATTCTGATACACTCCTGCTTGAAATTTGATTATGCTAGTTCAAGGGTGGTGCCAGAATAGCTTGGCGCCTGAGGCGCCAAGCTATTCTGGCACCACCCTTGAAATAAATGTTTTTTCAATCACCTAATCAGTTATGAAGCCTTCAAAGGACAATAAGGAAATGTTAAAAAAATCAGCCTCAGAATGTAATTGGTTAAAACCTCTTAGGGTGTGTCTGTAAAATACTTACATTGATTTTTTCCAGAGGCGTTAAACTATTTTGGCACCACCCCTGAACTGTCGCGGTCGAATCATATATTGTAGTGTTTCAGAGCAGAAAGGGTCAAAGGTTAAACACTGGCTCCTCCAGATTGTCCCTCTTATCAACGATGAGTGAGTGGTTTTTAAGTGACATTTGAAGCTGATCGGATTATGGGCTTTCCTCAAATTTCTCTCTTTTTTTTTTTTTTTTTTTTTTTTTTTTGGGGGGGGGGGGGGAGGGGGACGATGATAGTTTATAATTTAATACAGATTTAAGGCAAAATATTCAATATCGATATCGTCTGAAAAATGCGACAGCCCAGATTTAAAACGATTCGTCAATACCGGCAACCAATCCGGCTTTAGCTGAAAAGCTGAAAAGTTTTCATTTCGTATTGAATTTGCCTCTTCTATAGACTAACGTGTCATACCACACATAGCTCAGTTGCATGAGAACACTTAATATATATTTAAAGTTTCGCTTGCAAGTTTGAATATATCAGAAAAGTGACGCTGTGATTGACAAAATGTGGTAGGAAGAGGCATATATTATCAGAAATAGACGTTGTTGGGAAGCATGGACAAAATGGATTTGTTTCGACAAAAACAGTGGATTAAATGCCCGGACAGACATGAGCTATGTCATGTTTGCCCGGGCTTTTAATCCACAGTTTTCGTCGAAACACGTCCAGTTTTGACCTACCCCTGATTTCCAACTGCGTCAATGACCAGAAGTCGAAAGTGCTCGTGATGGTTGGCATTTTCACGTCGTGTGGATGGTACACATGTTTTGCGTGAAGTCAGTTTTTGGACATCCTGCGTGACCCGTTACATATCTTCGGTTACACGCTTGCCCCGCACATTAACCATCAATATAGGAATACCTAGAGCTGAAGGGAGTCAGCAAGGGACATAGATTCACGTGAGCACCTGCGACTACAGGGGCTCACGTAAACCTATGTCTCTTGCAGATCAAACGGTTTGGGTGACGGATCTTCCTAGTATCCTTGAGACGAAAGGCGTTTCGTATGCAAGCAAGAACGCCGCCTTTTGCGCTGCATTCCCGCCTTCTGGGGAACAACTTTCATGTTACTGTGTCACCGTCCTTTGGGGAGGCTGGTGTTTACAGTGGGATTATCGAGGAGGGATTAGTGAGTCTTTCCCTCCTGTCCCTTCACCCCCTCCCACAAGTTTTCCGGCCCCTCTCTCCTCCTCCCAGCCTCAGGCCGGCTCTCCCTCTCGTTCGCTCATATTTCCTCTGAGGGCCAACCAAGAAGCCTGTTTTTTACTATCTTTTTGTAGACGGGGAGGGGTGGGGGAACGGAGTGCAGTTGCAAGCAACCTCATTGCACACTCCGGCGTGTTTCGCGCTAACAACGGACAGCGTCAAGCTGCAAGAGACCTAGATCCTCACGAGCTCTAGCAGACTGCAGGGACTCACGAAAATCCGTTCGTCTTGCCTGTTGTCTATCTCCCTCATACAAAGTTTTGGCGGTTTCAATACACGCTGCATGCTCCGTCATTTGGGGTCGTCCAGCTTTTGGTCCAGTGTGCCGGTCTGTGACTCTGGACCTTACGGCCGTAAGGTCCAGAGTCACAGACCAGCACACCCATGTCGCGTTTGTCACGTTTTGTCGGGGAGAGTGTTTGCGGAAGGTCTGCTTTGCGTCAAATCGCGAAACTGAACAGTGTGAGCAAGAGGAATGCCTTTTTCTTCTGGAGCTGTCTTCTGGGTTGCTGTGTTTGTCCAAATGTGCACTCTTCAAACAAAAGCAAGGCCGCGTCCTTTTGTTTCCTTGAAATGCACAATATCAGAGCCATTTTTTGCATAAAATTCTCCTATAGGTATGTTCAACTCTAAACTGCGTACAGTTTATTTTTATTTATTTATTTTTTTTAATATCCTGCTGACAGGGTCTTCTAGTTCAGCGGACAGGAAGTGTCCACGGAATATCATTTGTATTATTTTGTATTCGTTGATATGATCTTGCACAGTTTGCACTGTGCAACTGCTCCTTCCTTTCGACTGCGCGTGCTAGTGTTATTGCCATATATGTCCCTCTTGCACGTGTTGCGATCGGGACAACAACCGTGCGTGCTGGTCTAAGGTCTTATGCTGTTCAGCTTGTAGCCGTATGGTCCCAGATCAATCGACCGACAGACTGCATAAATTTGAAGACAGATTTCAGCACCATTTATGCTTGTTATGCCTTGTCGACACACCTAATGAACTTTAACAGCAGTTGGGACAAGCAGCAAAAGTACACGCGTAATCACACTTATTTATTCTGCACAGCCGTTAGCGTGTCGATCTATTTTTAGCTGTTTCTCGTGCTGAAAGCGTTGTACTTATAGAACGGAGTCGAGTCATTGTCAAATTACTTGTTATCAAAACGACGTGTGTTGAACTGGATTGTACTGTGTCTAAATGAACCATGACTAGACTGTGTGTAGCGTTTCGGAACCATCTGTTACAGAACTGTATCTTTGAACAGTTACGGCGGTAGTGGGCCTTTAACGTGAGAGCCTTCTTTCCTTATAACTTCATTAAAAAAAAAAATTAGTACTCGGTGTGCATTCGTAACTATTCATGTAAAGAAATTGCCAGTCATTCATCAGGCCGACGTCAGTCGCCGCAGGCCCGCGCACGTTGTGCGCGGGCCAGCGGCGACTGACGTCGGCCTGATGAATGACCGGCTTTTTCAATACATGAATAGTTGCGGATGCATACCGACGACGGCCCTGTTCTAGATAGACTTACTACTGTTGAAGCCTGAGACGGAAAACTCCCGTGATATACCGCATCGCGTTTCAATATCCCCCGTTTTAGCACCCGCCGAGAAAGATGTGGCAGCAAATTGGCAAATGACGATACATTCTCTGCGCAGGGAAATCCAGGGCGTTGTCATCTTCCCACATCGTAATGTCTTTACAAAAAGACTCGTTTCTATGTGACAGAAAAAGATGATAGGTTTGCCCCGCGGGGACATCCCTCTTGAGGAGCAGATTTGGAAGACGTGAACTGGAGAGATATTCGCTAAGCATAGATTTAGATCGTCGTGAACCGAAGAGACAAGAAGCGTAGACTCTCGTGATTCCCTGCGGCTGCAGGTGCTCAAGATAATCTACGCTGTGATTTGGACAGATCTGTCCCACCGAGAGACATATTTTCCCTTGAACCGACGAGGCAAGAAGCGTTTTCTCGTGAGCCCCAGCTGCTAAGGCTGACGTGAATCTGTGCCGTGAATTGAACAGATCTTCAAGAGCAAGAGACATGGATTTTCGAGAACAAGAACTAGAAGTATATTTCGGGAGCGCCTGCGGCTGCAAGAGCTCACGAACTTCTATGCCGTAGTTTGGACAGGTCTAGACCATAATCAGGCATACCTTACGTTTTCGTGGGTCTTTTGGGCAGGCGGGATAGATTGTCATGAACCCTTGAGGCACGAAACATAGATTTTCGTGAGCCTCTGCAGCCGCAGACTTCAGTGGCACACGAGAATCTGTGTTTCTTGCAGATGGAAATAACCTCCGGCTGTCTAAAGAGACAGAACGATCGGGAGGCAAGAAGTTGGCTCCGTCTTGTATGTGCACGAATGTTGACAGTATGGGCGATCCACTGTTGACCTGCCTGCGTCAGACGGCTCCCGTGTCCACGAGGCATAGATCTTCATGTCCTTCGGAGCTAGAAGGGGTTTCATGAATATCTATGACTATTGCTGGCATCATTTTCATCGGTTTTTTCTCAAGCGAAAGAAAATCACTGCACATTCGGTTTAATGATGGGTTTTGTTGACAGTCTGCAGCCTGAGCAGAAAGCCAAACTTCTTGGTCTTTTTAAATCCTCTTTTCCGTCAGCATGCGACATAGAGCTCCATGGACCCCTGCAGGTTGCAGGCGCTTATGAACATCCTTCTTGTAGTTAACAAGGATCTGTCTCTTTTACTTCTGTGTTTTTCAAAAAGATCAGTCCTCTGGTTGTCACCGTTGTCCACGCAGAAGTTGTCCAGCGCAAGCTCTCAGGATAGGACATTCCAACAGACAAATCACTCCCAAATGCGAGGCATAGATCCTCATGAGCCCCTGCATACGCGGGGGCTCATGAGGATCGATGCCTCTTGCACACGTTCATTTGCATCAGTGTCCTTCGCATAGATGCGTCATCGCGGACTGAACATGAACGTTCAGAATTCTGCCCCAGTGGCTCAAAGACACACTGTCTCTTTGTGTCCGTCAGTGGCTGTCGGCGGCTTCAGGTTTTTGGATGTCCACATTTTCTCTTTCCTACGCACATTTAGTTCCCTTTCTAAATGTATCCAAATCGAGAAAAAAAAAAAGAGTATGGGACGGGAATGGATATCTTCTTGAACTTTTGGACAGTAAACTGCGAAAGGCTCGGTCGACCACAGTTTCAATCGTCATAGTTTCTGGTATCATAGATGTGACATGAATCTTTGAGATAGCCGTCTGGTTGGCCATACAGAAAAGAACGTAAGCGATTTTATGATACGGTAAGCGAGTAACTTCCATCCACCTAAATTCATTTTGAAATAGATATTCGCTGACCTGTCTACGCTAGATCCACAGAAACTTTTTTTTTTCATTGATAGAAAGCTTTTTATTTTTCTCTTTCGTGTGGAAGGTATTTTGAAACAATTTTTTACTCCTTGACGGCTGGCGAAATGGTATTGTGGGTAGCGGTAAAGGGGTTAAAAAGTTACGAATTAATATAAAAGTCACAGTCACAGACAAACCATACATGGGGACAGTTGCATGAGTGAGATTAGTCCTGCGCCAACCACTAAGCAAGGTGCTCCGCTACAGCGGAGCACCTTGCTGAGTGGCTGGCGCAAGGCTAAGCTCACTCATGGCGGAACACCTTGCTTAGTGGCTGGCGCAAGACTAAGCTCAATCATGCAACTGGCTTATGGTCACTAGTTCTCGCTTAGCTACCTTGAATCTTTAAAAAAAAAAAAGGCTTCTCTTCATGTTTCTTAAAGTAAGAGTGATCAGTCTGCCGACTGTCCCTGTGTATTACGCGGCGCCCATCTGTTATCACGCGAACGGTCAAAGGCTGGGTATGCTGGGCTCCTTGGGAGCTGGCATATTAATAGAAGAAATAACCAAGCCACAAAAAGAAACACGCTTTCAAGCATAAAACAGTGAACGTTTTTGTTTGTTTATTATTTGCTAACACTTTGCCTGCCCCTGTACGTGCGCGGGAGATAGGTAGCCCGTAATAGTATTGCCATTACTTAGGTACTTTGATACATTCACTTTTTTGTTCATTTATTCATTAACTTGTTTGTTTGTTGGTTGGTTGGTTGGTTGAGAGATGTCACGTGAGCTGGTATTTGTTTCTGGAAGAAATGGAAAGTGTGAAACGCCTGTCATAAAATGTTAATGCATTTTCACATGTACTGTAGCAGCGTGAGGACTAGTTGATATTTGTGTACAATTTCATATTTCTTTCACTGTAAACCTACTCTACTCGAGTGATAGTCTTGGATACACTTTGGCATGATACAACCTTACCCCAAGGACTACTACACACCTTGCCTTACCCCTACGCCGTACCCTGTCTTCAAGCCTTCGTTCAACTCCCGCCCAATAATACTGACCCTTAATCTGAGGATCAGCTGGAGTTAATCTTGATCAGCAAGAGGCATATATCCTCACGAGCCCCTGCTTTTGCAGGGGCTCGTGAGGATCTATGCCTCTTGCAGAAGGAGCAGGTGTGAAGTAATACTATAGGCTGTGAACCTCTCTGGCCACTTCAAAAGTCTCAGTGCCAGGAGTCTGCGTAGAACTTGATCTCACTCAACAGCCTCTTAGTCCCTATACGACGTTTTTATGACCTACACTTTAGATGTAAAGGAGAACCCTAGACACCTCCTCCTGATGGGCAACACGGAAGTAAATAATAATGTTTCGCTGGAAGAGCTGAGGTATGAGTGTACTTGTTAGGCTTAGATCTTAGGGTTTTCTGAGGAGGTGTGTCGTTTGCTTGTCTCATTCTTTAGCAAACATTACTTATATGTACAAGAGGCATAGATCCTCATGAGCCCTCGCAGTATGCGTGGGTTCATGAGGATCTATGCCTCTTGCTGGCCTTGGTTATATCCATGTGTCGCACTCGAAAACGGGTTTAGAGCTTGCAGCCCGCAGTGTACTACGGAGGAAACTTGTTAGCAGTGTGATAGCACTCAGGGTGTAGGGTGTGCTGTGTTATTGCCCCAATAGACTCGATAAGCTCTCTTGTTCTACGTACCTCTTACGTCTGTCGGGCAACTGAAGGAATATTAGCCAAGGAGGGAACACACGGAAGTGACGTCACAGAAGGGAGTTAATTTACTCAGTCTGACAGATGGGCCGGCGCTGCTAGGGGAAAAATGGCTGTGCAGGTGACAAACTTCATGTACTGCGTTTCCACCAGTTTGTTTAGAGTGAAGCGCAAGAATGTCTTTCTCGCTATTAAAACGTTGCGTATGTACGAAGAACTTAAGTTTTGTCCCCGGTTCGTCGTTGCTCTTTAGACGTTTGCTGTTGTATGCGGCGATGGTTTCGACATCCATTTCCTTACGAATAGCAAACGGGGGTCGGTTGCAACTGGCTCCAGATTCAGCGATCTATCGCTACGAGTTTCATTGTAATACGCAGTGTAAGTTGTCAGTTTCTTGTTTTGTTTTGCTGATAGTGTGCGTCTGCTGGTTTGTGCTTTTGGTTCAAAATCACAGACCAGCACACAATATATAACACGAATTGCATGGATTTAAATTTTTTTTTTTTTTTTTTACTCCGCATTCTCGGCACTGGCGGAATAGAGACTTGTCAGGTGAGAATATTCAGACGGGCATGAAATACCGAGCCAGAGCTTCGGCATAACTCTGATTCAAAATCTATCATTTCCTCATATTTCACCAAGTAAAAAAAACGTCCACCTTTCATACACACACACAAAAGCTTCTTTGGACGGTGAACAGATAAACACAGCTTTTTGCTTTCCCTGGTTGTAGGAAGAATAGTTTTTGTGGACTTCTTCGGGGCTAAATAGAGCCGTGAAAAAACGCATGATTCACAAATCAGCGGCTTGTCATTGAAAGACTGCAATTTGGACACGGACGGGTTTTGGGGAGAGAGAAAATTACAGCTTGCGGTTTTTGGATGGCCAGAACAGATTGTAGTAAAACAGATGCCCTGTCATGTCGGACGCCGTCGGGCTTTTTTTTCTTTTTCTTCGCTGTCAACACATTCGAGATGCGCAGCATTTGGATAAGCGGCTTTATGCCGCGTATCCGAATACGGCGCATCACGAATGAGTTAATGTCGTTTACAAACTTCATCCATGTGCAAGAAGTACAGACCCTGTTTTAAATTTTAATTTATTTTTCACAAAAACTGAACCTTAAATCTTACGTGTATGCGTTTACTTCTATGCTGTCCACGATTTCTTTCTTTCTATTATCTTTTTAATTTATTTTTCATTTTTTTGCGAAGCCGCCCCTTTTCACTTTCACTGTCGTTGTACGTGTTTAAATGATACAAAAGCTTATTCACTATTTCTCATATTGACAGGCATCCCGTATAAATCACGGCGGATTGAAGAGCTTACAGTGTCAAACTATGCGCCATATTGCTCTGTGTCTCCAAGAGGCATAGATTCTCATGAGCCCCTGCAGCAGCAGAGGCTCGTGAGAATATATGCCTTTTGCCGTTAAGGAGTTGCCTGATTTTACATCATCATATTGAGATATTCAGACTGCGAACTTTTATGGGGGGGCCAAGTTTTTTTTCTTCAAGTTCAATACATCTTCTTTCATTCTTGTTTTTGTCACAAGGCGTGGATTTCCTCAATGAATCAGCGCTTTCACGAGACGTCTGCAACAAACAGTAAATTTCAATGCAGTCATGTAGAAAACATCACCAACTTGCCGAAAACATGATACTCATGATCCCTCGGCCTCGATGTGGTCTCATTAGATTTTATTCGTCTTGTTGAGTCGATCTATAGCCGGGATCCTCTGGGCAAGAGAAACGAAACGCGGCGTCTGTAGCGAAGGCAAGATTTCAATAATTTGAATGAGGCATAGCGCTTGTCAGCGCCGGCTGTGTTTTCATATTGGCGTCTAACATGTGACTTAGCATACATTGATGGTCGCAGGGGAAAAATCTTGCACGGTACAAAACATACGATCTAGCTAGCAGAGGAAGAGGCGTACGAAGGATTCAGTATCGATTTCGTAGGTATTTTTTTCTTCTTGGGTGGGATGAGATGAAATGAAATAAGTCAGATCAAAATCCAACGAACCCGTTCGCTGTTGAGAAAACTTGAAAAACACCCAACTGCAAGAGGTATAGATCCGCATGAGCCCTCGCAGTTGCGGGGACTCATGAAGAGCTATAATCTTGCGAAGACTACTGTGCCCGTTCTCCCCGCTACATTGAACAAATCTGGTTTCTATGCCTCTAGCTGACACCACTGTGCATCCTTGTTTCTTTGACGGCTGGGAATCTTCGATGCCGAATTTACAATGATTTCAAAAATACAGTCTGCGTCCACTGGCGGTGAGAGGGGGCGGGGGAGGGGGGGGGGGGAAGGGGTTGGGGGGGGGAGAGAGGTAAGGGGGGGGGGTGGGGGTGGTGTTAAAGCAAGAGATTTCAAACGGGGAACAATTTCGGTGTGCTTCCCAGCGTAATGACCAGAAAAGCAGGTTTACTCGCGCAGTCCCTTGCCGCGTGTGACCTTTTAACACGACACTCACGTTTTAAATACCACAGTGGGAGACGGATTGACCTTGATAGTTCAAGGGTAGTGCCAGATTAGCTTGGCGCCTTGAAAGGCGCCAAGCTAATCTGGTGCTGCCCTTGAACTATCATGGTCGGTCCATCTCCCACAGCTGTTACAATCTTTACAGTCCAGGCATCACGCCAGTTATAAACTACCCTTGCCGTTGGCAATGAAAGGGAAATTTTTGATTCAAAGATGGCTGTAAATTGTATGGTGTCCACTGTTCCAATAATGCGAGGGTGTCCTGTGAGCGGGAAAGGGCTTCATTCAATAGGTCCGCGTTTGAATTGTATTTATCCCCAACGCGCACGGCAGTTTGTGTACGAATATTTTGTTCTCACGATTTTAAGAAAATTACACATTTGACACACGAGGTCGCATTCCTTTCCTATTGCAAGTCGCTATTTCAGAAATGCGTGCAGGAGGCAAAACGTGTAATTAATAAATGTACATTGCCTATTAGATTTTAACCCTCTTGTCACCGGTAGTTTTAACAGTACTGGTAGCTGCATGCACAGGAGGGTTACATTTTCAGATTTACTGAACAGGTTTTGAATTCGTATGTTTCCGTTTAAATGTTCACATTTTGTTTTAATGTTTGTACTAGGGCAGTGGAGTTTCTTTTACTTTTAAATTTATTATACTTTGTGAATGTTGCTGTCTGTGTTCATGTGAGATATGCTTTAGGCATGAGCTCTCACACACATAGTATATTCTCTGCACGTATTCAGATGCGCAGGCTTTAGGGAGGGAAGAAGGTTTCGCCCCTTTAAGCCCCCAATAAACTTCTCTGCTCAGGCTTAAGAGGGGGTCGTGGCCCTTTAAATCCCAGGCGAGAAAGTTCAGTGAGTGTGTTTTAACCGCTTCAATGCCGGCGGTGGCAGACTGCGTTTCTGAAACATTTGTTAGTCCAACGCCAAAGGACTGCAGCCGTCCAAGGCACATGGATACAAAGTTGTCTCAGCAAAAGGCGTAGATACCCAATTAACGGGAATAACTCGGTAGTCCAAAACATGGGATACGAAGATTAGTCAGCAAGAGGCACAGGCAAAGTGGTGACAATGCAGCTGCAAGAGACACAGATCCTCATGAGCCCCCGCAGGTGCGGGGGCTCATGAGGATCTGTGTCTCTTGCAGCTGCATTGTCACCACTTTTTCTTCAGTGCATTTTTAAAAAGAAAAGTCCCTGTCATGTCTAAGCCGATTAGAGGAGGCCAGCGCGCAATTTACGACCGCTGTTCGGTGCCAAGGCTGTAAAAAGTTAAAAAACAAACAAACATGAAAAGAAATCGGCAATCATCTCAGTAAGCCCTGGTCTTCTCCAAGACGCATAGATGTTTATTAGCCCCCGCAACTGCTCAGTGCAATTCATGGGAATTTATGCCTCAATCATCATGATTTTCCCAAAGTAATCAGTGCTTCACGAGGGTTCACGCGTCTGCTGAGACGATGGGATGTTCTGGAGGATTCATGTACGTGCTATGACAGTTGAGCAACCTGTGAAGCCACACTTGTTATCTCCATCGCGGATTCGCTACCGCGATAGCGAATCGAGGGAGACAACCAGTGTGGTGTGAACCTCACGATTCCATCCCTTTTCTTTTCTTGCTCGGTTTGTCGCGTGCAGAGGAATGAATCGGACACGAAGTACCTGTGCAGTGATACAAAGAGTAGGATCTGGCCATCTCACCTACCTGCAGCAGATTACCTGGAGCAGGAAAATGTCAGAAGGACCAGACCGAACAGGCTGTTTACAGCTGTTGTGTGATAATACCGTATTGGAATGAATAAACCTTTCATTGGCGGGTGTGTGTGTGTGTGTGTGTGTGTGTGTGTGTGTGTGTGTGTGTGTGTGTGTGTGTGTGTGTATATATATATTATATATATATATATATATATATATATATATATATATATATATATATATATATATATATATATAATTTTTCAATAAATTCTGAGAATGCTGTGCTAATGCCATGAAAATCCAGGCTGGTAAGCTTGCATTGTGTCATCAGGACATCAGCTGTCCTTTTGTGACTGCATCGCTTATTAGATCTTTTGAGCCTTCCACTGAACACCTACTACATAAAGTAATAGGGAGTACCCGCAGGCGCCCCGCAACCCGCTGGAGAATATCCAGTCCTCCCCCCCCGAGTGCATTTTTTGGCTGGGCGACGCCTTTGTTATAAGTAATGAATATATATATATATATATATATATATATATATATATATATATATATATATATATATATATATATATATATATATATATATATATATATATATATATATATATATATATATATATATATATATATAGATATAGAGAGAGAGAGAGAGAGAGAGAGAGAACCATCGTCGTCGTTGTCGCCATCGTCATCATCATTACATCAAACGTCATCATCAACTCAACCACAGACAAAATCCGTTCGAATGGTAGTATTCACAACTCATTTAAAAACGTCAGGCGAAAGACATTCGAGCGAGTAATCATTGAGTATATATATATATATATATATATATATATATATATATATATATATATATATATATATATATATATATATATATATATATATAATTTTTCAATAAATTCTGAGAATGCTGTGCTAATGCCATGAAAATCCAGGCTGGTAAGCTTGCATTGTGTCATCAGGACATCAGCTGTCCTTTTGTGACTGCATCGCTTATTAGATCTTTTGAGCCTTCCACTGAACACCTACTACATAAAGTAATAGGGAGTACCCGCAGGCGCCCCGCAACCCGCTGGAGAATATCCAGTCCTCCCCCCCGAGTGCATTTTTTGGCTGGGCGACGCCTTTGTTATAAGTAATGAATATATATATATATATATATATATATATATATATATATATATATATATATATATATATATATATATATATATATATATATATATATATATATATATATATATAGAGAGAGAGAGAGAGAGAGAGAGAGAGAGAGAGAGAGAGAGAGAACCATCGTCGTCGTTGTCGCCATCGTCATCATCATTACATCAAACGTCATCATCAACTCAACCACAGACAAAATCCGTTCGAATGGTAGTATTCACAACTCATTTAAAAACGTCAGGCGAAAGACATTCGAGCGAGTAATCATTGAGAGATGGAGCAGAACTTCGCTAGGGCGGATGCGAGCCTTTTAGCCTCCCTGTTTGAAGAGTGTTAACTTCTGACCCACTTATCGATTTTCCGGCATTAGAAATCATCTCCCAGCGGGCTCTCGGGAAGGAAAGGGGGGGGGGGGGGGCGCTGTGGTGCTTCGACTCGCCATATCAACAGAGAATGATCAAATTGTTCGCAGATCTGTGACTTAGGATCACAGACCCGCAAGCTCTATGTACCAAGCAAACACGCCCTTCGCATGCATTTTAGTCCCACCATCCGGAGTCATACACTTCTACTCACGCTCGCTTCAGCTTGTACACCATCACCTTTCCGCTCTCACAACCGTACACATGTAAAACTGGGCTAGCAAGAGGCATAGATCCTCGTGAGCCCCCGCATACGCTGGGGCTCACTAGGAATAGGATCTATGTCTCTTCAGTCTTGCAAGACTGCGGATGTCGCTCAACACAGAAAGAAAAAAAATGCATCATTAGTTTTCACGCCCTTGCGATCCATATTCATGCTTGCGCAATCCGACCATCTGAGAAACCCGACGCGCGACGTGTTTGGATTACGAGATGGGATAATTAACAGCTAAAGTATCGCGCTAACCATACAGAGCTGCGCAAATATTTTCGCATTTGGAATCGTCTTCTCTTTTTTCCATGTCAGTAGCCGCAGTTTCGAACTCACTGTGTCTGATGTGTATTCGGGCCAAGAGGCGTAGATGTAGATGAGCCAATGCAGGCTTAAGGGGTTTATGATGATCGTGCCTGCTGTTGATCTGCGCGTCTTTTCGCATATGTACCACTTGATGATGCCCAGTCTTTTTATTTATGTTACTATTGTTTCAAGTACTTGCCTTGCTTTGGACTATAATACCCCTCAGCACGGTAATTGTTTGAAAACTCAAGCTGAATGGGACACAAACAGTGGACTGAAGAGGGGTGGGGAGGGGGGAGGGGGTTTCCGGGGGGGGGGGGGAGGGGGGGTTGGAGTAAAGATGGAAAACGAAAAGATGGCCAATGAACGTTTAGCAAACTGTCTTTTCTAATTCTATTTCTGTAATGTACAACTTGTGGTCCGTACGTGAAGGAGGCCGTAGGGTGTTCAGTCTATTATTGTCTATCGTGATCATTTGCAGCAAAAGCCTCCAGCAGTCAAGACACCTAAACCAAGTCGATGCCGCCTGTGTCAGAAACAGCTGAAGCCGGTTTATTCCAGCAAGAGGCATATATTCTCATGAGCCCCTGCGAATGCAGGGGCACATTTGAATCTATGCCTCTTGCACACGGACGGGGTTGGCGTAGTGACCTGCTAGAGTTGGTGCTAATTTGGGATGCAGGTTTCCCCTAATTGGCATGCGGTAGCCGCAGATGCCTGGAGAATAAAGGAAGCTTGTTATCTTTGCAATGTTGCGCGTGTGCACATGGGGGACGGCTTTCTCGGTTTTTGTGGCCTTCCAAGAAGACCTCATCCTGGGGCCAGTGGCATGAGTGAGCTTAGCCCTGCGCCAGCCACTAAGCTAGGTGCTCCGCTGTACCGGAGCACCTTGCTTAGTGGCTGGCACAGAACTAAGCGCACTCGTGCAACTGAGCCTTGGATTCCAGTGCACGAATCCAGACTTTAAAAAAAACCTTCGGTTTGCTCTATTTAAGAAGTCCTGGCCTACTGTTTAAATACATGCAGGCGGAATGAAAAACGTCGGCATAGATCATTTAAATGAGAAGTTATGACGTGTAGACCAAAGAGCACAGATATACATAGGCTTGCTCTTTTACCTTGTAGGAGGCATCTATATCAGCAGATGAGTAGAGCCCTTTAGGATCTGTGCCGAGCAGATGGTAAAAGTTCATTCAGAGATGGTGAAGAAGATTGGTGTGATGTATTTGCAGTGCTTCTGTGAATTCACTATGGCGGTTTTTTTTTTTTTTTTTTTTTTTTTTTGGGGGGGGGGGGGGGGGGGTGAAAATCTGCAAGAAAAAAGTTCATCATGATTGCTGGTATTTTATTGACCTGCCGAGAGCCGTTAGGTTCAGAATCACAGAACAACATACATTTTAAAGACTATCATTCCAGAAATACCTGACCTGCCTTTATTTTAAAGACAGAATCTTTTTTTTTCTCTCTGGTTGATTGGTCAATTCTTCTGCTCGCGATTTGACAGAAACGTGACCTGACTTTATGAGACTGGAGGTTTTGCTTTTGTCTGCCGACTTGTCTAGTGTTATTTGATGAAGGATTGACCTCACACCTAGCCGCTAACGTTCACGTCAGACAAACTCAATGATAGATCCATCTATCCTTGCCCTCGGCTGATTCGCCTGTCATGTAACATTTCCCCTCTTTTAACGCCAAGCAAGGGATATGGAATCAACCCTGACAGCACAAGGGGAGAGCCTGATTAGCTTGGCGCCTGGGGCGCCAAGCTAATCAGGCACAACCCTTGAGCTGTCACGGTCGATACACCTTGTGTTGTTTATGGGTAGTCCTTAGATATGTTTCAGAATGTACGTAATCCTATTTTTGGTTTTAGAAGACAAACTTACTTTGCTGCTAGTCTTCTTCATGATTGATCTTTCTTTGACACGACTGGACAACAAACCTATTTCAGTTATCATCTGCGAGAGGAATAGATCCTCATGAGCCGCAGTGCTCTGCGACAAGCTATGCATCTTTGCGGCAAGAAGCAGCCCTGTCGATATGGGTGTTTCCCGCACGTTGTCAAGCTGTAGGGTGATCAGCAGAAGACTTGGACAATTGTATGCCATCTAGTGAATGACTCTCTGTAGGGTCCATAACGCAGGCTATTTTTCATCTGTCTTTCCGCAGACATCTCTGTGTCATCTCAGTCGTGAGTTGAACGCCTTGTGACCCACCCCACTCGAAGAACGTAGACGTAAATAGGGTTAGCGGTCATGAGGACTGTAGTGTTTCATGAAGATCTGTGCCAATGGAAGGTCATGATGTAAAGCTTAATTTGGTTACAGAAGTGTCGGTGGGATTAATAATCTTTTGTTGTTCTCTTGTCTGCAACAGGATGTAAATGTGCCCGTTGTCTACTTGCAAGATTATCACGAGCTCCTGCATCTGCGACGGCTGCAGTTCGAAAGGATTCACAATATTATCATATTGTACATTTTGGTTATACATCAACGTAGGGCATACTGACAATCAAGAGACGAAGTACGCATCAATCCTGTTTTTGTTTGTTAATTGTTATGCTTACCGGTGAACCTTACGGCAATTAACTCATTTGAGACGTGCCGCCTCCGGATACGCGGCATAAGCCGCGTATCCGGAGGTTGCACGTCTCGAATGAGTTGAGCCCGTGCTAATATCCATCTTTCGTAAATGATTGCAAGTGTTTCAGCTATAACTTTTCTCCTTGCAGAATGCGATCTGTATTTTTCAGCTATAACAATTCTTCTCCTTCAAACAGAGATCTGACCTTTTACTTGTAATACTTATATTTTGCCACACAATTTTTGCCAGACATAATATATATCTCAGAAGATTATCCGATGGGAAGTCTGACCTTCCCGTGAGAAACTGAATACGTGTGTTACCCAGCTAAATGTTATGGGTATCAGACGTGACAGACCACGTAACTGTCTATTGTTTCCATAGGAACAAAACAAGAGAAAGGGATGGGAGTCAGAGTCCCAGTACGCACAAGTTCATCGGGCCGACTTCTGACGCAGTTGGTCCGCGCACACCCTCTAGCCGACATTGGCCCAATTCCAGTGGCCTTTTGTTTACTGGGAAGCCGGGTTTGACAGCGATCTGTTGTTGCTCCCGCTCCCGCCTTGCTCTCATGAACTTCGCCATGTTTATTGGTGTTGCTAGACGAACCTGTAGCCCTAGATGCTCCAGCGCCAACTGGCCAAAGTCTCTGTTGGTATTATTTTACACTACAAAAGAGTCGCGCTCACATATACCGATATAATGATGATGACAAGGACACTTTATTTTCAAAGGATATATGATATGGGTACAACGTCCTTTTTCAGTCGTGTCCTTGCTACATCTACTAATAAATACATCACATCAATGTAGTACATTCACAAATTCAGTTGAGACGGATGACTCTCAGAGAGAGAGAGAGAAAGAGAGAGTTATTTGAATTTAACGCCGAGCAGGCAACTAAGGCAATCTCACGGCGGGAGAGAGAGAGAGAGAGAGAGAGAGAGAGAGAGAGAGAGAGAGAGAGAGAGAGAGAGAGAGAGAGAGAGATATGAAACCGTGACTGCTTCATGACTCTCAAGTACAAATCTGTGCTGCCCCGTAGTTCTGACCCATACGGCTCTGCTCCCTAAGATCTAAAACATTAGACTGGCTCACAAACTGCCTTTTGGCTCTGCCGGGCACAGCGTACATGCCTCTTTAGTTGCACCAACTCTGACAGCTCGCTTGGCTGGCGCCTGTCCAGGCGCCAAGCTAATCAAGCACTAACTACCCTTGAACTCTCATGGTCGTTCAGTCTCTCGGAAGAGTCTCTGAACGTGCAAGAGACACAGTAAACTCCTGATGCCTGTTTCTAATTACCTAACTGTGTTTTGTTTTTTTCCTCCATCGGCGAGGGTGGGGCGGCAAATTGTTGTGTAATACGCAACCAAGATATGTGCGATTCGCAACCGAGATATGATATCGTATGGGATGGGTAAACACTATTTTTGCAGTATCGTTACCTGGATGTAGATGTCAAAGGTAGAGCGACCTGTTTCATATTTCTTTAAAAAAAAATAAGCATCAAGCAAAAGGCCAAGCACAAGACAGCTTTCCAACATAATTATGTCCGGTTAGTTACATTTTTCGAATTGAACAAATGCACAAGGACAATGTGCTAAAGGTCAGCACCAGTATTACGCGCATCAGAATATCGCGAAATCGGGTATAGCGCGGTTAATGTTAGTGCCCCGTCCGTCTCTAGCCGACACTAGCTTTATGCTGGAGTCGGCCATAGGACGTTTCGCTTACTGTGTGTTAATTTTGCATATGCGTATGTATTGTAGGTATACCAAGCACTTAGCACACGTACATATTCGTCAGATATAATAGCGTTGCAAGCAGATGCAGTCATTGCTCTCGTTCCAGCCTATGCTCACAAAAGGTATCACTTCTGCTCTATACGCTTATATCCCTTCCTAGATTTTGTCAAAGTCTCCGCGGGGCCATCTCTCTCTCTCTCTCTCTCTCTCTCTCTCTCTCTCTCTCTCTCTCTCCTCTCTCTCTCTCTCTCTCTCTTTGCCACCACACTCCTTCCGGGTGGAGAAAACAGACGTAAATCGTGCCAGCAAGAGACATAGATAATAATGAGCCCCCTTTCCCCCTCATGCTGCGGGTGTGGGGGGGGGGTGCTCATTAGAATCAATCTATGCCTCTTACAGATGAAGTCTTCTCTCCGGCGAGGTCTGCATATCTGTTACCAGTGTGAGCCAGAGGAAAGATGCCCCTTGCAAATGTCGCGGATTGTTTGTTGTCTCGAGTCTTGTACGAGTATGCCAACGTTATGGCTCTGTGAACGTTAAACATGCATTCTTTCACGCTTTTGTTGTCACAGACCGTCTAAAGGTTTTGTCGGTAATACAATTGGCATCCCATTGTTAGTTCCATGTCTGGACGAACATTTTTACTGTTGTGTCTGTGCAGTAATACACCCCAGAAAGTTTTCAGTCGCAGATGGTTTAAATCTGTTGTTCGTGATGCATGGGTCACTTTACCCAGAGAATCCTTAGTCCAAAGAACATAGTTTTTGTGTGTCTCTGCGGTGCCCCTTTCCTTAGTACTTTGCGTGGGCCATACAACAAACGTTAAACGTTTAGGGCTTAACGTCTTTTGTCCACCACGAAGGAGATTTCAAAGACGGGGCACCGAAAAGAGGTTTACAACCCACAGCTGGGTTCGAACCCACGACCTTTTGGGCGAAAGTCGAACGCTCAGAGAAAGGCCTGCAGCTTTAAGCGGTGAACTATTTCTTTTCCCATGACTTTTCCATGCTTCTCGCTGACGAGAAACACACCCTCATCATCACAAGGGTTCCTCTCGAAAGGTCGGGGTGGCATTCCTAGGTGGCCAGACAGAAAGAAAGGGGTGGCCGGGGGACTATTTGGACAAGAGTACATCAGTCGCCCATGTCTGCAAGAGACATAGATTTTTATGCGACTGCAGGGGCTCATGATAATCTATGTCTCTTGCTGGCAGAGGTTGCACCATTTGCATCCTGAACTGAGGGAATTTGTTTGGATTAGGTTTTACTTTTTTACACCGCCGGGTGCTTCGTTGATGTACGTTTCTGTGTTTGAAGGTGTAATGGGGCTGTACAACGCAACAAGAGGCACAGATTCTCATGTTCCCCTTGCAGGCAGGGACTTATCAGAATCTGTGCCTCTTGCAGATGGAAGAAGTTGGCAGCCAGAATGTGTTCGTGCGGATAAGTTTCCTCCAGCTAAACCCTCTGGTCTCTTCATCTCTGACCTTTATCATGAATGTTTTCGAGTTTTTTTTTTTTTTTTTTTTTTTTTGTTTTTTTGTGTTTTTTTTTGGGGGTGGGGGGGGGGGGTGGGGGCTGTGTAGATACAGTAGCGAATACATTGTGTGCGTGCGTCTATTTGTGGGGGGTACTTGATAAGAGCTTCTTAAACATGGAGAGTTTGAGGGATGGGAGAGTAGTGGTTGTGTTTGAAATAAATAAGATGTAACCTTTCCTTTGCTGCTGTATACGTGTGAGGAACGGGCCTGTGTCAGCGCTGCTATTATCAGGTGTATGTGGTATGCACAGACAATAGGTGCTCGAGTAGATGTTCCACAGGCTCGTGTAGAGAAATGCGTTTTCATCACGTGTATCAACGCATAGTATGTATTTCCTGTAGTCACTGTAAAACAAGACTTTGTATTACACTGACTCATGCACATTTATTCACCGTGACAGTGCATTTCTCTACTGACATCAGCCTGTGAATTTTGCACGCAGCGAAGGTTTGTGAGTGACGTGTCCCCAAGAAGTTAGATTGGAGGTGACCTCAACAACAACTACACATAGAGTGACAAAATGCAGTCCTAACAGATCGTCGAGGATCACCTGCCTTCCTTCGGCGGGAGGGGGAGGTGGGGTGGGGACGGGGATGGGGTTGGTGTCAACCAGGATCTGTGCCGATATTTGGACGGCACCGGCCCTAGACAGGGTGCCCACACAGTGTTGCCCACACAAAACACTCTTTTATGACGTGATCTTGCCAGTGCATACTGTCGGAAGATAAATACGCCGTTCTTCTGCGCTGGGATCTAACCGGAGGTCGCATGCAAACACATAACAATAGACGGAGCCGTGGTTCAGATATCGAACACAAGGCTTATGGGATTAGTGCGGGCCTTGGGTTGCTACACTCTATAGTCCTCTTGTAGTCCTTGGGGCCTTCGAGGAGAAGCCAACGACTTCATTGCCGAAAAAACAACCACCACCCAAGTGCAAGAGGCATAGATCCACATGAGCCCCCGCAACTGCGGGGGCTCATGTGGATCTATGCCTCTTGCTGACCCCACGTTATATCCATGTTTCTTGAGAGAGCTTTGGCGTTGAATTTCAGAAACTGCGTCTGCATCCACTCAGAAGGGGATAATATGGAAACTGATGACGTAGAAAGTCTTGCAGACGATGTTTTTTTCGTCCGAAGAACAGCAGACGCTGATCTCGGTCAGAAAATAATGAGCTAAAGGTAGAAAAAAAAAAAACCACGTACAAATGTTGACAGCTTTAAGTCAAAACCTGTTTTGAAAAAGTAAAGAAAAGTCAAAATTGTTTACAAAAGTTCCAGGTACACGAACTGTAAATACCCTCTACACGGTGGAGATCTTTTGTACCAAAAGCACACTAGCGAAACGCTCATAAGAGGCATAGATTCTCATGGGCCACCGCAGAGTGCGGGGGCCCGTGAGAATCTAAGCCTCTTGCTGAGTCAAGGTACATGTATGTTTATAAGTTTATTCAAAATGCATCGTAATGGTGGGTTACCCACCGTTGCTCAGTCCCTCCCCCTCGCCTGGGTCCAGCAGCATGCTCTCAACTCATTGTGCATGTGCCCGAGGTACGAAATGCCCACATTTTGGAGTTATCCTTACGATTCAGGAGACAGATCGACCATGATAGTTCAAGGGTTGTGGCAGAATAGCTTGGCGCCTATAGGCGCCACGCTATTCTGCCACCACCCTTGAACTATCATGGTCGAGCCATATCTTGTTGTGATGTGTCGCGGGCAGAACGAGTTCAAAGCCAGATCATTACAGCAGGAGTATATCAACTCCCTTTCTTGGTGCAGCGCGGATCATCATAAAAATAAATTATGCATTTAATCTGCAGGGGGACATCGCTTTAGGTCTATTCCATTTGTTGACAGCACTTATATCTGTTCTCATGAGGCGACAGGAGAGGGCGTAAAAGATATCATTATTGTGTCGCGTTCAAGCTTTCTCCCAAGCCAAGTTTATAGCAAGGTTCTGTCGTTTTAATACATGGATAAAATACAAAAGTCCCGAGGCCCCTAACTGCGCGATATTGACATAGTTGTCTCCCCTGTGCATGCTATCGCCTTGCTTAACCCTTTGCGTTCCTACCGGAATCATCGCAACAAAAGCGCTACCGACACGCAAAGGGTTAATCTTTGCAGCTAGGAACGTTTTACCTGATTAAATCGTGGCACAGCTATCACGCGCACGCATGAGATCCTTCGTGTATTACGTGGATTGATAAGGCGTCCTGTGTTTGTGAAATCCCACGCGGTCTAGTCGTGTTTTGCCACCATGGAATTTAGATCAAAAGGACTCTGTAAACATTATTTGTTTAAAACAACACAGTTACCTTTGTTTCAGTTAGGAATGTATAAATGCTCTTATTTTGTTTCCGTCATATTAATATTGTCCAAATGCAGACACATGAACAAACATAATCTTGATTCAACACGAGTTAGCATAAGATTTCCCTTGCTGATATTTAGTTTAGATGAGTCATTGTCAGACGTTAATGGGATTTTTTTCATGTCTTTTTAAGTCCTTTCTATTTATAGAAGGGACTTTTTAGGATGGGTCCGGGTGGGGCGAATTTAATAGCATGTCCATGTCGTCAAAGGCGGGCAGGCCTAAACCTCCGACAACTGAAGTAACAACATAAAAAATATGTCATGTTAGTTACGCTAACCTAGCTGCTGAACGTACATTGGCGCGAAAGGCCGCGCGCGCGCGCGCGCGTGTGTGTGTGTGTGTGTGTGTGTGTGTGTGTGTGTGTGTGTGTGTGTGTGTGTGTGTGTGTGTGTGTGTGTGTGTGTGTGTGTACTCACGGTAATATCAGATACTGCCGTACGCACAAGCTTGAAACTTGACGAAATGCTTTACTTAAGGGGTGGATAGGAGAGGCTCCGAGCATGTTGTAACTGCATGTTTCATTGTGATTGAAGACATAAAAGACCGTTTATAGAAAGTCCGTTGACCCAGATTACAGTCCGTAATTTTTTTGTCATATTTTTGAAATTTGTGGATATACCTACTTTGGAGAAAGACACTGGATAAGTTCGTTAGCCAGTTTTGTACCTCTTTAGCTTTTTGAATAATAATAAATTATTTTTTTGCAAGTTTTGCATCCACTGTATATTTTACTCCTTTCAAACAGTCAGCCCTGGAAGAGGCTGTGTGGAACAAAACAGTCAGCCCTAGAAGAGGCTACGTGCCTTTCGGATGAGTGACGTAAAAAATCAATTTCGTCACTGTGTACACGGCGTCGTGAGAGTAGCGATGCCATGACGTCAAACTGATAGTGATCATTTTGCTGCTCGTACTATTTTTCTTCAGAATTCCTGTCGCTACTCAAGCCCACAGAGAGTACTAATGGCGGGAAGTACTAATGGTGTGTCTGTGGCTTTATTTGTGTGTGCCGGCGTGTGCGCAGATCAGAGGTTGACTTAGAGAGGAGGGAAATGGATCAGAAGTATAAGCTTAAAAATATGAACAACTGTAAATGTTCCTAAAAGAAAAACGCATGTGAGCTCCAAACAATACCCCCACCCGGGTCTGCCCTGGGGGACTTGGGTGGGGTTAGGTATTTTTTAGTTCCCAGGGTCACCCTGGTCAGCCCCACAGGGTGGGTTTTTCTCTCTATTCTGGGGCATGTGTTTCTGTCTACCCTTTGTCCATTCACCTGTATTTGCCTTTTTAAAACTCTCCCTACTGTCTGCACTGCCTGTAGCTCTTGATATTGGATGTGTGTTGCTAAATGGTCTTAGCTTTATTTAGGCCCCATGTGTTAGGTTTATTTAACGTATTTGACCGGCTGGCGACATACATTCAATGTTCTGTTTTGTTTTTTTTTTCACAAGCAGTGCAGGCACGTCCTGAGAAAGCCTTGTTGCTGTCGGGACGTTAAGCAATGTACAATCAATCAATCAATCCAAACAATACGGCAGACTTTGGGATGAAAAACTCATCTTGTTCAATAGGAGATATTTCAACATACATCAGAATCGTGTCAAAGACAAAAGGTAGAGACCCTTGACAGCGAGGACAGCTCTCATATAGAAGGGACTTTGTGGGTTATGGTTCATCCCATCTTCTTTATATATTTACATATTATCTTCCCCCAACCCCTCCTCCCCCCCCAAACCCCCCCAAAAAAAAAAAAAAAAAAAAAAAAAAAAAAAAAAAAAAACAAACAAACAAAAAACCCCAACAACAACAACAAAACAAACAACAACAAACAAACACAAAAAATACGTTTTAACCCCTTCACTGTCGTGACACACTGCGCACCAGCCTTCTGCAAGTCATAGATTCTTCTGAGCCCCCGCAAATGCGGGAGCTCATTAGGATCTATGCCTCTTGCACGAATATTCATTTTTGCTTTCCTCACGCTATCGGTGTTTCAGCGTATGATAAATACGTATTTCATGCGCAATGGCAGCGAAAGAATTAAAAACTGGCAACAGAAGGGTTAAAATACAACCATACTCGCAGACGGGCACAAAGAATTCTAGAAATTGTCTGTGGCGCGTGAAAATGATGACAGATCGACGGGAAATGATGCCACCGTAATCACAGACGGCAAAACGTGTCAGACGCCATAATGGCGCAATCTTTCCCCGCGGGATGAGTAGTGGGATGTTATGATGTGCTGCTGTACCAAAGATCACCCTGTTCGGCGAGCTTGCTACTGGACACCGTGACAGAGGGGCACCAAAAGAAGAGATACAAAGACTGTCTCAAGAAGTCACTTAGTGCCTGCCAAATCGACCACCACCAGTGGTCTTCGCTTGCTGTGGACCGTGACACCTGGCGCTCCACCATTTACAAGGCAGCTGTCTCCTTTGAGGACTCTCGCGGAGCTAGCCTTAAGGACAAGCGGCTCAGGAGAAAAAAACAGAGATGCCGCAACTCAGAACCATGGCCATACCTCCCCCTGCAGCCACTGCGGTCGAACCTGCCTGTCCCGGATTGGCCTCCGCAGCCACGAACAAGCCTGCAGACGTCGTGGGCAACTCCTATAAAATCTTCGTTCGCGAAGTCAAGCCAAGAGAGTACAATTTTGGACCTTACAGCCTAAGCTGACATATATTCTCAATGTGAATCACGTCCATCTCTACGGAGGAGGATAGACCCTTATGAGTCTTGTCCTGCAGCAGATTTATTTTTTTAATCTGTGCGTGTTTTTTTTTTCCTGTAGGCAGTAAAGGGTTAACCCGTATCATTCGAAACACGCCAATGTGTGAAATAAGTTTGACTAAAATAGTTGAAGGGAAAGTGCCAGAATAGCTTGGCGCCTCTAGGCGCCAAGCTATTCTGGCACTACCCTTGAACTAAAGCCATTGGTCTATATCCTTATCTGTAAATACTATAATGTAGCGTGCATATATGGCAGTGTACAAATTTGAAGCTTTCAGCCTAAGTATGATATGGGTTGATATATCGCTCTAACATTCCCATGCCATTTGCGGATATACTCCCCAGTCACTAAGGTTAATAGTTCGCAATATCTGCTCTTAGCATCTCTTACAATAAGGATGGAGAAAAAGGCTAACTATAATCACGAAGATTGGATGTAAAATGAAAGACCTCTCTGCTCTTCTTCTCATTTGCACACAGTAGAGTTCAAGAGGCAGTGGAAAACCCCAGGTTCGTGTGCCTACTCACAAGGATTCTGAAACGAAGGGTAGACAAATCTTAACTCATTCGAGACGTGGCGGCACTTCTCGAATGAGTTAAATGAGACAAGACAACATTGATAACCCCTGGTATCGGCGAATCCTAGCAGTCCGAGCCTGCCACGGAGCAGATCGCTCTAAGACATAGGAAGTTTTCTTTGAGCACGACTATTGTTTGGGTCTGTAACTTTTGACCTTACGGCCTTCACCCGTAAGGTCAAAAATTAGAGACAAGCACACTGTCACGTTAGTGGAAATGCAGTTGACCTCCTCGAGTCATTATGAACGGCAAAGATATAACTTTGTAAATCGACATTGCTGTTATTATGGATTATGATTATGCCATTATATCCTATGCCTTTGTAGCGTTTCACGTCAGCTCCGTGTTGAACAGTTCCGTTACGATTCGACTGGAAATGGCATCTTTCCGCGAGTGACACACGTCATGGCTTTGCTCCGGGGATAAAAAAAAAGTTAGCCGTCTCGGACTCAACACTCTTAATAGCGTCCTTCGTCCAAGAAGCATAGATGTAAATTATTTGACGCACTGATAAGCACAACTCTTCTTCAGCCCCAGCAGTTTGTTGACGATTAAATTCTTTGGCCACGCGTTTCGGATCCCTCAATGAAGAATGGCTGGGTCTTGACCTTGATCGCTCTTGGTGACACCCAGATGCCGACTTAAAGCGGCGTAGATTTTCACGAGCTTCTGCAGCGTGCAGGGGCACATGGGAATCTGTGCCTCTTACCAGTAACATGTGCCCCATTTACTTCCGTCGTTGATGTCTCTTCAGATGGAGAGAACCTGACAAAGTTAAGACAAGGTCTTTTGACCTTTGCTCTCGATGTTTGGTGGGTGTGATTGAATGGGGCAACTTTTTTGTGTGATCAGATTGGGCAACTTTTTTTTTTTTTTTAATCGTTGTGTCACACATTCTTAATGCATGCAGCCCTGAGATCTACAGTTCCAAACTTGTGTCGTCATTTGAAGACTAGGGCGTAGTTCAGGAGAAGGATTGACCATGATAGTGAGGGGAAATCCTTTTCACAAAGCAAAATAACGATGAAAACAATTGCTTGAATGCTAAAGAAGTAAACGTTTGTTAAGCCACGTTTTTAATTGCTTTTCTTCGTACTTGCAAGGGCTTTGTTGTATGAATGTGTCCAAGAAAACAAAATCATTAGGGGCACATCGCTACTGATCAAGACTTAGTTTAATTACTCAACGTGAAATAAACATACCTTTCACCTGCGATTAAAACCTATGTTAACCCGTTCAGTGCCAGCTGACGCAGACGGTGTTTCTGCAATCTTCGTTGATTCAACATCAAGCCCAAGCTGTCCCAGGTACATGGTTCCAAAGTGGTGCCAGCGAGAGCTATAGATCCTCATGAGGCCCCGCAACTGCGGGGCCTCATGAGGATCTATACCTCGTACAGTTGGATGGTGTTCACATTTTCTCGGCCCTCAACGGGTTAACACCCTGGTGCACGCAGCCACAGGTACTGCTCATGGTGCCAACGGCTGCAATGCACGAGAAGGTTAAATCCAAACACGAACAAAACATACCAGTTAACTATGATTATAACCAATTTGGGATCATGCATCTCAATTCCTTTCGCGGCAACAACGGGCTTAGACAGAAGAAAAGACGGGCTTTTCTCTTTTCTATGAATAGAAGCCCAGGCTTTGCGGCTAAAGAATTTTAAGTCCCAGCCGATTTATATGCCCTTTCTTAAGGACCTCTCCACGTCAAAACAAAGCTCGTCGACACTTTTTGGCCCGTCTAAGATACCTGTCTGAAGAGGTATAGATCCTCATGAGCCCCCGCAAATTGCGGGGGCTCATGAGGATCTGTGCCTCTGGTATACCTCATTTACATCATTTATTTTTTCAGGCAAAGGAGTTAACAGTAGTAGTAGTATCAAGGTAAGTTTTGACTGGTCGCTGTGTGGTTTATAAAACGCTTCGTTGTTGCAGTCTACTTGTGAGGTGCATATATATATATATATATATATATATATATATATATATATATATATATATATATATATATATATATATATATATATATATATATATATATATATATATATATAGGACAAGATTTTGAGAATCAAATGAGACAAGATTTTGAGAATCAAATGAGTTGCATATATATATATATATATATATATATATATATATGCAACTCATTTGATTCTCAAAATCTTGTCTTATTTTAGTTAGGAGTATCTTCTGGTCAAAGCAGATCTCACTAGCTTGCCTTTGTTTGTTCTTTTCGTCACGGCTTATATATAGGGAGGGTTGATAAAGTATGACTGGTTGAGAGAGGAAGTATGATTTTGCTTGGCGTGCAAAGTGCAATCATTCTTTCAAGTCTCAAATTCAGCACTCCTAACCAGTCCGCATCCAACCTCTTCCATTTTCAAGCGAAACAGAAAGTTGCTGGCAAGGGCTCATGAGAATTTGCACCTCTTGTGGCTGAAGATCTGCTCCGTCTGTTTCTCAAATTGACGGGGTTTTGCTGCATGATTATGTCGTGCAAATGCCTATTACGTTCGGGGTGGTCCGTGTTTAGGATTTATACGTACGACAATTTCCTTACCAAATTGCTCATAGTGTGGAAACGCTTAAGCACATAATATATAGATTAGACCTGGGGAGATGGATCGACCACGATAGCTCAAGTGTTGCCTTTGATTAGGGAAGGTGCCAAGCTAATCAGACGCAGCCGTTGAGATTCACTGTGTATCCTTCTCCCACGTTTGGCACAGAAGTGAAAGAAATGAAAAAAGATAGGGCTTAGTTTTTAAGTGTGTTTACTTACAAACGAGATTGTCGAAGGTGGGCGGTTTTGTCCCCGTGTAAGTGTTTGCTCAGGTCGAGCGATTCAGCGCTATACACGTGTACGGAAACAGTGCGGAAATATCGACATAATTCTTAATTCACTGCCGAGAAAAAAATTACCACGATTCAACCGCAAGAGACATAGATCTTCATGAGCCCCCGCAAGTGCGGGGGCTCATGAAGATCTATGCCTCTTGCTGACATCACTTTGTATACATGTCTGTTCTTTGACCAGCTGGAAATCTTGCGTGTTGTCGTTTTGTGTTTGTCATTAACAAAAACTGCGTCAAATTGTAATTAAAGGGGTTATTGTGGTACATCACTTAGAGTGTGAGTTATTGACCCATTACATCCTGAGGCTGATTTTTCCCCCTGCTTATTCCGTGAAGGCTACGTAACACTAACAGGTTAAGAGAAAGATCAATCATTTTTGTTCAAGGGTGGTGCCAGAATAGCGTGGCTCCTCAGGCGACAAGCTATTCTGGCACCACCCTTGAACTCTCATAGTCAAATTGATTCAAAGAGGGGAGTATCAGGATGAAAAGTACATGGCTAAACTAAGGTCAGTCAATAATTTTCGCTCGGTGTTGCCGACCTAGGATGTTTGGCCAAAGCCTTTTAAATGCATCTGCTCAGAGATAAGACGAAGACATTGAAGGCTGAACGAGTCTCTTGGCATAGGAGAAGTAGGATTTATGTGAGTGAGTCATCGCCCTTTGCCCCAGCTGTAAAACCTTTGTCGCACTGAACTGTATGCCATCTCCTCCGTGATAAGAAGTAAAACCGGGTGAACGTTTGTCAGTAAGTCATTGATTATCATGAGCCTCAGCAACCGTAGGGACTCATGAGAATCTTTGACTCTTGGATATGGAAGGATTTCTCGTGCAAGTCATTGTGACGGGTCTTAATATTGTAGCACGTTGATACACTGCATGGACGGAAAAAGGGTCGATCGCTTGACCTGATTTGAACAATGTCTTTCTTTCCTTCTTTAGTGTAACACGGACTGCATAGCTTAGTACTTGTATTTGAATTCACCCCCCACCCCCACCCTCATTTCCACCTCTCTTCTTTTTTATTTTTCTTTTCTTTTCTTTTTGTTATAACTATACCTAATATTTACAGCAAAGTTCAAAACATGGTGATGAAATATTTTTTTTCGGCAGCAGGCGTAGATAGACAGAATACAATTTAAAGTTTGTTTTAGAACGACGTCTTTTTATAGAAATGCTGACATGGGATATTGTTCGTCACCAATCGATGAATCAGTCAGTCAGTCAATCAATCAATCAATCAATCAATCAATCAATCAATCAATCAATCAATCAATCAATCAGTTCATTCGAACATCCAACCATCCATCCATCCGTCAATCCATCCTTCCATCCGTCAATCCATCCGACCGTCCGCGGCGTCCGTCCACACACCCACCCACCCACCCACCCACCCATTTACCTGTCTATCCATTTTCACAACGAACCAAGCAACCGATTGTTTATCCCTTTCATCCCTGATACAATGACGCACTACAACAAGATGTGGCTCGATCATGATAGTTCAAAGGTAGTGCCTGAATTGACGGCGCCAAGCACTTCTGGCACCAACCTTGAACTGTCATGGTCGATCTGCCTTCTGCACTTCAGATGACAGTTCCCCAAATTTGTCATTGCAATCCTGCGCCTCAAAATGCTAACCTGAGACTCGTCCTTGTCTGCTCACAGGACGTAATGGCGAAGTCCGCTACAGCCTGGTGGGAGATTCGAACCTGCTGTTCTCCGTTGATCCAGTCACCGGGACGATTCAGACCGCTGCGCTCTTGGACCGCGAGACGCGGGCCACCTACACGCTGGATGTCATGGCAACGGACCAGGCGGAAAACCCGGAGGACAGGCTGACCACCACCGCTGAGGTCAGATAAATTTCTCGGAACATGTACGATATCTATGGCAACTCCCATGTGTGTTTGTGATAATTACGTCCTATACAAATACGTGCTGGTTTGTCACTTTGGAACAATTATAATAATATATGTGTTTGTTTTTTTTTTAGTTCTAAAAATAGAAAGATGATGACGATGATGATAATAATAATAAATTATACTTATTATTATTATTATTATTATTATTATTATTATTATTTTATTTTATCATCATCGTTATAATTGTGCTTTTGTACCGTACTGCTCAAAGAGCCGTATGATCCAAAAGCGAAGACCAGCATATACTTAACCCCCTTGCTTATGCAGCAACTGCATACAGTGCCTGTGGCTACATTCACGAGAGTGTTAACCCTTTCACTGCCACTGGACGCAGATTTTGTTTCTGAAACCTTCGTTAACACAAGAACCAAAAGCATCAGCCGCCCAAGAAACATAGACACAAATAAATTGGTCTCAGCAAGAGGCATAAATCCTCATGAGCCCCCGCGACTGCGGGGGCTCATGAGGATTTATGCCTCTTGCTGAGACCAGTTTGTGTCCATGAGCGATCTATATATCTTGCAGTTGCGTGGTTGGTTGTAGGTTGGTTGTACATTGCTTAACGTCCCGACAGCAACAAGACTTTCTCAGGACGTGTCTGCGCTGCGTGTGAAAAAAAAAAGATAGAAAAAGAATATTGAACGTATGTCGCCAGCCGGTCTAATATGCTAAATAAAGCTAAGACCATTTTAGCAACACACATCCATTATCAAGAGCTACAGGAAGCGCAGACAGTAGGGAGAGTTTAGAAAAGGAAAAGGAAAAGGTGAATGGACCAAGGGTAGACAGAAACACATGCCCAGAAAATAGAGGGGAAAACCCACCCTGTGGGGCTGACCAGGGTGACCCTGGGAACTAAAAAGTAGTTAACCCCACCCAAGTCCCCCAGGGCAGACCCGGGTGGGGGCAGTTGCGTGGTGTTCCACTGTTCTTGGCAGTCAAGGGGTTAACGGTGGTTCGTTGTGTGCAGGTGACTGTGATCCTGCTGGATGTAAACGACTGCCCGCCGGAGTTCACCAGCCCCAATGTCACCCAAGTCAAGGAGGAGACGCCCAACGGCACAGTCGTCTTCACCGTCACCGCCTCTGACCGCGACGCCGGGATCAACAGCGACGTGACCTTCACCTTGGCACCCGTGCAGGGCCTGGGCTACCCGTTCCTCCTCGACAAGGACACGGGTCACCTGAAGGTGAACTCGGTGTTGCGGCGCGAGGCGGTGGCCAACTACACGCTAAGAGTGACCGCCACTGACGGCGGGTCCCCGGCCCTGTCCACCACCCAGCAGCTGGCCGTGTACATCGAGGACGTCAACAACAACCCACCAGTGTTCTCCCAGAACGTCTACAGGCAGACGGTGCCGGAGGACGTGACCGTGGGCACCAGCCTGCTGAGAGTCGTGGCGACTGACGTGGACGAGGGGCTGAACGGCGTTGTTCGCTACTTCATCGTTAGTGGGGATGACAGCTACGACTTCGCACTGGACATGGCGAGTGGAGTGCTACGCCTGCAGAAGAACCTGGACCACGAGCGGGTGGAGGAATACACGCTGACCGTGAGAGCTGAAGACAGCGGCGTGGAGAAAACCCTGTCCAGCGAGGCCACCGTCATCATCACCGTCAGCGACGTCAACGACTTCCAGCCTGTGTTCGACGACTCGCCTTACATCGCTTACGTGCAGGAGGGCATGACGGACGTACCTGTGGAGGTGACCACCGTGACCGCCCGGGACGAGGACTCTGACAAGGACGACAACAACAAGCTGACGTACCAGCTGCGCGACGTGGGTAACGAATTGCGCGAGGTGTTCTCGATCAACGAGCTGAGCGGTCAGATCATGGCGCTGAGTGCACTTGACCGGGAGCTCACTCCCATGTACACGCTTACCGTCATCGCTACAGACGCAGGTGAGTGGCTGCAGTGCTAGGTGTGCTTGTTTTTTGTTTCTGTTACCTCATTCTGCCCGCGACAGACCACAGCAAGATATGGCTCGACCATGATAGTTTAAGGCACCTATAGGCGCTAAGCTATTTTGCCACCATCCTTGAACTATCATGCTCGATCAGTCTCCTGAATTGTAATGCTGTCCTCAGAGGATAACTCCAAAATGTGGGTAGTTCGTACCTCGGGCACAATGAGTTGTGTGTGTGTGTGTGTGTGTCTGTGTGTGTGTGTGTGTGTGTGTGTGTGTGTGTGTGTGTGTGTGTGTGTGTGTGTGTGTGTGTTTGTATGTCTGCAGTCTTGTTATTTTTGTGCACATATGTCTGTTGGTTTGTATTCTATACGAACATGTACATTTTTATGTTTTTTTAATTTTTTTTTTTGTCTTGTTCTTAATTCTGCTGGTTCGTCCATCGCTCCCTCTGGCTTTGCTCTCTCTCTCTCTCTCTCTCTCTCTCTCTCTCTCTCTCTCTCTCTCTCTCTCTCTCTCTCTCTTATAATCAGTGCATGCTGCCGTATGGTTTGTCCATACTAATAATAATCGCCTAATTACATAATTCAATTTTCAATAATAATCCAAATAATTTTTCCTGTCTGAAGTGAATTTTCACTATGATCCAAATGATTTGCTTCGTATATTATAGGTCAAGTTATCATTAGCTCATGTCTGTGTGTGCGCGCGAGCGTGTATGTGTCAGTGTGCGCGCGTTGCGTGTACTTTCTGTTTTTCGTTTGTTTTTGTATGACCGAATGAATGAATGAATTTTGTTTAATGTCTCTTCATGTTTAATGTCTCTTAAATTTTTCAATGTGTTTTTTGGTACTATTAGTATTACAATTATTATTCTGTATTTGTAGAGTAGCAACGGCAAGTATGAAAAATGGCACACGTGCTAATTACTTCATCCGTTAAGAAATAAAGTTTCATTTCATTTTATTTCATTTCTCTCTCTCTCTCTCTCTCTCTCTCTCTCTCTCTCTCTCTCTCTCTCTCTCTCTCTCTCTCTCTCTCTCTCTCTCTCTCTCTCTGAATGGAAATGGAATTATTACTGCCTGTACTTTTGATTATTACATATACTTATATTATAAGTATAATAATTTTATGTGTATGTATGTTTACGCGCTTGCTATAGCTTAGCAAGTTCATGATTGAAAAAAGGTCATTGAAGGTACCTAATCATTTATCCTTGAAAAATAAAGTTTCATTTCATTTCATTTCTCTCTCTCTCTCTCTCTCTCTCTCTCTCTCTCTCTCTCTCTCTCTCTCTCTCTCTCTCTCTCTCTCTCTCTCTCTCTCTCTCTCTCTCTCTCTTACCCCCACACGGGTCTGCCCTGGGGGACTTGGGTGGGGTTAACTACTTTTTAGTTTTCAGGGTCACCCTGGTCAGCCCCACAGGGTGGGTTTCCTTTCCAATTCTGGGGCATGTGTTTCTGTCTACCCTTGGTCCATTCACCTGTATTTGCCTTTTTTAAACTCTCCCTACTGTCTGCGCTGCCTGTAGCTCTTGATATTGGATGTGTGTTGCTAAATGGTCTTAGCTTTATTTAGGCCCCATGTTGTAGGTTTATTTAACGTATTGGACCGGCTGGCGACATACATTCAATATTCTTTTTTTTTTTTTTCACAAGCTGTGCAGGCACGTCCTAAGAAAGCCTTGTTGCTGTCGGGACGTTAAGCAATGTACAATCAATCTCTCTCTCTCTCTCTCTCTCTCTCTCTCTCTCTCTCTCTCTCTCTCTCTCTCTCTCTCTCTCTCTCTCTCTCTCTCAGTCTCCTCTCTCTCAGTCTCTCTCTCTCTCTCTCTCTCTCTCTCTCTCTCTCTCTCTCTCTCTCTCTCTCTCTCTCTCTCTCTCTCTCTCTCTCTCTCTCTCTCTCTCTCTCGTCAAATAGTTAACACTGACACTAGAAGACTTTCTCTATGCCCACATTAAGACACACTGTGATTACTGCTCCACTATCTGGGATGGATGCAGTGAGGTACATTTAAAGAAACTTGACTCATTGTATCGTCGAGGGGTAAAGTTAACTGTGCCTGGTCCCTCTCCCACCGACGAAAAGTTTTGAACCATCAGACTGCTTAACCTAAACAAACAGTTCACATTTAATCGATGCATACTTATGCATAAAATTATTCACCATAAAACCCCATCTTACCTTCGTATGTTATTTTTGGATAGTCAAAGACAGAACACGAGGAACAGTTTGTTACAGCTACCATGAGCTAGGCTTGATATATATAAAACCAGCCTTTCATTCTCAGGTGCCAAAGCCTGGAACGGGGACCACCCCAAATTAAATCCATTTCTAACTCTAGAACCTTCAAAACTCGTTTATATAACATCTTGTTACAGTAACTTACTACCTGAACGGACTACTTACATAATTTACTGTTATTGATATGTGTGCGCATTATTTGCATTTCTTTTGCATTGTGTTTTTTTTTTTTTTTCGAGTTTATTTCTTCATGTTTCGATTTATTGTGTTATTGTGTTTCTCTTACTCATTTTGCTGTTAATATTTCTTTTCTAACAGGACAGTTTGTAAGAGAGGCGTTTCGCCTAAAAATTTATCCTGTCAATAAAATGTTTCATCATCATCATCATCATCATCTCTCTCTCTCTCTCTCTCTCTCTCTCTCTCTCTCTCTCTCTGTCGCTCTGTCTGTGTCTGCCGCTCTGTCTGTCTGTCGCTCTGTCTGTCTGTCTGTCTGTCTCTCTCTCTCTCTCTCTCTCTCTCTCTCTCTCTCTCTCTCTCTCTCTCTCTCTCTCTCTCTCTCTCTCTCTCTCTCTCATATTTATGTATGTTTTTCCCCCGACTTCCTTTATGCAAATTCCCCACGCTGCTGGCGTTCTTCAAAAGAAAGAGTACAAGATACTGAAGTCTTTAAGAAGATAGCTCATCTATTTGTGGCTGTTGCACTGTGTGACACACGAGCCTAGTGATCTCGCAGCGAACGTTTCTTGTTCACCACGTCACGCGACTCGTGTAAGGTGACGCCGCGACATCTCACGAGGCCCGGGCTTTATGTTTTTAACTCTAACGCATTCAGTCACCGGTACCGTTTTACAGTACCGGTGGCAGCACGCGAAATTAGGTTAGGTCAGCACGCAAATATGGTTAACTCATTCAGCCCAACTGCCGTATTTCCCAAATTTGAGAGACGTCAACTGAATGACTATGCCCCAGTTGCAGGAGATGGATCGACCATGATAATCCAAGGGCAGTGCCAGATTAGCTTGGCGCCGACAGGCGCCAAGCTAATTTGACACTGCCCTTGAATTATCATGGTCGACCCATCTCCTGATGTAGTGCGTCAGTGCTGAATGGGTTAACGCATCCTGAATGACGGATTTGATTCATCAAACGGCTGAAACTCCGTTACCTGACACTTCAGTCAATACTGCAGCTGCGCATTTCAGCGACAAGAACCACGCAGCTGCAAGAGGCATAGATCCTCATGAGCCCTGCAGCCTGCGGGGGCTCATGAGGATCTGTATTTCTTGCTGGCACAATTTTCCTCGGCGTTCTTTTGATAGGGTCGTCTTTGGAGTACTGTCTTTGAATGTGAAGCGTGAAAGGGCACGGTGGAATGGCAGGCATATGATACTAGATCACGTTATGTTCTGTTAATGAATAACTTTGTTTTATTATATGGTAAATTATTTAACTCATTGTGCCCGAGGTAGGAAATATCCACATTTTGGAGTCATTTTGTGAGGACTGCATTACAGTTCGGGAGACAGATCGACATGATAGTTGAAGGGAGGTTGCAGAATAGCTTGGCGCCTGTAGGCACCAAGCTAATCTGCCACCACCCTTCAACTATCATGGTCGAGCTATGTCTTGTTGTGGTGTGTCGCAGGCAGAATGAGTTAACACACCGCTGTATATCACAGAGCACGAGCACACTATTGTAAAATGTTGAAATAAGTGCCTGTCAAATCACTTCGGTAAGAAGTCAGAAAATAGTCGCTAAAATGCGAAGTTTCACTTGATTATTTACGTGTAAGTTCATTTATAGGTGCATAGTTTTAACTATTACTAAAGAAAAGGTGTTCTGACGTAGACGTATTTTGTGAGATGAACTCTAAAATGCTTTTAACACTGGACTTTCAGAAAAGTACGCTGTTTGTTTGCTAAATTTAATAGACGCCGAGAAGAGAAAAGTCAGTTACAGCACTAACACAACAAAGAAAGCAACACGTTTGGAAAAGACAGTTGCGACACATTGTATTGTAACTGTCTTTTCTCAGCGTGTTTCTCTCTTCGTTGGGTTATCCACTGCATTTTTCATGCTTGGCATTCACCTTTTTGGTGTGGATTTAAATAGACGCCGGTGATATAATTATACCAGTTTCCCTGGTAACTCAAGGGTTCTACCTGACAGACAGGCGCCGAGACAAATCAGGCGCTGCCTTGGAGCTATCATAATGCACTCGCTCCTACATTAGACGCCGGCTGTGAAACCGCAGCAGATCGACTTGAGAAAGTTGTCCGTACACAAAAAGCCATCGGGCAGAAGTCGGCCGCAGTGAGCCCGCGCACTGCTGTCGTGCGCGGTCCCACTGCGACGGACTTCGGCCCGACGGCCTTCTGTGTACTGGGGTAGGAGCAAAGGAACGTTTGGCAGATCCATGCAAGTGCCCCGACAACACCAACACGCCAGAACACCAGCACCTGCCCTCGTACACGCTTGGCTAGGTAGGCAGAGTGGTACGCATTATTTGCCAATAAGATGGTGACAAAACCACTCATCCAGAGCGTCTGCCTGTCTTCCTTGACATGAAACTGACGCGATACAGAATTTCTAACTTGACTTAGCAAAAGCCAGTGTGTGTTTGTCCATTTCTGTGAAGAGCGATATTTTCAATGTATTTCATTAAAAATCTCGCTTGTCACGTGACATGGACATACTGGGCGCTAAATAAGATTAGAATATTTACGCACATATGTTTGAAACGTTTCCTGATTGTGAATACAATGTATGAGGCTGCAATGTTTTTTTCGGGGGGGGGGGGGGAGGGGGGGGGGGGGGGGGAGGGGGGGGGAGGGGGGGGGGCACGAATCAGTCACTTGTAAGCATTGGTTTGGAAATTGTTGATATGAATGAGTGTTGTGTGATTTGACCCATTCTACCCCAGACACACAGTAGCAAGATAAGGATCGACCATGATAGTTCAAGGGTGATGCCAGAATAGCTTGGCGTCTATGGGCGCCAAGCTATTCTGGCATCACCCTCGAACTATCATGGTCGATCTGTGTCCTGAACTGCAACGCAGTCTTCAGAGGACGACTTCAAAATTTGCGGATTTCGGTCTTGGTTTAGAATGAGTTAACTCATTCAGCCCTGACGCATTACAACAGGAGATGGGTCGACCATGATAATTCAAGGGTAGTGCCACATTAGCTTGGCGCCTTGGGGCTAAATAATTATGTGAAATCCAACGCTCGCTACTAATCAAGGTGCTTATGTACAGGAGCACCTTGCTAAGTACATAGTCGTTAGATGACACCTCCAAAATTTGGGAAATACGGCCGTCGGGCTAAATGAGTTAACTTGTTAACATCAAATCTTTTTAGCGACATTCCCCCCCCCCCCCCCCCCCCCCCCCAATAAATCTACACACAAAGTGACAGCACGGAATTTAGAATAAATATTGAAAAATATGGGTCGGATTGTGGAAAGAGACCGCCGTAAATCAAACATCCCAAGTACCCCCTCCGCGCGAGTATGCAAGAAGCATTGATGTTCATGAACCCCCGCATATGCGGGGGTTCATGAACATCTATGCCTCTTGCAAAAGATGTTCGACAGAATGCGACAAGAAAAAAAGTGTCAAGCTTTCCACACCTGGGTTCTCGTACCAGTCACTGAACAAAACCTGGACGAATACGTACACCCAGTAGGCAAACGGTCAGCGGGCCGAGGTCGACCGCAGTTGGCCCACGCACTCGGGCCAGCTGCGGGCCACTTCGACCTGACGAGCTTTTGCGTCCTGGGTAATTTATCGTCACACGTTTATTTTCTGGTCACCCAAAAGAACTGCCGTACCCTGCTATTTGCCGTAGCCGTCCCCGCGTAGGTCGCACAAAGCCGTAACCACAGGTGTTGGGGGAAAATGATAGAGGTGCCAACCGTCCCTCATAAGCGGACGATAAACGCGCTTATTTCAGGCACAGGCTACGTTAGAGAAATTTCGTGTTCACAGCGTGTGTATAATGTACATCATTCTAGCAGTATAGTTATTTCTTCTTCTTTCACAGTGACCAGAAGAGATACATTACAATGCGTATATTACACCTCGTGAAATGCAGATACCTCGTGAAATGCATTTCTCTACCGCAGTCTGTGATTTCATTCCTGTTACTGTTTCTAATAGGAGCTTGCTGGCAGGTTATTGTTTATTTGTTTATTTATTCATTATTTATTTATTTATTTGTAATAATATGAAAGAATCTGTTTTGTAATTTTTTCAATGTAATGCTAAAAACTGGTCTATAAAAACACAAAAGTGTTTTTGCCAGAGGTTTAATTATAATAAAGACAGTAGCCAGCAAAGGTACCCATTGTACTTGTGTCACTGACTCGGCCTCAGAAAAGTCGCGCGCTGTTTTGTGGTTTAATAGGCTTTAACCCATTTGACCCCACGGCCGCATTTCTCAAATTTTGGAGGTGTTACCTGTCGACTATGTGCCACCTGCAGGAGACCGACTGACCATGATAATTCAAGGTTAGTGCCAGATTAATCTGGCACTAACCTTAACTTATCATGGTCGACATCTCCTGCTGTACGGCGCTGGGATTTAATGGGTTAAGGTCTACAATCACTGGCTGCACAAGAAAACTCCGTTGCCCAAATGCAAAGAAATGCTATCCACCTTTAGGCCGTTACATCAACTGGCATTGATGGTTCTGCCAACAGGGAGCAATATTAATCATATTTGGGCTTGCGTGGATATTTATACACAAACTAACATGTATTATTCTCCCTTAACCCTTTCCATCCTGATAGACCCATTGATTAAATAAATTTGACTATGATAGTTCAATGGTGGTGCCAGAATAGATTGGCGCCTGAGGCGCCAATCTATTCTGGCACCACCCTTAAACTAAAACGTTTGATCCATCTCTTAATTTATAGTGTAGCCTTCATAAGACAATAAGCAGATTGTACAAAAAATCAGCCTCATGATGTAATGCGTTAAAATGTTATTCTCCACAAAACTGCAAGAAGCATAGATCCTTATGAGCCCCCGCGAGGATTTGTGCCTTATGTGGATCTGTGCCTCTTAAAGATGGGTGGATTTCGGCCCAATAGTGTGTATTCATGCATAACACGAAGTGTGCGCTCATAATGACACCTTTTATTACGGAGCACCAGGGCCGCTTATCCTAGCCAACGTTATCTTTCTGATCAGCCTTTAAACGCAGGTTATTATCTTGCTGTGTTGACAATAGCGACTTGGCAGCCTTCCAGCGGAAAGACATCAATGTCTTGCTGTTGTATTTAAATTATTCGGGGGGTGGGGGGGGGGGGGGGGGGGGGGGTTGTTGTGTGTGTTTTTTGTTTTTTTTTAATTGTTTTAATATTTTTAAATATATTTATTTATTTAATTTTACCTAACAAAGCATAAAAAAGCAAGACACGTTGCGACAGTGGAGGATTTTTCAGAAATGAAGAAGAAAAGAAAAATCTACAGAGGCTCATGAGAATCGATGCCCTTTGCAGGTGGAATGGAACTCTCTGACAAACTATTTTACACTTGTGAATTTTAGTACAGTTTTAACAATGTTCCCACGCTGTCTGGCACATTTTGCAACGGTGAAATGCTCGTGTCGTTCAGAAACAGCCTGGAATAATATATAACAAAATATGGCAATAATAGATAAATGTGTTATTTTGACGAGAGAAATTTTGACACCGTCACTGTGATATTTTCAAGCTCTTCTGCCGCAGTAAGGAAGAATGCTAAACGCTCTCTGGGGGAAAATAAGGGAAGTGGAACGGCGTGAGACAACGCCCAGAAATTCATAAAACAGTCCATCGGCTATCCCGTCACATCTGCAAGAGGCGTAGATTCTCATGTGCTCCTGCTTCGCAGGGGCTCATGAGAATCCACGCCTCTTGTTGTTCGACATCGGCTGTATATGTTCCTCAAAGTGTTAGCGATATTCCGAGTTATGCCCACGATGATGAGAAAACTTCAGGCTTAAACACCAGTGCATTGTTCCGTCTGAGGTAATGATAGATGTAAATGCGTGGATTCCCATTAGCTCATGCTTACGAAGGGCTCATGAGAATCTATGCCTCTTGCAGGTGGAGCGGGGATGTGTGGCAGACTGATGAGACAATCTTAGAGAGGGAGGCAGGCAAGCATGCTCTCAGAATAAAATCATCAACAATAACCCAACATGCGGAACAAAGAAGAATGTGACAAAGAGATTGATCGTTCCCATCCATTGAGAGAGAACCCCACCAGGGTCTGCCCTGGGGGACTTGGGTGGGGTTAGGTATTTTTTAGTTCCCAGGGTCACCCTGGTCAGCCCCACAGGGTGGGTTTTTCTCTCTATTCTGGGGCATGTGTTTCTGTCTACCCTTTGTCCATTCACCTGTATTTGCCTTTCTAAAACTCTTCCTACTGTCTGCACTGCCTGTAGCTCTTGATATTGGATGTGTGTTGCTAAATGGTCTTAGCTTTATTTAGGCCACATGTGTTAGGTTTATTTAACGTATTTGACCGGCTGGCGACATACATTCAATGTTCTGTTTATTTTATTTTTTTCACAAGCAGTGCAGGCACGTCCTGAGAAAGCCTTGTTGCTGTCGGGACGTTAAGCAATGTACAATCAATCAACCATTGAGAGAGAGAGAGAGAGAGAGAGAGAGAGAGAGAGAGAGAGAGAGAGAGAGAGAGAGAGAGAGAGAGAGAGAGACTGAGATGAGAATGGATGGATGGATGGATGACATTCTGTGGCAAGGGCAATTAACCTCCAGAGATCATACAGATGATACGTACGTGCGACCATTCTACGTCCGTGCATTCATAAGTCCCATTTTGGTCGAAGGACTGTCTCATCGGTCTTTTGGGATGAGCTCGTGTGAGCCAATGCTGCGACTGCACAGCGACCTCTGCTTTGTGACAGTCACATTTTGGGCGCATTCACAGGTCGCATAGACGTCGCAGTACCATGTCATAATATGTCTTCAGAGACGAGCTTGTGTGCGCTATTTATGGTCGGTCGCCGGGACGTCGTGTTGAGCCTGAAATGCGAAGCGCTCGAATCGTCCGTCGCAGTTGCGTAACTTTAACTCCTCCAAAAACCCGTTACCATAACGCGACGCTGTTTCCAAAATGAGTTGGTAACCGCGACCATCGAATGCTACTCAAATGAGAATGAATAAAACAACTATGAAATGGAGTAAACGAGAACAACAACATGATGTCAATGAAATCGTAATAAATTATAACAGTTCCTGTTGGCGGCACCTTATGAACTTCTCTCCTATGGCTGTTCTACACTGGTTCTATTGGAGTGGCAGAATAAGGGAGATATGATTATGCTTATGAGAGAGAGAGAGAGAGAGAGAGAGAGAGAGAGAGAGAGAGAGAGAGAGAGAGAGAGAGAGAGAGAGAGAGAGAGATGATGATGATGATGATGAAACTTTATTTTTCAACGGTAAAAAGTTTTGACAGAAAACAAATCGTCATTTTACAAACTTGCCGTTGCTAACATCTACAGGATAAAAAAGAAGGGAAACTATAAAATATATATGTACATACAAAACCCAATAGCATCATTTTATACAGAAAAAATAATAATACTCAGAGAGAGAGAGAGAGAGAGAGAGAGAGAGAGAGAGAGAGAGAGAGAGAGAGAGCCTTAGCTGATTTCTAGCAGAGGACATGGTGACGGCCTCAGCGGCATTGGGCCTATTTTTTTTGTAGGCGTGACTCCTTTAAAATAAACGTTGACACGACACGACAAAAAACTAATGGGTTCGGACTCGCGCTAGCATTGATCGAGGCCCCCTCAACAGCGTTGTGGACTAGGAGCAAAAATCACAAGACATCGCACGCCCTCTAAAAAAAATTGTTAATAAAAATAACCCGGTCTCCCATTGATATAACTGCAAGAGGCATAGATTCTCATGAGTCCCTCCGGACGCAGGGGCTCATGAGAATCTATGCCTCTTGCTTCCATAGATAGGTCGCATGTATATCCCACGAAAGAGTGCGAATGGTCTACACGGTCTGAAGTTATTCCATCAAGTCTATTTCATTTTTATACCCCGTCTTATACCTTGGCCTAGTGATTGGTGTCGCGGGAATGTTTTGACCCCTTCACTGCCGAAAAAAAGCCGAACACGATCCAGCTGCAAGAGACATAGATCCTCATGAGCCCCGCGAATGCGGGGGCTCATGAGGACCTATGCCTCTTGCTGAAATCACTTTGTACCAACGCCTCTTGGACAGTCGTGGCTGTTGGTCTTGACTGAGCAAAGAGTATGCGTCCTTTGGCAGGGAAGGGGTTAACCGATTTGTGCCTGCAAGACACCTTTACTGCGTACCGCATGCACAAGGCTGCTTTACAAATCAACAACCATTTGTCTTGGAACTTCCACGGTCGCCCTTACATCTGTTTGTAGTGTAACTGCCGAATACGTTAACGCGATCAGGACACCTCAATGTGTGAGGTGTGAAAACGTTTGGAACAGTAAGGAATTAATCGTGAAACATAATCGTCAGGCCAATGAAAGGCCCCCACTCATTTGATTGCAAAACGCGCTTGTGCAAACAAGGCTTGTTGTCTGTCTTCATGGGTTTCTAGCGAATTCTTCGAATTTATCGTTTTCTACTGGCGCATTTTCAGTCGTAGATTTTTATTCATCCAGGCCGTATGGTCAAACTTCGCCGACCGGCGCACAAATGTCAGTATCCATCTTCAAGCATGGCTGCGAACGCCTTTTATTCGTTAGAGGTATATCGTCGGTCTACAATGGAGGATCTTAACCCATTCAGCCCTGACGCACTACCTCAGGAGATAATTCGATGATAATTCCATGATAATTCGAGGGTAGTGTCAGATTAGCTTGGCGCCTGTTGGCGCCAAGCTAAACTGGCACTGCCCTTGAATTATGGTCGATCCACCTCCTGCAACTGGTGCATAGTCATTATATGACGCCTCCAAAATTTGGGAAATTCGGTCGCCGGGCTGAATAAGTTGAGGAGGTTTTCCAGTCAATCCGACGCCACCAGGACCGTCTGCGGGTGTGCGCCCCAGATAGACCCACATAGAGGAGGGCACCGCACATTCACTTCAGTCTGTTGAAATGAGATGTTTCTCCGCAGATAGGCCGGTCTAGTCGGGGAAGCGCACGCCACAAGTACACTTCTATTTTATTGAATAGAAGTGTACTTGTGGTGTACTCCTTCGAGTCGGTCTACCTGGGGAGTACACACTCAGGGAAGCCGCGGTCCTGGTGGCGTCGGATTCACTGGATAACCTCCTTATCCCATGTCATACTGAGGCTAAAAACTTCAAATTTGTACACCGCCATTATGCAAGCTACATTGTAGTACTTACCGATAAGGATAATAGACTAACGGCTTTAGTTCAAGGGTGGTGCCAGAATAGCTTGGCGCCTAGAGGCGCCAAGCTTCACTAGCACTACCCTTGAACTATTTTGGTCAAACGTATTTCACACACTGGTGTATTCCGAATGATAAGGGTTAAGATCTTCCAGGTAGACCGACGATAGACCTCTAACAAATAAAGGGCGTTCGCGGCCATGCTTGAAGATAGATACTGACATTTTCGTTTGGCAGTTATGCCGAGCTGTCACCAGTAAAACATGATCCGTGATATCATGTTCTGTCCCTCTCCCCCCCCCCCCCCCCCCCCCCCTCCCGACCCCCCTTTTCATTATTCGTTCTTTTATAGGGAGCCCTTTGACGTCGTGTGTCACAGCTCATAAAATAGGATCCAGCCTATTCAAACCCCGTCATGCTAAACAAATGGCGGCAAAATGTCGTCTGCATACATCGCAGTGGTGTGTCCTGTCGGGGTCACCTATTTCTGTAGCGGAAGTGACTTGTTTTCAAGAAGCGTAGATCCTCATAAGCCCCTGCCTCATGCGGGGGCTCATGAGAATCTATGCCTCCTGCTAGCGTCATTTACCTCTATGTTTCTTCTACCAAATAAGTCGGCACCCGTTGTTCACGATGACGCCTTTACTGAGAGCTCCAATGGAGAATGTTGATACACACAGAGCGTTCATAATGATTTTGTGCAACATTTCCACTCTGTTAACTTTTTAGGCTGTTGTCGTTTTAATCTATACGAGACTTATGATGCAGTACAGTACAATAGAGATGTGTGAATTTAATCCAAATTAGACAGGAAATGTACCACATTAGCTTTGTTCTCAACATTGTCCACTCCGTTAACTTTGTGGGCAGATATTTTAATCTATGCGATGAAAGATAGTTATGTAGGAGTGTACCGTACCAGTATATTATTGTTCCTAACGATCATCTCATCAATTTAATCTAACCATTGTCAGTGTCCCAGTGCGCACTGCGAAGCTCTTTGGCCGATGTCGGGCATAGTTGGTCCGCGCACGGCCCGACATCGGCTCATGACTATGTACTCACTGGAATAGCATTGTACCCGCGTCGCGTCAGTGTGTGTATGCCTGATGTCTCCGGGTTCCCAGGGAGGTATTAGCCGTCTTGACAAGCTTAATGTGGCTCTTTTGGGGGAAATCTCCCTCCGTCATTCGTAATTTTGCGTTTGCTTTGTCTCCTTGTTACTAAATCCCCCCCCCCCCCCCCCTTCATTGAGACCCGCGTTTTTGTTTAGTATGGTATGTGGTGTGTTGCCGTGCTTGTCTTGTGGATTATCATGAGTCTTGTATCCAGTTGCGATATTAGTGATGGTCTGCGATTTGTGTTACGCAAAGTGTAATAATAAATAATAATTACGGTATTTGTAATGCGCTTATCTTATAATAATTATAACTCTAAGCGCGCACTCACAACTCGCGCACGCATGCGCACGCTTTGGACAATGACTCACGTACCACAAATAGTGAAAAACATTGCGACGGTCAGCTTGCGGTGGGGAGTGTGGTGATATAGTGCTAGAACTGTTGAAAGAGGTGAGTGTTGAGGGCGGACTGGAAGGAGGAGAGAGAGTGTTTCTGACGAAGAGAGAGTGGGAGAGTGTTCCAGGTGGATGGACCGTAGACGGAGAAGGAGCGGGGGCCGAAAGTGTTGAGTTTGGTGCGAGGGATGTGGAGGCGGAGAGGGTCGGAGGCAGAGCGGAGGGAGCGGGAAGGTGTGTAGGAGTGAAGTAATTTGGAGAGATAGGCAGGAGCGCAGATGTTCAGGGATTTGTAGCAGAGAGACATAATTTTGTATTGGATGCGTTGGGGGATGGGGAGCCAGTGAAGGAGTTTGAGCAGGGGTGTGATGTGGTCGGATTTTTTCTTTCTAAGGACGAGGCGGGCAGCATTGTTCTGGACGCGTTGGAGAGTGAAAGTGGTGGAGTGAGGGAGGCTGGAAAGGAGAGAGTTGCAGTAGTCGATGCGTGATAAGATGAGAGAGACAGCAAGTTTGGTGGCAGCTTCCGTAGTGAGGTATTTTCTGATCTGACTGATGCGGCGGAGGTGGAAATAGCATGCCTGGGCCGTGGCGGAGACGAAGCTGGTCATGGACAGAGAGGAATCGAGGATAACGCCGAGGTTCTTGGCCGAGTCAGAGAGGGAGATGGGGGTGCTATCGAGTTGAAGGTGGAGAGAGGGAGGGAGCTGGGAGAGTTTCTGGCGAGTGCCTACCAGCATGGCTTCCGTTTTGTCGTCGTTCAGTTTAAGCTTGTTTGCTGTCATCCAGTTTTTCACGTCTTCGTAGCAGTCAGCCGTGCGAGTCAGTAGTGACTGAGTGTTGTCGAGTTTGTCTTTGTCTAGCAGTTGTGAGTCGTCAGCGTAGAGGTGGTGGTGTATGCGGTGAGACTGGATGATGTTGGACAGGGGAGAGGTG
>BTPG01000005.1:68960835-69116980 GCA_036245525.1 Semisulcospira habei
ATACTTGACTTACAGTGGAATAATGCCCTCTATATGAGGATGTAGATTTTTGCCACCTATGTTCGGGAGCTCATAAAAATATGCATGTATCTGCTGTATTCTGCTCTTTTTTTTTTTACCCTATCTTGGTCTTTTTGTTTATGTTCGTTTTATAGCTTGATTGGACAGTCATATGCCACTGAAGGTTTAAAATAAAAATGCTTGCTTTTGCTTATTTTGAAGTGACATACATTAGTACTGTTCTATAGCACCTTTCAAAATAACTGATTTGCACACACCGCCCCGGACCAAGACATTCGGCCTAACACAGAATTAGAAATGCCATTTGTGTTCTGGTCTGTGATTTTGGACCTTACGGCTGTCAAGCCGTAAGGTCCAAAATCACAGACCAGCACACGTGTATCGCGCAGCGGCTTGAACGGTGACGTTGCAGAAGACGATATTGCTTGCGGCTAAGAGTAATCAAATGTGAAACCGATACGCTCACTGACACAAACACATGGAGCCCAGCCATTGGTGTCGCGTGTGTCGAGTCAACCTTTTGGGAACAAAATGCAGGCGCTCTGGCACCGACGTTTGTTGTATAGTAGGCTGGTCTGTGACTCATCAGTCTTGGACCTTACACTGCCTCTGTCAGTTTTACCTGTCTTGGCCGCGTCAGTCATAGACTTCAGTATCATACTCAACTCGTTCCGGCACCAACGAAAAACACAGTAACATGACACAGCTGCAAGAATCATAGGTCCTTATGAGGATCTATGCCTCTTGCTAAAACCACTTTGTATCCACGTTCCCGCTTTGACGGCTTGGGATCTTTGGCGTGGAATTGTCAATGATTTCACGAACACACTCAGCTGCCAGTGACAGTGAAGGGACCAATAGACTTGAATAAATAAAACAGAATGGTGTTCGGAGTGTCCCCGATCATTTCTAGCGAAAGAAGAAGGTATTTAAAGTATTTCAACACAAAACGGTTTATGGAAACCGCAGTTGATGATTTAAAAAAAAAATTATTTATTTATTTACTTTTGGGGGGAGGGGGGGGGGGCTAGGGTGGATAGTCGTTATTTTAGGGGGTGGGTGGTTAGTCAGTGATGGTGGTGGTGTTGGTGTGGAGTGGGGATCTGTACGTCTTTGGGGCAGGGACGGGTCCCTTACTGATGCGGCATCTTGGGACTGAGAGTCTGAGGGGGACAAGTGTACGAGGGAGGAGGGCTTGTGATGCCTCGATCATGTTAGTGTTGTGAAACTGACAGACCTCAGCACTCCGGGCTTCCTTCCAGAGTTGCGTCGTGTTTACTTAGGGAGAGATGATTTTTCTTTCCTCGCTCACTACCCCCCCCCCCCCCTCACACACACACACACACACACACACACACACACACACACACACACACACACACACACACACACACACACACGCACACTTCCTCTTTGTCCAAGTTTCTTCGTCGTTGATTGTCAGGATGCCTGATACACTCGCTATGCCGGTGCAGCAGGGATATAAATAAAGCACAAGACACCTAAATGGACACACACTAACCCCTCGTGTGAATGGATTTCTCTATGGAACATTTACGCGATTCTTCTTTTATTTCTGTTCAGTTTCTTTTGGGAATGGGGGATAGGGGTACTAATCCCCAGTAGCAAAACGTCTTCGGCGCCATGACGGCCGCATTGGGCCCGCGCGGCTGTCGTGGACCCGAGGACCCTTGCTTACTGGGATGAGAGTGGGGGTTAGAGCTGTGAGCTTGTCTGGTTTCCCGCATATTTTCTTTCCCTAATTCCTTCACTTTGTTGTTTGTGTTATTGGGCTAATGGGATGAGCAAGGCAAGGCTTGCGTCTGCGGTGAGATAGCCTACAGCCGAAAAAAGCTGCCGAGGGATATGTTGTTTTGCTCATTCAGCCCGACGGCCATTATTTCCCAAATTTTGGAGGCGTCATCTAATGACTATGCACCCGTTGCAGGAGATGGATCGACCATGATAATTCAAGGGCAGTGCCAGATTAGCTTGGCGCCGACAGGCGCCAAGCTAATCTGGCACTACCTTTGAATTATCATGGTCGACCCATCTCCTGTTGTACTACGTCAAGGCTGAATGAGTTAATCAAAGCTTTTAACCCCCATGTTGCGTATGCAGCCACTGGTACTGTATTCAGAACCAGCAGCTACATGCGCACGGGGGTTAACTGCCGGAATACAACATACACCACGCGAATGCAAGAGACAGAGCCCCGGCAGGTTCATGATTATGACGTATTTCAGCGGGCGGATATCTGAGGCAGTCAGTGACTAAGTTTGTGATGTTTCAGTTGCCTTTCTTCAGGTCGCCGCATTATATCGAGCAGAATTAGGGTTTAGATCAGAAAGAAAGAAAGGACCAATCCAGCCGGATACGATCAGACAAGCAAAACAAACCAACCAAGAAACAAACACGCACACTCTGTCAACATTCACATGTTTCCGCCCTCTAGACTAAACTTGACGTGTCGGTATGCATGGAGCGAGGCGTCACTACTGATCCACACTGACAATCAGTATAGTGAAGTTTCGTTTGAACGAACGACTACCAACAACGAACGATCGCGAAGTCACGGCTGATAACCAGCTTCCACCATAAGCATAGACGACACTTCCGACATCTCCAAGAGGTATAGATCCTCATGAGCACGTAGGGTACATGAGGATCTATGCCTCTTGGAGATGTTGGGAGTGTTTTATACAAACCAAAGGGAATCACAGCGCTGAACAGACAAACAGTTAGATCCCCTGCCCCCGCCTATCAGGCACCCAATCGCCAGCCCACAGAGAAATACGCAGGTATAGAACAAGACGATCATTTCCATCCTCAAAAAGAATGGATCAGGTCTCTTATATATATATATATATATATATATATATATATATATATATATATATATATATATATATATATATATATATATATATATATATATATATATATATATATATATATATATGTGTGTGTGTGTGTGTGTGTATATATGTATATCTTATATATATGTATGTTTCTCCTGCCTACTTCCTAAGTTCCGGAGAAAGACATGGGTTATATAAGAGACCTGATCCATTCTTTTTGAGGATGGAAATGATCGTCTTGTTCTATACCTGCGTATTTCTCTGTGGGCTGGCGATTGGGTGCCTGATTGGCGGGGGCAGGGGATCTAACTGTTTGTCTGTCCAGCGCTGTGATTCCCCTTGGTTTGTATACAATTCTGCCAGCGCTAGCCTCACCTATCTGGTTTGTGAGTTGGGAGTGTTGTCTATGCTTATGACACAGAACAGTTGCCCGCCGCGATTTCGATCTCGTTCGTTCGTCGGGAGTCGTTCGTCTCAAACGAAACCTCACGGGTTACGCCAACAACGGCGAGACTGCGTGGAATGCAGCGTTAGTCGTGCAATGTTAACCGGCTGCCTACATCTGTTCCCGTGATAAAGGCTATTAAGTGCTTGTTTAATGTCACTCTGCCCTCTGCATTCTTTACCTCTACCCCAGGGGTGGGGATTTTACCATAGTCTGTTCCGTTTGCAAGAGGCATAATTATATTCTCAAGGGCCCCTGCAGACTGAGCCCCTGCAGGTGCAGGGGCGCTTGAGAATATATGCCTGCTGGCAGAAGTCAGGTCGTATTATACATATTTAGATTTAGGTCTAATTCCGGGTTGACTTAAAAAAAAAATGCAAGAGTGTCATTAGTCTCCTCAACCGCAGGAGTTCATAGATAATGTGCCTGTTGCTTGTTGAGGTCAGCGCCATTTACTTCATTAAAATGAGTACATAATCCGGGCTGATTCTATGACTGCTTAAAAAATGCGCCAGATCAGTGTAAACCCCTGAACTCGAAAACTTGTGAAGGTCCCTCTCTCTCTCTCTCTCTCTCTCTCTCTCTCTCTCTCTCTCTCTCTCTCTCTCTCTCTCTCTCTCTCTCTCTCTCTCTCTCTCTCTCTCTCTCTCTCTCTCTCTCTCTCTCTCTCTCTAGACACGATGGGTAGACATCCAGACAAAAAGGAAAACACACAACAAACAACACGTGCTTTGTGTAATACAAAAGGTAGGTGTGCGTGTTGGGGGGAGAGGGGGGGGGGTGTACAAGCCGGGCATTTTGACCCAAACGTTGTCTCAAATTAGTATTTAAGCCTCGCCAGTGAGGAAAACATGTGTTACTGGGCACAAGAATTCGTCGCGGCGGCATGACAGTTATTTTCCCCATTTACTCTGTTTGATGTAAGAGTCCTTTTTTGTCTCAGACTTAATGTCAGAACGTTTACAGAAAAGATGTTGGCACAGGCATAGACTTAATCCATTCTCTGCCGGGAGAAACCAAACACCATCCAACTGCAAGAGGCATATATCCTCATGAGACCCCCGCAATTGCGGGGGTCTCATGAGGATCTATACCTCTTGCTGAGACTAATGCGTTTCCATGTCCCTTAGACGGTCACAGTTGTGGCTTTGGGTCGTTGAAGGGACGTAGATTTCAGAAACGAACAATGCGTCTAGTCGCGGGTGAAGGGAATGCATCTACATGCCTCAGTTTGAGGATACTAAGAGAGTCGAACTCACCCCGCAAGAGGCAGAGATTCTCATAAGCCCCTGCGACTACAGAGGCGCATGAGAATCTATGCCTCTTGCAGGTGGAACTGACTGGACAAGAGACTGCCAGTGCTTTGTCCGTTTTCATGAGCCATCTGCAGCGGTAGCGGGGGGCAGAGCGACATTGAAGTGCCCGCGCAGAAGACAGAAATTCAATTAAAACTCTTTAATTAACTGCAGGGCAGCAAAGCCACTTTGCTAGGCGGATAAAACGATTTAGTGTCCAGCGCCCTGTTGAGGACCTTCCGTGGACGGACCTTCAGTGACCTCCTAGGTCTTATATAACAGTTATACAATTCTGCCAGCGCTAGCCTCACCTATCTGGTTTGTGAGAGTCTCCTAGGTCTTAGAACAACGGATGTAAATAAGGGAGATTCTACTCAAACGCACTACAGGGAAAAAAAAAAAAACGGATTTGTTCAATAGAATGTCCGTTGAAAGGTCCTGGTAAATCAAAGTGGCACAGTTGGAGTGCGCCTGAGTTGATCAGTGTTCAGGTCGTACTCCATAGGCAATAGATTTCCCTGTCCCCCATAACCCGCCCGTCAGAGCCGTCCATGATCACCTCGGTGCTGTGGACGTTAGACCCGAATTAACCATCAAACGCACTCACCTGTAGTGCAATGCAGTGCATGACTCGACGCGATGCAATTCGATGCAGTGCAGCACAACTCAAATGCAATGCAGTGCAGTCCATTGAAAACCAGTGTAATACAATACAATGAGTGCAGTGCAATACGATAGAATGCAATGCAATGCAATGCAAATTATTGTGTAATGCAACAGCACAACGCAGCACAATCTGTTTCGCTTAACCCATTCAGCCCTGACACACTACAGCAGGAGATGGGTCGACCGTGATAATTCAAGGGTAGTGCCAGATTAGTTTGGCGCCAGTCGGCGCCAAGCTAATCTGGCACTGACCTTGAATTATCATGGTTGATCCATCTCCTGCAACTGGTGCATAGTCATTAGATGACGCCTCCAAAATTTGGGAAATACGTGCGCCGCAATGAGTTAAGGGCGGATATACAAACAAAGTCGGATTTAACAATACATTTGTTATGTCCCGACAACACTTTTTCTATGTACATTACTTCGCCTATAACAAACTTCGGATATAACAACCCCCAAAATAGCCCCCCCCCCCCCCCCCCCCCCTGGTGATTTGTAACAGCCGGAATTTACTGTATATTATGACTTTTATGTGCGTGAATCATGAGTAAAACAACACATCGCATACAATAAGGGTCACAAAGCATATACCAGCAAGGGACATTGATCCTCACGAGACCCCAAGCCTGCGAGAGCTCATGAGGGTCTGTGCTTCTTGCAGGTGGGTGGCGTTCACTGCCAGGCTGTTTCTTCTGCGTCGCGTTATGAATCATCGCCACAGCAACTGCCGGATTGGTCATCTGGTCAGCGGAGTTGTTTCAAGCCTCCCCATTGTCACCAGGCCATTGTTGCTAAAATGTTAATCTTTCCACGGTTAATGCACAGAGGGTTCAAAACTGGTTGGAGCAGTGTGTGCTGGCCTGTGATTTTGGACCTTCCGGCTTGCAGACGTAAGGTCCAAAATCACAGACCAGCACACATTTAGGAAATGTTGAGGGCCAGGTTTTGTAAGGAGCTTTTTAGTCAGGCTCTTTATATGAAATTTTTTTGCGGCAAATTGTTCGTTTGTTGTTTCTTTCTTTTTTTTTTTCTTTCTTTTTTTCTTTTCAAGTAGACGATTCGGTACAGCTTTGCATTTGGCTGATTATCAGCGGCTGGTTAGTTGGCCTTTAGTCTTTCGATTCAGATTCAGAAAACGCATAAGTCTATTATTATATAGAGTAGTAATAATGAGACTTATGGAAAACTGTATTGTCCGATGCCGAGTTGCTACGAAAATTGTTTTGGGATCCGAGATACATATAATAAAATTGGTTTAAAACAAACCGGACTACGAATTAGTGGCTCATCTCACATATTTTGTGTCTTTGCTTATTTGTTTGTTTGTTACGTTCGACTGTTTAGTTGCTTATTTGTTTGATTGTATTGATCGTACTTTTGTTGATTCGGTTGTTTGTTCTTTGTTTATTTGTTTGGATGTTTGTTCCTTTCTTTGTTTGCTTCCAGTGTGCCGGTCAGAAATATGAGATGCAAGACTCTCTCTCTCTCTCTCTCTCTCTCTCTCTCTCTCTCTCTCTCTCTCTCTCTCTCTCTCTCTCTCTCTCTCTCTCTCTCTCTCTCTCTCTTTCATTTCTCTCTCTCATATGTTCCCCCCCCCCACACCCCCCCCTTTCCACTCCCACCCAATCCTCCGTTCACCATGCCATCTACGTGTCATTCCTATCATTCCACGCGGTCATCATCGACATTTAACGGTTAATTGTGGTCAGGTGCTGTGGCAGGAACCATTTTGCGGTCATAATTGTGGCATCACTAGGCTGGAACTAATTGAATGTGTATCTCATCCCTCCGTCCAGCTAAATACGCCCAGCTGCAAGATAGATAGATCCTCATGAGCCCCCGAATAGTGCGTTGTTGTTGTTTTCCTCTGTGGGTGAGGAAGTTATTGGGTGTTCATGCCGCATTGCTGTCTCTTTACTTCACACCTCGATCTTCGCGCCATTTGCACTGACCAGTCGTTAGCTGTTGGTAATAGCCTGGCCTGTTCAACCTGGTACACGGGGGCCCTTGTCTCGCCTTGGTATATGTAGTTTTGCCTTTTTCGGTCCAGCATGATATGACATGTCAGGTACGAATGAATGAATCAATCATTCATTCATTCATTCATTCATTCATTCATTCGCACTTTTCCTTTTGCGGCCGGTAGTGGAATAGATTAACTCATTCCCGACGTGCTGATTACGAATACGCGGCGAACCGCCGCGTATCCGTATGCGTCACGTCTAGAATGAGTAAAAATGAACTTTCTTTGATGAAAGCGCTTTTCTTATTTCCTAGACTTAAAACAAACACAAAGCGACCTCATGTGAATTTGTCTCATGTTTCCTGTTGAATCGGACATAGGTTTCTTAGTTTTGCTACAAAATTGGCAGCTGCCCAAGACAAAGGAAACATCAAGCGTTAGGTACCAGGTTGATCTAGCCTGATTGACAGCGAATCAAACTGCAGCTATCGACTTTCAGCAGCGGCAGTATGACCCTGCGCAATCCCATCCTTCTAAATAACTCAGATGCAAATGTGTGGGGCCTTTACCTTTGAGAGACAGATAATATTTATTGTGAGCTGCTTTTGTGAATAACGTAGATGAAAATTATGACTCGGGGCCATACCGGTAAGAGACATTGTGAGCTCATGCATAATGGGGTCTGTGTCTCTCACTGTGAGAGCCTGACGGGGGCTGTCGAGTATCTGTGCCTCTTGCAGATGGCCGCTCAAGATTACCTGTTAGCCGGCAAGCAAAAGATCCTCGGACCGACGTCGACCGCGGTGGGCCCGCGCACGCCTGTGCGCGGGCCGACCGCGGCTGACGTCGGCCTGAGGACCTATCGCTCATTGGGTATGCAGTGAAGGTATGCATTGCTCCACGTGTGTTCTAATTAGCCATTTCTTGTCGAGTCACGTGCAGCCTTTTGTCTGATGACGCGAGGAACTGAATAGGTCAGTGTGACACCGACTTTGACAGACGGCTTTTCGTAACTAACCCCTTCCCAAATGCGAGAAGCATAGATCATCATGACTTCGAAGGGGTCTGATTGATAAATTCCATTCTGTAAGCAAACGCCCAACCTTTCTGTGGTTCCCTCTGTTTTGCCTCACAAACCAGATAGGTAAGGAATGCATATGATCATCTTGTTATTCAGCTGCGTATTTTTCTATGGGCTGGCGACTGGGTGCCAAATAGGAGGCAAGGGTATAACTGTCTTTATAGTGCTGAGTAATTCCCTAAGGTATGCGCGGCCATGCGGCTGTCTTTGTTTCTTCCACACTACTCACGAGTACGTATCTGCATTCTGCTCACAGAAAAGACGTATTTATAATTATCATCAGATGATCATTAAAATATACTCCCTGTCTTGTGTTCCAGGCATTCCCCGTCTGACGGGCACGGGCACACTGACAGTCTACGTCAAGGATGTCAACGACCACGCCCCCAAATTTGACAGCACCGCCCCCTACGTGGGTCACGTGACGGAGAACGGCATCGGCAGCCAATCAGTGATCACCGTCACCGCGACGGATCTGGATGAAGGCGTGAATGCTCAGATCAGGTTTGTGTTCTGTTGGAGAGTTTGAACACAGTTTAACTCATTCGAGACGCACCGCATCCGGATAGGCGGCAGAAGCCGCGTATCCACATGCGACACGTTAGTGAGGTTTCGAACGAAACGAACGACACGCAATTTAATGAACGAGAACAAAATCGCGGCGGGTAACACATGATAAGCATAGACAACAGTCTGAACATCTCCAAGAGACATAGATTCTCATGAGCCACGAGTAGCATAGACAGCACTCCACACATCTCCAAGACAATTCTATGCTTACGGTACGCCGTGATTTCACTCTCCTTCGTTCTTGCGAGCCGTTTTTTTTGCAAATGAAACCTCACGATTGCACGGAAGATCAACCAACCAAAAACCAACCAACCAACCAACCAGACAGACAACAGTAAACACACACACACACACAAAAAAACAAAAAACCAGTGGAATATCTAACCTAGAAAAAAAAAGTAGAAAACAAATAACTAACTTGCCAAACTAGAAACTTTTACATTCTCCTATCTACTTCATTCATTTGTTTTACAGAAAGTTGAAAACCTATACATGTAGGTTTTTTTGTTTTTTTGTTTTTTGTTTTTTGTTGTTACCTACGTTTTTCCCACTATCAAGCTGGCATTGTCTGTGCATTTATCTCACCAAACCTGTATTATCTGTAATGCAGGTACCGTTTGGAGGACACGCAAGGCGATAGGTTCACGGTCCTGACAAGCACGGGTGAGATACTCACCAACCAGCCCCTGGACCGGGAAGAGATGGCCGAGTACCACCTGGTCGTCATAGCAACGGACCAGGGCATCCCTCCCAAATCCTCCTCCTGCAGCGTGACCATCTACGTGGACGATGAAAACGACAACGCGCCGGCGTTCGAGCTCGCTTCGTACTCACAGAGCATTGCGGACCCCACCAATACAAGTAAGTTTTTTTTACACGATGACTGCCGAGGAAAAGTGAACACCGCCCAACTGCAAGAGGTATAGATCCTCATGAGCCCCCGCAGTTGCGGGGGCTCATGAGGATCTATGTCTCTTGCTGAGACCAATTTGTATGCATGTCCTTTTGACGATTACAGCTTTTGGTCTTTGAATGAGCATAATTTTCGGAGAAAAAAAAAGTCCATCCATTGGCAGGGAAAGGGTTTAAGGACGTGCTACCCTCGGAGAAAAAAAAAAAGTCCATCCATTGGCAGGGAAAGGGTTTAAGGACGTGATACCCAAATGAGCTCAAAGTCCACGGGTCGACATCGTGCCAAGAACCTTCTGTGCACTGGGATAAAACTACTTTGTTTTTAATAACTGTAACATGTCACATTTGCTTGTGAAAAGAATTGTAGAAAAGTCCTAGTTTAGGCGGGACGAACATTAAGAACCCGTTGTATTGGCGCATTTTAGCAATGAAAGCATTTTCTGTTCAAGGCAACTTTAATGTTGCAGGCGACTTCGTTATCGGTGTCACTGCGGTGGACAAGGACAGCGGGAACAACGGTAAGGTGGCCTACTCTCTGCTGGACGGGGCCAGCCGCTTTCACATCAGCACGGAGACTGGAGTAGTCACCGCGGCGCAGCGCCTAAGTGGTTCAGGCTCGTACACCTTCCAAGTGCGAGCCTCAGACCTGGTGAGTAATGGACAAGATTTTTTTTTTTTTTTTTTTTTTTGGGGGGGGGGGGTGGGGGTGGGGGGAGTGGCCTCTTAAGCATTTTACATCTTTTTGTGTCTGTAACAGCAACAGAGATCACCTCCTTCCCGCAAAAAAGCACAGATTCTCATCGTCCACCGCAGTCTGCGAGGCATGAGGATCGATGCCTTTTTCTAACCTCTTTTCGCACAGAAGACAATCTGTTTGCACAGAAGCGAAAATTCCCTTGACTCATTGAAGACGTCTCGAATGAGTTAAGGTCGCAACCACAGACCAGCACACAATTTAATTGGTTTATTTATTCGTTTATGTATTTTAGGGCCAGTCCCCCAAGACGTCCACAGTGAACGTGACAGTGCAGCTGCAGAGCGTGAGCGGAACTCCACCAACTTTTGCCGAATTTCCCATCAACGTCCGCATTCCCGAAAACTCTCTCAAAGGGACAGTACTCACCACCGTCAGCGCAGTGACGTCACGCAGCACGCGCCTGACGTACCACATCGTGGGCGGTAACGTCAACTCAGCGCTGGCTATCAATGAGGACAACGGGACGATCACTGTGGCGGGGCTTATTGACTATGAGGTGAGAGTCCGGGGCCAAATTTATCAGATTTGCGAGACGTCTCCTGACGAATCTGCACCAAGTGCAGGAGATGGATGGATCATGATAGTTTAAGGCTAGTGCCCAAATAGGCTGGTGCCAGAACCACCCTTAGAACTATCATGGTCGATCTGTGTCTGGTTGTTGTGAGACAGGGTTTATTTTGTTAACTGAACTGACTCTGTCTTGACTATTTAACACACTCAGCCTCGTGGCGGGGAAATGTAAAAGAAAAAAAAAAAGAAAAAAAACCCCAAACCCAAACAAAACAAACGACTAAGAAAAATCATAGGCAAAGCAGTTTGTTAAATGTTCAAAACACTCATAGCAATTATCTCTTTCGTGAAGTTCGACGTTTGGAGTTGTCCGGTGAGGGCGGACTACATACCTCTACATAAAGTAAGAAGTCAAACAAGATTTTATTGTTTTTGGCCACACCGCCCTTTAAATCTGGTCAAAGTACAAAGTAGTCAACAACATGACAAGTACATTAGTACACTCAGTACAAATAGTCTGTACCTTTGCAGGTGTCAAGCAGCCTGAACCTGTGGCTGATGGCCCGGGACAGGGCCAGCGTCCCCTTGTCTGCTTACAAGCAGCTGACCGTGACTGTGCTAGATGTCAATGACAATATGCCGCGGTTCAGCTCCTCACTGTACGAAGTCGCCTTCACGGAGAACAGGCCTCTCGGATCCAGCGTTGTACAGGTAACGGCTGATTTTTGTGACGACTTTAGAGATCTAGGGTCATCTGCAGGAGGCATAGATCCTCATGAGCCTCTGCAAATTGCGGGGGCTTATAAGGATCTATGCATCTTGCCGACCTCATTAAATTTCTTTTTAAAAGGTCGTGTTGATAAGCGTTATACGTCTTAGGGCTGACGTCTTGGGTTTGTGACAGCTGTAGAGATTGACTTTCATCTGCAAAGGAAATAGATCACAATGAGCCTCGCAAATTCCAGGGGCTGATGAAAATCTATGCCTCTTGCTCAATTCTTATTAAAATGCTGAAAAAGCAGCATATTTGATCAAGCGTTAATAATAAAGTTAGAAAAAAGATTGTGCTTGGATCTAGTGTTATACACGTTCAGTGCATTTCTGCGGGTGTCTGTGTGCGCCCTGATGATAAGAATATAGATTCTCATAAGTCCCTGTGAGCGCCAGCTTTTTGCTTGACGTTCAGATCCTCATGAGCCCTCGTAATCGCTTAGACGTAATATACAAATAGACAGAAAAACCGCTAGCCACCCGTACCCCTATCCCACCCTCGGCCCCAGATTTAAAACAAACCAAAACGAGTCCTTGTTTAATCTTCAGTATTTAATTTTCATCCATTTAGCCCCAAGACCGCATTTCTCAAATTTTGGAGGTGTCACCTAACGCCTATGTACCAGTTGCTGGAGATGGCTCGACCGTGATAATTGAAGGACAGTGTCAGATAAGCTTGCAAGCTGATCTGGCACTATCTTTCAATTATCACTGTCGATCCATCACCTTCTGTAGTTCACGGTCGATCCATCACCTTCTGTAGTGCCTCGGGGCTAAATGGGCTAATTGACACATTCCTGTGTTCGCGCAGGTGAAAGCAACGGACGCGGACTCGGGGTCTAACGGTCAGGTAGAGTTTCGCATTGCGTCCGGCAACGAAAACAGCACGTTCCAGATTCACAAGACATCAGGCCTGGTCACTACACTCAACCCAGTGGTGGACCGCGAGGGCATTGAGCTGTACAACCTGGTCGTGGAGGCGGCGGACCTGGTACGTGTTAATCGCGTGGGGGGAAGAGACCGTGCTGTGGTTAAACAGGACAGGCTGATTAGATGGTTGTTTGTTTGATTGGGTGGTTGGTTGGGCTGGGATGGATTGGTTGATTTTTAATTGTGGTCGTTTGGTTTAGATTGGTTTGATTGATCTGGTTTGGTTTGATTTTGTATTTGCTTTGATTAGTGTTGTGTGCGTGAAATTTGCGTTATATTGTTTTCTAATACGGGTAGTGGAAAATTGCGGCGAAAATTTCCCACTACGCAACGATCACCCAGCCTGTGCCAGCGGCCGCATGCGTTAGAAGGATAACCCAGCTAACACCACGGGCGAATTTCTCACATTTTGGAAGTGTTAGCTAATGACTTTGTACTAGTTGCAGGAGATGGATTGACCATGATAATTTAAGGGTAGGAGTACCAGATTAGTTTGGCGCCTGGTGTCGCCAAGCTAATCTGGCACTACCCTTGAATTATCATTGTCAATCCATGTCCTGCTGTAGTGCGTCAGGGCTAATACACGTGTTTCATGTCACCTTCACAGGGCACGCGGCGCCTGACGGCGACCAGCACCGTGCGGGTGACCATTCTGGATCTGAACGACAACCCGCCAGTCTTCTCCGGCCTCTTCAGCATGGCCGTGCCTGAGGACATGCCGCTCTACTCCTTCATCCTCACCCTCACCTCCACCGACAAGGACACGCCCGCCAACGCCAACGTCACCTACCAGCTGATTTCGGGGCCCGAGTCACTGCCCTTCGCCGTGGACCCTATCAGCGGCAACATCACCAACATCATAAAGCTGGATGCCGAGACCAAGGAGCGGTACCGGCCCTTCGTGCGGGTATCGGACTCGAGCTACGCATCGCAGACCCAGGTCACCATCCGCTTGTTGGACGTCAACGACAACGCGCCGAAGTTCGCCAGCTCCGCCTTCGTCTTTGACCTCCGTGAAGGTCAGCCAGTGGGCACGTCGGTGGGCAAGCTGTTGGCGTCTGACCAGGACATCAGCCAGCCCAACAACGAGTTCTACTTCTCCCTCAAACGGCCTTCGCTGCTGTTCGAGCTGGACGCGGAGTCTGGCGTGATCCGGGCAAGGACCAGCATGGAGTACCGGCACAGCGCGGACGGGCTCGCCAACATCCACACGCTCGACGTGGTCGTCACAGACCTCGGCATGCCGTCACTGTCGTCAGAGGCCACCGTCACTATTTCCATAACGGACGCTAACAACCACGCGCCGGTGTTTGAGCTGAGCGAGTACATGTCCGCCGTGCCACAGAACGCGGGGCCCGGGGTGTCCATCCTCACGGTGCAGGCGCACGACTTCCTGGACTATGGGCTCAACGCGCAGGTCCGTTACTCTATCTCCAGCGGCAACGGCTCTGCTCTGTTCGGGGTGGCGGAGGGTACCGGTGTGGTGTCGGTCAAGGCATCACTGTCGTCCACCCAGATCGGCCAGAACTACGTGCTGACGGTGACAGCTACGGACCAGGGCCAGCCTCCCCAGTCCTCCAGCACACGAGTAGTGCTGACTATTACCCCTACCAACACTTACCAGCCCGTCTTCCGCAACCCCATCATGGCCAAGAGCATCCCCGAAGACGTCACTGTGGGCCACATCATCGACACCATCAGCGCCAGCGACCAGGATCAGGGCCTCAACGGGCAAGTGCGCTTCAACATCACGGAAGGCAACAACAAAGGGCTCTTCAAGATCGACCCGGTCAACGGTTACTTGACTGTCAATGGCCCGCTGGACTTCGAGACTATACCCAGGCACGTGCTGCAGTTGACGGCGCGCGACTTGGGGCTTCTGAGTCTCTCCGTCACCAAACCCTACACCATCACCCTGGTGGACGTCAACGACAACAGCCCCGTGTTCAGCAAGACCCTGTACAACGCTTTTGTGCCCGAGAACTCCAAGACGGGCACCATCATCACCAACATCTCGGCAGCCGACGCCGACTCTGGCAACAACGCGATCGTCAAGTATTCCATTGTGGGCGACGTGGCGGCTTCCAGCAAGTTCGCTATCCACGAGGACGCGGGCACGGTGACGGTGAAGGGGGGTTTGGACTACGAGACGCGCAGTGTGTACACACTGGCCATCATGGCTTACAACCCGGCCGGTGACCCCGCCAGAACCACAGTCATGAAAACATACACGGAAGTAAGTGGGTCTACTTTTACAGTGACACGCACAATTTCTTTTCCCAGCCGAGTTTCGTAACGCAGGCTCCACGCAGAGTTCTGCCGACAAAGGAGAGCTCTGCGTGGAGCCTGCGTTACGAAACTCGACTGGGAAAAGAAATTTCGCGTGCCACACAGTTGTTTAATCTGTTCATTGCCTGTTGACGCAGACTTCGATCTTGCAATCTTCGTTATTTCAACACCAAAATAACCCTAGCTAAATATGGATAGAAAATGGTTTGGAGTAGAAGGCGCCAAGCTAAACTGGTACTACCCTAGAACTACCATGGTCCACCAATCCATCAGTCTCCTGCAACCATTCAGCCCTGACCCCCAACAGCAGGAGATGGGTCGACAATGATAATTCAAGGGTAGTGCCAGATTAGCTTGGCGCCTGTTGGCGCCAAGCTAATCTGGCACTGCCCTTAAATTATCATTGTCGATCCATCACCTGCAACTGGTGCATAGTCATTAGATGACGCCTCCAAAAGTTGGGAATTACGGCCGTCGGGCTGAATGAGTTAATTTAAGTTTCATACCGACGTGTACAAACGTTTCAAAAGTGCCTATTCGTCACGCATTACTAATTTTGGAAGGCCGGTTCCAGGCTTGAAAGAAATCAGTGAAACGCAAGTGAAGTGAATGAACAGTGTATGCGTCTTGAAAAAGTTGAGCTAACTGTGTATAGACTGTTGTACCCAACTGATCCTGACTTTCAGGTGCGAGTGTACGTGACTGGAGTAAACGAGTACTACCCGCGCTTCGTACAGAGGGAGTACCGCCACAACGTCAGCGAGTCGGCCATGATGAACACCACCCTCCTCACCATCCACGCCACTGACGAAGACCTGGGGGTTGACGGCGTCGTTTACTACTACCTCGTTGGCTCCAGCAATCTTAAAGGTGAGTGTTGATTTACTGACGATGATAATACTGTTTCATTAAGTAAGATTAAGTTGTGCTAAAAAAAAAACGCTTGTCATTGGCGACTTACGCGAGATCAGTGGGTGTAAAACCCATTATCATAAGATACCGGAAGTGACTCGCTGTGTACAAATTAATACGTTGGGTGTAAATGCGCTGGTGACATTTATGAATGAAACCATCGACATGAGCCACGTGAAGTTGTAAAATGGAAGTTGCGCATTAATCAGTGTTTTGTTGAAGCTAGCTTTCACTGCTTCGACTTCCAGCTCTGTTGCGCCTTGAGCACACAGGATGTAAGCTTAACCCGTTCAGTGCCAGTTGACGCAAATTGTGTCTCTGCAATCTTCGTTAATTTATGAACATCATAAAACACTAGCTGTTTCAGGAACATGGATTCAAAGCGGTGTCAGCAGGAAGCATAGATCCTCATGAGCCCCCGCAACTGCACGGACTCATGAGGATCTGTACATCTTGTAGTTGGGTGGTGTTCACAGTTTCTCGGCACTAAACAGGAGCAATTTACGAAATTAATCTTTTCTCTCGCAGGATTTGCTCTGGATCCTCTTAGCGGCGCGTTACGAGTTGTTGAGCGCCCTGACTATGAATCCTCGCCGCGTATTGAGCTAACGGCTCTGGCCAAAAACTGGGGCGCCGTCCTCGGCAATGACACCGACATCTGCAGTATCATCATCACCGTGGAAGACGCCAACGACCCACCGGTTTTCACTCAGACTGTCTACATTGCCAACGTTCTGGAAGGTACGGTCTCTTGTTACATTTAACCTTTTGTCTGTCGGTAGCTCTTTTTTGTCGAGGTGATTCCTGCAGGAATCACCTCGAGAAAAAGCGCTACTGACAGCCAAAGGGCGAAGTTGAAGTTCATTTTATTCTGCACTCAGTGGGGACACAAGAATACATATCAAAAATACACATTTACAGTTACATTAATTTATGTTACACATTATACTCAGTTGATAACCAAAGAGGAAAAATAAAACAAATACATTACTTTTGACACAGTGAAAGGAAAATAAATAAGATAATTAATTACATCACTTAAGATTCGCTCTTAGTTAATGCGGGGGGGGGGGGGGGGGGGAAAGAGATAGAGAGAGAGAGAGAGAGAGAGAGAGAGAGAGAGAGAGAGAGAGAGAGAGAGAGAGAGAGAGAGAGAGAGAGAGAGAGAGAGAGAGAGAGAGAGAGAGAGTATAATAACTGATTAAAGAGAATAAATTTAATCACCGATTACTGATATCTGTCTGGAAGGTTCTCGCGCCGCCACGTCCGTCGTCACCGTCACGGCCGCCGACAACGACATCCGGCCGGAAAACCGCAACTTCCACTATGCGATGGCTGCAGGGAACGAGGGCTCGTGGTTCCGCATCGACGCCAACACTGGGCGGATAGAAACGACAGGCTTAGGGATTCTAGACCGCGAGACAGTGCCCGTGTATGATCTGAGAGTGGTGGCTGTGGACACGGGCATACCAGCACAGACAGGTGAGGAGATGTGGTGTCTCGCAATGCACAAAAGGCCATCGGGCCAACAGCGGTCCACGTCGGCCCGATGGCCTTTTGCATTGGGCTGTCGCTCGAGAAAAAATAAAAGTTCATGTTTGTAATTGGATGGTCGGTTTTGCTTAGGTATAGTTGATTGGTTTGCTGGTTGGATGGCTGGTAATATTAAAGATACGAGAGGCCTTTAATTTGTGCAACAAGATGAAAAACGGCAGCTGGAACAAAGTAAATTTCATCATTGCTATCACCACCATCAGCTAAACCGCCATCACCAAACGCCCACAATAATTCTATTCCAGGCACGTGCACCGTTAGGGTGTTCCTGGATGACGTCAACGACAACCCGCCGGTCTTTGACCCGCCCAAGCTTATCGCTTACGTCACAGAGGGACTTCCGGCCGGTACGGAGGTGATTACGCTTGAGAATAACACCACTGATCCTGACGCTCCCCCCAACAAGGGACCTTACACCTACGAAGCTGTATCGGGGAACGCGCTCAACTTCTTTCAGATCCAGAGAGAGAAAGGGCTTGTTCGCACTAAGGTAGGAGTGATTTGTGTGTGTGAGGAAGAGGTGGGGTTGGGGGAGGGGGGGGGGGGTGCACTATAATCTGTAAAAGATCTACGCCTTTAGAATTCTGAGCAAAAGGCTTAACTCATTCAGCCCGGCGCACATATTTCCCAAATTTTGGAGGCGTCATCTAACGACTATGCACCTGTTGCAGGAGATGGACCGACCTTGATAATTCAAGGGCAGTGACAGATTAGCTTGGCGCCGACAGGCGCCAAGCTAATCTGGCACTGCCCTTGAATTATCATGGTCGACCCATCTCCTGCTGTAGTGCGTCAGGGCTGAATGGGTTAAAAAGCTGAATATAATTATCTAATTTCAGGAGATGTTTTTAATTATTTTATTACCATCGCATTAAAATGCGCAAAATTGTAATTCTTGTTCTATTTAGCTTTGACACGTGGCAAAATGTGGATCGATCATGATAGTGCAAGGGCGGGCCCCAGAATAGCATGGCACCTGTCATGGTCAGTCTGCTTTCTGTCAATCTGTGATACAGTCAGACCCCAATTCACTCCCAAAACTGATTAATTTCGACTACAGGACTGAATGTGTTAAAATCAGCTTCACCTTGATCCCATTGCAAATTTTCAGTCGCAATTGCTACTAAGCAATATTAGTCGCCTAACTGACCGGTTTTTTATGTTGAGTGCGTGGTTTCGGGTTAAAGCGTACGACTAGAAATAAAGAAGAATACTTTAGTTCTTTCTTTTCCCTCTCCGCACTATCGCTTTTATTAACCCCCTCACTGCCGGGAAAAATGCGAACACCACCCAAATTCAAGAGGCAATGAATCTCATGAGCCCCTGCTGATGCGGGGGCTCATGAAGTTCTGTGCCTCTTGCTGACCATATTCATATCTTGTTTCTTGTTGAATTTGCCCATATTTCAAAATAATTTTGCGTGCACTGGCATTGAAGGGGTTAACTCATTCGCGGCCAGCTGCATCCGGATGCGGCTGGCCGCAAATGAGTTAAAACCCTCCTCCGTCCCTCCCCTGTGCATGGGCAAAAAGCCTAACACAGTAAACGAACCTGAAAATGTCTTATCTTTGTGCCGTTCTTTCCAAAAGGTGGCCCTCAATCGAGAGGAGAACCCGGAGTTTCTCATCCCAGTGGTCGTCCGCGACAACGGTCAGCCCACCATGAGCTCCACCTTGACTTTCACGGTGAGGGTTAGTGACGTTAACAACAGCCCGCCAAGGCCAAGGCCACTGACAGTGCGCGTGACGGTGCTGGAGGGGATGAGCCCCGTGGGGATCATTGCTGACGTCAGACCCCTGGATGAGGACTTGGAGGGGAACTACAGCTGTCTGATCGTCAGCGGAGCCTCCACTTTCTTCAACATGTCTGAAGGGTGTGATCTGAGGATGAGGATGGATTCCAAGCAGGTACTGAAGCTGTTTTTTGTTTGTTTGTTTGTTTGTTTATTAATTCCTTTTACTGTTATTTCTTCTTTTTTATTCTTGCTTTTGGAGTATATATGACGACAAGATGCAAAGTATTGTACAGTACAATGCACAATACAATACACTACAATACAGCACAGTATACACTACAATGCAGTACGCAATACACTACAAAACAATGTGGGATATAATAATAATAATAAGCACATTAAATAGGCGCTTTAAGTCCCAACTGAAAATCGGCTCAAAGCGCCGCCGCGAACTGAACCCAACAAGCACGCTCACGTGAATCACGCGCATTCACTCACACACTGTACATAAACACAGAACATTCACGTGATGCTAAGGGCAAGTTCAAGCGAGCTACTGTGGTTTTTGGAAATTCAAAATCGTTTGTATTTGAAATTTGATTAAGTGGGCTGAAACTGATACCAAAGTCGTGGGGGAGGAAGAGCCGGAGTACCCGGAGAAAGAACCCCCGACGGTCCGTCCGAATTAACGGTGACACTTACTAGAGGAGAAAAATCCGACGCCGGAACCCGTAATCGAACCTCGCACCTTTAGCATTGGTGGCAGACGCCTTAACCACTGCGCCACGGACCGCCCACAGGGAATTCGAATGGAATACAAGAAATGACAGTACCCTACCCCAGGGAGTACGGCCACGCGCCCCCCCCCCACCCCCCCACCCCCCCCCCCCCCCCCCCGCCCGCCGATCCCCCCCCCCCCCCGCCGCATCCCCTCACATACACACACAAACACAGACATGCTGATAGGCTATTTATAAAAATAAAAAAAAACTGTTATTTCATGTCATTGGAACTGTTGCTACTTGTCACTAAATAGCAGATACATGTTTTATCTCTGATTTTCTTTTTCTAATACTACACTACTTTTTACTCATTAGTCTGTTAACCCAGCTTGCGCTGCGTTTGAGTACTAGTCTTTAATTTCAGAGTTTACAGCGGCAGCCGTGTTGTGCAGTGCAAAATCTCTGAGTAATAGTTTCATATTTCATGAATAAATGCAGTCTTGCAGGTTTATGCACCTTTCATTGGTTTTAAGTTTCTTTGATTTTTTTATATTCATCCAGGTCCTTGTTTCCACAAGAGCAGGAACAGGACTATTTGTGTTCTGGTCTGTGATTTTGGACCTTACGGCTCTAGAGCCGTAAGGTCCGAAATCACAGACCAGCACATATAATAAAGCAACTGAAAGAAAACTGACTGCACACATAATACAAAATTGACTCTGTTCATGCAGGATTCACACCAGCTGACGATAGCCGGGACTGACGGCAGCTTCCCCAACGTGACCTACGTGGTGAAGGTTGAGATGCAGCGCTACAAGCAGCAGGCGCTGGACAATGCCGTGGCGGTACTGCTGGAGACCATCACGCCCTCGGACTTCCTGGAGAACAAGTACGTGGCATTCAAGAACGCCGTGGTCAGCCTGCTGGGCCTGTCCAGCTCAGCCCTTGTCTTCAGCGTGCAGGCGCAGGCCGCCGACCTCTTTGTCTACCTGTCCGTCACGGACGAGCAGGGCGGGGTGGTGTCGCAGGCCATGCTGGCCCAGAAACTCCGCGAGAACAAGGTCATGCTGGGTAGTCGCGCCGGGGTCAGGGTCAAGGACGCGGCCTTCCAGCGGTGCAGCGTCAACCCGTGTCAGCACAACGGCCAGTGCGCCACGAGGATCGTGATGAGCCCCGGCCTGCTGTCGAGTCAGTCGCCCCTCCTCACCCTCACCTCCGCCACGCCGGCCCTGAGAGAGGTCTGCATCTGCCCGCCTGCCTACGGCGGCGCTCTGTGCGAGGAAGCCATGCAGCCGTGCGGTGACAGCTACTGCTCTAACGGCGGCACGTGCGTCAACAACAAGTGCAGCTGTCCCCCGGAGTGGACGGGCACCTACTGCCAGACAGACGTGGATGAGTGCGTGACGCAGCAGCCCTGCCTGTCGGGTGGCACTTGCAAGAACACGCCTGGCTCCTTCCAGTGCCTGTGTCCGGACCAGTTTTACGGAAAGCGCTGCGAGAATCAGTACCAGTGCGTCAGCAGGCCCTGCCTGAACGGCGCCACCTGCCAGGAGGACCTGGTGGACACGGAGGGCGGCTTCCGCTGTCAGTGTGCGTACGGTTTCTTCGGCAATGTGTGCGAGCAGTCCAGCCTAGGCTTCCACGAGGGCTCCTACCTCACCGTGTCCCCGATCACGGAGTACGGCACCATCATGGTGACGGGTCACTTCGCTACTCGCTCCCGGAATGCCCTGCTGCTCTTCAACCCCGTGACCATCAACAGCGTGGCCAGCGGCTTTGTGGTGCTGGAAGTGGTGAACGGGGCCGTGCGTTTCTCATACAAGCTGGAACCTTCAGCGGCGGCTCCAGTCCTAGTGGAGGTGGGGGCCACTGACGTCAGCACAGGTCACTGGTACAGGCTGGAGGCCAAGAAACTGCCACAGGTATGTCAGCTGTTGTGTTTTTTTTAACCCATTTAAGCCCACGGCCGCATTTCCCAAATTTTGGATATGTCACCTAATGTACCAGTTGTAGGAGATGGATCGACCATGATTATTCAAGGGTAGTGTGAGATTAGCTTGGCGCCATCAGGCGCCAAGCTAATCTGGCACTACCCTTGAATTATCATGGTCAATCCATCTCTTGCTGTAGGGCGTTTGGGCCAAATGGGTTAAAGTCATTTGGGCCCTTTTAAGCTTTCGAAATCTAAAGATGCCATGCTCTTCGGTCCCAACCCATCAGCTTGAACAGATTATGCATTTAACCCTGCGGCTGTCGGTAGCGTTTTTTTTTAATCGCGATGATTCATGCAGGAATCATCGCGACAAAAACCGCTACCGACTGCTAAAGGATTAAAGGTTGTATAAGGTTGTGGAACACGAAAGACTAGTAAGGTTCGCCGCTAGACGGTTTGAAAGAAAAAGTCCTGAAGTACGAATGGAATCCCGTCTTTAGCTGTTAGATGTTTAAAATCGCAGATCAGTTGTTAATGACTAAAAAGGAACAAACAGAAATACGGTGTATTACAGGTCAGAATAATTTTGTGTAATTGGAACTTCCTAATTCTAAAATGTACGAAAGTACAAGTGTCAGAAGGTTGTCAAGAAATAAGAGAGAGAGAGAGAGAGAGAGAGAGAGAGAGAGTAGGGTGACGAAGTTCTAATTACCCGCACTGAAGTGCCGCACATTGCTGTGTTTCTCGGCACCTCTGTCGGCGGGCCTTTTATGTGTAATTAGGCCACTGGGAGACGCTCATTTTAAGAAAAACACAAAACCTTGCGCCACAACAGTGCAGCGGGCGGATGGTCCTTGGGCCGGTGTCGGACTCAGGTGACCCGCGCATATGAGTGCGCGGTCCACTTGCGTCCGACGTCGGCCTAAGGAACTCTCGGTTTCAACTCTCTAAACAAATAATGAAATATATACGGTGTTCGCACTATCGAAACCTCTGTAGCCAGGCACCGCTGTTTTAAGCCAACAAACATTTAAAACACTCGGCAGTGAATACAATTCATCTGCAGGGGGCATAGATCCTCATGAGCCCTTCACATTCTGCTGGGGCCCATGAGGATCTGTGCCTCCTGCAGGTTCCTGCATGCAATTTATAACGGTGTTGTTTGGATTGTGGGTTCACTTTGCGTTGAAGTTATCATCATAGTATAGTGATTGGTCTATAGCTCTCTCGCCACACCACCCTCCTCCCCCCCCCCACCACACCCCCCTCCCCCCAGCCCTACCCCTCTCTGTCTAATGCACACACACACACACACACACACACACACACACACACACACACACACACACACACACACACACACACACACACACACACACACAGAGATTCCACGGGGTTGCAGCGACACTGTTTGACTGGATTTTCTCAGCTGACCGACGGTTTGGCAACAAACTTTAACGCACCACTTGAACTTTTCAAATTCGGAATACCACCCTTAGTCTCAGTAGCACCTACAACAGACCTTGGCCAGCAAGATGTATAGATTCACATGGGCCCTCCAGCTGTAGGGGCCCATTATAATCTATGCCTCTTGCAGATGGTAGGCCCTGGATGAAAAGGTTGATAACAAAAAGTTGCTGCCGAGGACAGTGACGACGGTTCTGTCCGTTCGTATTTCACGTGCAGCGCTTCCTACTTGCCCTCGGCGCACTCTCTTTGACTACCTGTGTCTCGCGATTGTAAGCGTGTGTGTGTGTGTGTGTGTGTGTGTGTGTGTGTGTGTGTGTGTGTGCGCGTGTGTGTGTGTGTGACTGTGTGTGTGTAGAGTGGGGGGTAGGGGCTGAGGTCTTGGGGACATTGTAATCTGTAAAAGGTACTGTAATTAAGGCTGAGCTATTCAGCCCTAACGTATGACAATAATATGGATCGATCATGAAAGTGCAATGCAATGCCACAATAGCTTGGCGCCTGGAGGCGCCAAGCTATTCTTGCACCACCCTCGCCCTGTTATAATTGATCAGAGAGAGAGAGAGAGAGAGAGAGAGAGAGAGAGAGAGAGAGAGAGAGAGAGAGAGAGAGAGAGAGAGAGAGAGAGAGAGAGAATCAGTCTTTTCCAATGAACACTGGGCCATCTTCACGTCTCCACCGTCCTAAGCGCGGTCGCTTTGATGTATGTAACTGTCTCAGTCTCCATAACGATAGCAGGATGTCCTGTTTCAGTCTGTGTTAATCCCCAGTACTTTTCCGTCTGAGAAACAGACTTTTGCAAGTGACCAACCTCTTGCGGCAAGAGGCAAAGATTCGCATGAGCCCCTGCATTTGCAGGGGCTCATGAGAATCTATGCCTCTTGCACGTAGAAGTTGGTTGGTTGAGAGGCGGCACAGGATGCTGGCCAGACACTGCCCTAGCTTTGTTCCCTACGGTAGGTACCGTTACTGTCCGGCAGTACTGTTGGTTTGACATTAGATGTCGTTGACCTAGGCATAGTTCTTTTTTATTTCATCGCCTATTGCGGAATGATGATGATTATGATGACCATGTTGATGAGAGATTTCATTTTTAGCCACTGGCAATGAAAGGGTCAATGATCAATTCAGGTAAAATATTGACCAACTGAAAAGGAGAAAGAAACCAGCATTGCCCGTTGTTTTCCTTAACAGGAAATGGTCGCCAGGCATGATAAATTTGATTGATTGATTGATTGATTGATTGATTGATTGATTGATTGATTGATTGATTGATTGATTTTGCAGGTGGCTTCACTCGTGGTGCAGAGGTGTTCTGACGATGGGAGTACGTGCGAACAGTGCCAGGAACAGGACTCCAAATGTTACCAGGAAGTTCCTGCCACACCTCTGTGAGTATTTCACTCATTGCATTCGCATGTTGTAAATTACTTGTAAAATAGCTAAGAAGACGGAGACAATGTGCGTCAAACTCGCTAACCCCTTTGTACCGTGCATCCATTGGTAGTAATATTAACATTACTTGCAGTACCGGTAGCTGTATGCACAAGGGGGTTAATAGTACGGGTGGTTGCGTACATAACTGAGGAAGTTAACTCATTCGCGGCCAGCCGCGTCCGGATAAGCCGCGCATCCGGATGCGGCTGGCCGCGAATGAGTTATCATCCGCTGCAACATTTCTGTAGCTCAAGGATAGTACCTAGTTAGCTTGTCTCGTATTCTTAACCCATTATATCCTGAAGCTGATTTTTTTTTTAATTTCCCCTGTAAAGGCTAGGAGATAGATCAACCATTTCAGTTCAGGCGCCAAGCTGTCCTGGCACCATCCCTGAAATATCATAGTCAAATTAATTTCCAGCAGTAGGGTATCGAGATGAAGAGGGTTAATGCGCGTCCTGTATGAGCCGGTATGCAATAGGTACTCGGCCCGAGGTTAACTGCTGTTGCCCAGCAGAGACCGATGTCGGCCCCGACTGACTGAGGGCCCGTTTGCTTCCGGTGCGAGGCTTTGTAACTTGCTCCAGGGAATACAAAGGGAAATCAACTCCACGATCCAGTCCATGATTTGAGAGCGCCCCGGCCGCAAAATACGGATGTAGATCGGAGAGATACGTGATATCATCGAAGCCTGAGGCGCTGGGAGGGATTTCAGGCCTATAATGATATGTCGTTTTCACCTCCTGCTCTTAACCTCCTGGGCTCTGTCGCATGACCGAGTGAGCTTAGTCCTGTGCCGGCGACTAAGAAGGTGCTCCGCTGTAGCGGGGTTAGTGTTGTGGCGCTGTAGCGGAGCACCTTGCTTATTGACCGGCGCAGGACTAAGGTCACTCATGCAGATTGCCCTTGGAACAGCTCCACCGTTGTAGCTCAGTGGTATGTACCAGCTGTGAAGGAACACCTCCCCCCCCCCCCCACCCTTTCCCCCATCCTTTGCACAAGGGCAGTGCCGGATCAGCTTGGCGCCAGGGGCACTACCCTTGAGCTCCCCCAAGAGTAGCTCTAGATTATCGTCGTACCTCTTCAGGCGACAAGCTAATCAGGCATCACCCTTGAACTGGCGCGACCCATTCTGCGCCCACATTAACATGAACGTTATTTGTAATTAAAAAAAAAAAATCTTGTCTTCTTTCCACTTGGCTTTAGAATCGACAGGTATATATCCACAGAAGGAATATAGCTGCTTTTATTACAGTTCGTACTGTGAACATTATTAACCCCGTTGACTGCTGCTGACTATACTGCCCCGGCGGCGGAAAAGACGGGGGGCGTAGAACGCGGCGAATTATATCGTCAGTAGCAGTCAAGGGGTTAATATGAATTGGTGAAAATAGATCAATGTATTATACCTACCAGTTAGTATGATAGTGTACTTACATGCTGTAGATGTTGGAGATTGTCGCTGAAAGAGCTGTCGCCGAAAGAGCGCCGGAAGGCTACATCAGAGAGAAATCACCATTTTATCAGTACTAGAAAAATGTTTTGATCAGTCGGCCTTCGCAGGTGTGCGGGTCTGTGATTTTGAACTTTACGGCTAAAGCCGCAAGGTTCAAATTCACACACCAGCATATAATTATTTCTTGGTGAATAATTGCATTACTCGTATGGTTCCGTTTCTGCGGTGGGGCTGAGTATAGTACTGTGCACGAACAATGTTCTTTTTAGGAAAAAGAGAGAAGGGGATTGGGGCTGGGATCTGTTGTAAACACGTTTAACTCATTCTACCCCAACACCGAAATCCCTAAATGTTGCCGTTGTCCTCTGAAGACTGCTTTGCTGCGCAGGACACATCTCGACCATGATAGTTCAAGGATGATGATGATGACAGATTAGCTTGGCGCCCATAGGCGCCAAGCTATTCTGGCATCACCCTTGAACTATCATGGTCGATCCTTATCTTGCTGTGGTGTGTCTGGGGTAGAATGAGTTAACACGTTTAGTGCCGAGAAAAACTGAACACCATCCAACTGCAAGAGGTATAGATCCTCATGAGCCACCGCAGTTGCGGGGCTCATCAGGATCTATACCTCTTGCTGACCCACCGATCTAAATCCATTTTGTTGGGACGTCTTGAGGTTTTCGATCTTGAATTGACGAAGATTGCACAAAGTCTGCGTCAACTGACACTGAACGTGTTAATTTTCTACACTAGATACGCTCGTTCTGCATCTGTTTGTTTGTTTGTTTGTTTGTTTGTTGTACTTTTATTATACAACTTGTACTTTCATTATACTACCTGTCTAATGTCATCGTATTAGCGGCTGAACTCGTTTGTCTTTCTTTCTCTGTGCATGTCAGCATGTTGTATTGTTTTTGCGTACACTGAGTTTGAAGCAAACGTCGCCGGGCCCACGACGGCCGCAGTCGGCCCGCGCACGGCTGTGCGCGGGCCCACTGCGGCCGTCGTGGGCCCGAAGGCGTTGTGCTACTGGGGGAACAACGTATGCCCCAAATGACAATTAGGCTTTCCAATACTCTGAAGAGAAATACCCAACGGAGAAAGGAACACGCTTAGAAAAGACAGTTACTGCACAGTTTATTAATTTTTAATAAATTGTGTTGTAGCTATTCTTTCTAAGCGTGTTACTTTATCCGCTGGGTACTTCTTTGCATTTTACGCGCTTGGCAGTCACCTTTTTGGTCTGGATTTCCAATACGCTGTAGATATATCTCCGTTATCCACGACAGGCCTGCATCTCGTTACAGTATGAATAATCAATCCAGACCAAAAAGGTGACTGCCAAGCGTGTAATATGCAAAGAAGTACCCAACGGAGAAAGAAACACGCTTAGAAAAGACGGGTACAACACATTCTTTCTGCCAATGAAGATAAGTAGCGGCTAATCTCTCTGTTTCTTTGTTTGCCACATTCTTTCTGCCAATGAAGATAAGTAGCGGCTAATCTCTCTGTTTGTTTGTTTGTCTATTTTGACAAAGGGTATTTACCCGAAATATTAATAAATTGTGTTGTACCCGTCTTTTCTAAGCGTGTTTTTTTCTCCGTTGGGTACTTCGTTACAGTATGAGTTGTGCGTTGTTTGTAGTCTGTCCGTCTGTCTTGACTTTTTGTCTGCCTCTCTGACTTGTATGTCCGTCCACCTTCCGGTCTGTCAGCTATATCTGTGCATCTTCTTCTAGTCCGTTCGCCTGTCTGTTGCCTGTCTGTCGTCTGTCTCTCGGTCGCCTAGTCTCTGTCTTGTCGTGTGTGATGACCAACGCCAAGAATGTTGCCAAACTGGGTTGTGTGTTAGGATTACTCTGGTATTCCAACCCTTCGAAGCGTGTGCAAGCTTTCTGTGGGAACCTGTGATAGGAATCGAAAAAGGCCGCCGTTTATCTGGCACAACTAGAGGCGTCTGTTACCTGCGCATAGTGTTAACCACTTCAATGCCGGGGCAAGACGAACGCTACCCATCTGCAAGAGACATAAATCCTTATGAGCCCCCGCAGTCGCGGGGGCTCACGAGGATTTATGTCTCTTGTAATTCAGTCCCGTGTTCTTGGTGCCCACGTTTTAGGTCTCTTTTCATTCGTGTTCTTCTCGCGTTTGGCGCCATCAGCGTGACGAGTGCGTTGATTTCATACAATATTATGGTTTCTTCGAGTGAATCCTCGCGCGCGCAGTGCGTGCTTAGGGTACATTGAGCTTGTACGGTGCACGCGAAGGTTCACACACAAAAAACAAAACAAAACAAAAAAAACCCAAAAAACCCCCCAAAAACAACCACATTGTGATAGTGTATTAGCTTAAGTGACGGGGGCGCCTTTTGAAACAACAGACATTTCTGGGTGGAACCGTCGACCTTTATCATAGGATATGGCCAAGTTTGGCTGAACCCCTGTAGCAACACGTCTTCGGGCCCACTGCGGCCGTCGTGGACCCGAGGGCCTTTGTTTACTGATACTGGTCCTGCGTTGTCTTTCCTTAGAAAAATCGAGCCATCAGCTTCTTTCTCCGTGAAGTCGCTGGAGGGGAACAAAGTTCGCTTTGGATGGTCATGTGTATAGTGTTCTTTAACCTTTTGGCTGGCGGTAGCGCTTTTCGTCGCGATGATTTTTGCAAACCCTTGGTCTGTCGGTAGAGCTTTTTGTCGCGAAAAAAGCTCTATCGACAGCCACAGGGTTAATAGATTTCAAACTATTTTTAGATAATGACTGAGCATCACACCATTGTCTTTATAAGGGTGTGCTCTGGTGCGATACTAATACTGCCCTCGATCTGTCGCCGACGTTCACTGGACTCGCGGAGACAATGTAGGAGTGTCTGGTGTTGCCTGTCGTCTGCTGTTGTTTTAAGGGGCAGCAAACACATACACAGGGAGGCTACTAAGGGAGGATTATCGGCCCTTTTGTGGTAGGATCCAGTGCGGCTTTGTTTAGCCAAAGGTTGGCGGCTTGCAACGTGGAAAAATGCGGAGTTCGGGGTTGGTGTGTGTGTATGTGTGTGTGTGTGTGTGTGTACGCACGCGCGCGCGTGTGTATTTCGCAATGAATTACTACAGCGATGGTGAGTGAGGGGCAAGGGAGAAGATGGAGAAGGGAGAGGATTGAAGGTGAAGGACTGAGGAGGGAGGGGACGGGGGAGAAGGAGGGGGGAAGGGAATGTGTGTGTGTGTGTGGGGGGGGGGGAGGGGGCATGAAGTGGGGGATGGGGGGAGGGAGGGAAGTGACGGAGACACGATAGGATTGACGGCGTATGCTTCGGAATTTCCTCTCTCTCTCTCTCTCTCTCTCTCTCTCTCTCTCTCTCTCTCTCTCTCTCTCTCTCTCTCTCTCTCTCTCTCTCTCTCTCTCTCTCTCTCTCTCTCTCTCTCTCTCGTTACTACCAAAACTTTTACCGTTGTCAAATAAAGGATCATTGTCATTGTCATTCTCTCTCTCTCTCTCTCTCTCTCTCTCTCTCTCTCTCTCTCTCTCTCCTCTCTCTCTCTCTCTCCTCTCTCTCTCTCTCTCTCTCCTCTCTCTCTCTCTCTCTCTCTCTCTCTCTCTCTCTCTCTCTGTATAATACTACTGATAACACTGAACGTTAAAAATATTTCTCTTTCTCCATACATTTGCTAAATGCTCATCTATTGTCTTGTCGGTGTCTCTATACGCTATTGATGCTGCTGATTCTATGACACTGTCTTAGATGAGTATAATATTAATGCTATGCACGCGTTTCGTTCTCTTGCTTTTTGCATCGGAGGCAGTTACAAATTCTCCAATGTCATTTTTTCCCCTACTTTCGATGATTCCCCTATTGTGGTTCCCCCCCCCCCCCCCCCCCCCCCCCCCCCCGTAGTTTTTTGCTTCCTCGTCTTATTATTATTATTATTATTATTATTATTATTATTATTATTATTATTTTTTTTTTTTTATTTGCATGCTATGTTTCTTTTCCTGTTGTGTTCTCTTTGTTTACAGGACAGCTTGTAAGACAGGAATTGAGTTGCCTAATGGCTTTATCCTGAATAAAAAAGGATTCATCACCATCATCATCATCATCATCTCTCTCTCTCTCTCTCTCTCTCTCTCTCTCTCTCTCTCTCTCTCTCTCTCTCTCTCTCTCTCTCTCTCTCTCTCTCTCTCTCTCTCTCTCTCTCTCTGCTCTCTGTTACTGACAGTGGTTGTTAGTCAAGGCTTGTTTTAGTACACTCCCAAATTACCTCCCCATACACTGGTACTACACGGTACAGGCTTGACTTTAGTTTGTCCCCTCGTTTCTCCTTCAGAACTATTTTGCTTGAAAAGACAGTAAGTAAGTGACGGGCACGTAAACGGTGTTTGCTGACATCCCACGGAGTTTTCCCTCCAGTCTCCCCAAGCTCCCTCTCGCACCCACACCTTGCCCCCTCCCTCGATCTCCACCCACACACTGGTTGTCTCCCTCGATTGCTGCGCTTATCAGCGCAGCAATCGAGGGAGACAACCAGTATGCCAAACCCCACCCAGGCCCTCTTTTAACCCTCTTAAGTCTTATGCATTCAGACGTCTGTACTGTTTACAGCGTCGACGTTTGCATGCTCAAGGGGGTTACAGCCACAAAATACTATAACAAAATGTGGATCGAGCATGATAGGCGGAGGGTGGTGGCAGAATATCTTGGCGCTGGAGGCTATATATCCCGCAGTATTAACCTTTTAAATTCTGAGAGTGAAATATTTTTTTTCACATTTGTGTGTCGTCCTGTGAAGGCTACAGTAGAGATCAGGAGATAGGTCACTCGTTTTAGTTCAAGGGTGGTGCCAGAATAGCTTGGCGCCTGTAAATGCCAAGCTGTTCTGTCTCTACCCTTGAGCTTGCATGGTCAAATTTATTTCATGCGATAGTGTGTCAGGATGGAAAAGAAGCTTAACTCATTCTACCCCAGACACACCACAGCAGGATAAGGATCCACCATGATAGTTCAAGGGTGCCAAGCTATTCTGGCATCACCCTTGAACTATCATGGTCGATCTGTGTCCTGCACTGCAATGCAGTCTTGAGAGGACAGGGGCAAAATTTAAGGATTTTGGTGTTGGGGTAGAATGAGTTAAGCTGACTTGACACGATCAGAGAACTTCCACATTTAGAAATTTCGAATCATAAGTGTTTTTGTAGTAGCACAATTTAAGCTGTTTACCCGATTTGGAAGATGGGTCGGCCACGATAGTTCAAGGGTAGCGCCAGATTAGCGTGGCGCCTGGGAAGGCGCCAAGCTAATCTTGCACTACCCATGAACTGTCGTGGCTTTTTATCACCGACTGAATGCGTCAATCTCTAAATGTATTTTGACATTTCGGTGACATTTCTGTTGATTCTGTCCCTAGATCGGCGGCTATCCAGGGTGTTAGCCTGACCGTGGGAGGGGTGGAGGACCTCACCCCAATTCTGCAGCTGGGAGGGGCCGTGCGCAGCCACGACTTTGTCGGCTGCGCTCACTCCTTCCGGGTCAACAGCCGGGACATCCTTGACCCCGCGAAATCCATCAACTACACACGCATATCCAGCACGTGCCCGAGGCGACAAGCGACCGACCTGTGTACAGCGGACACCTGCTCTAGCGGTGGTCGGTGCGTTGACCGCTGGTCGGAGGCGGCGTGCTTGTGTTCGGACAGCACCACTGGCAACCGGTGTGAGATGAGTAAGTTGGCTTGTTCAGTGTTTTTGTTGTTGTTTTTTTTATATTATATTTTATGTGATGCTTGTTCAGTTTATTTGTTGGCTCGAGTAACTTGACGTGTCTGGTTTGTGTCAGGGTTTGGCTGGTTGGTTGATTGGCTGGCTGGTTGTTTGGTTGGTTAGAAAAGAAAATATCCTAACAAATAAAGAAATAGGCTTAGGAAGATCAAGTGCAGCAGATTTTTTCTTGTCCTTTCTAAGCGCGTTTCTTTGTTCTTTGGGATTTTCTTTGCGTTTTACACGCAGGACAGTTACATTTTTGCGCTGGCTTTGGTTGGTTGGTTGGTTAACGCTTTTTGTCCCAAGGATACTTACTTACTTACGCCTGTCACCCCTCCCAGGGTATAGGCCGTCGACGAGAGACCTCCAGCGACTCCTGTCCTGTGCTTCTCCTTCGATTTTACTCCAGGTGGTTCCCAGTCTCTTGATGTCTGCTTGGAGGTCTCGACGCCAGGTGTTCCTCGGCCTGCCTCTTTTACTCTTTCCCTGGGGGGTTCCATGACAATGCCTGCCTAGTGATACTGGAAGCTTGTCCCAAGGATGCATTTCCTATATTTTAGCGGTGTCGCCTAACGACTACCAGTTTTAGGATATGCACCGACCGTGATCATTCAAGGGCAGTGCCAGATTAGCTTGGCGCCACTAGGCGCCAAGCTAATCTTGCACTACCCTTGAATGATCATAGTCGATTCATCTGCTGCTGTAGTGCATCAGGGCTGAATGGGTTAAGTCGTCCAGTCGGCGTGTCGTTCAGTCCGTGTGCACTAGATGCGGAAAGACATCAGTCGACAATACCAGTTCAAGGGTAGTGGCGGATTAGCTTTTCTACTTCTCCAGCTTTGATACACAGGAATATGGATGTGCCGTATGATAGCTCAAGGGTATTGCTAGAACAGACTTCGCTTCCAGCTCAGGCACAGTACAGCAGGATATTTTTATCGACCGTGATACTGTTGCTGTTTGTTTAAGGGTAGCTGTGGAACGTTAAGCTAATCAGGCATTACCCTTGAGCATTACCTTTAATCAGGCATTACCCTTGCACGCAAAGGCATCCTACGAATATGTCTACTATTAGTTAAACTGTCATGATTCGGCAGTTTGTATGTCCCCAGCTGTGAGAAATTCCCGCCGAGGCGCGAGCCGAAAATCCATTTATAGCAACCGAAGGGAAACAACCGAGTGCAATCTGTGTTTTAAAGGTCTGAAGTTCTGTCCCATTCTTCGGCTCTAGGGTTGCGTCTATCACGTCGGCATAAATTAGCCTACTTATTTATTTATTTATTTATTTATTTATCTCTTTATTTAGTTATTTTCATGAAACAAATGAAACATTTCACACCATGGAAGCCGTTTGGTGTTTTACACTTTTTCTTTAAAAAAAAAAATAGTGTTTTCTTGTTCAAAGCAAAACTTTACACACATGTGAATACCACCATTTCCCCTACTTTCACAGAATGGCAGCCATTTGGATTTGGCGCTAACTCCAAGGTGACCTTCAGCACGCGGGAATCGTACCGTCGTAATCAGATACTGCAAGATGCTCTCGGACAAGGGCGTCGCCGCCGTGCAGCGGCAGGTTCCACACTCATGCTGCGTATTCGCACCAGCGCAGTCAGCGGGGTTCTGTACCATGCCAGTACATCTGATACGGAGTTTCTTTTGTGGGTGAGTGTAAACCTGAATTTGTGGACACTTTTATTTTAGAAATGATGGCTCAGCTACCATCGCAAGTCTCTTCCGAGACACATTGACATGAATTGGGCCAACAAGAGGCACAGATCTTCATGAGCCCCCGCATATGCGGGGGCTCATGAAGATCTGTGCCTTGTATTTGGATTTGGTCGTTGAGCTTCGGCAGCTAATCGAGAATACCGTTTTGTTTTGTTTTTAATTAATTTATTTATGTAAGGATAGTAATTTTGTTACATAGAACTCTTCCGTCCATCCATCCACCCACCCACCCACCCACACCCACCCACCCATCCATCCATCCATCCATCCATCCATCCATCCATCCATCCATCCATCCATCCATCCATTTGTTATTTAATGGGTTATTCATCTTCTGTCTAAAGCTTGAAGAAGGCGCGGTGAGGGTGAGGGTCACTCCGTCCACCCAGCAGCCCATCACCATGGTGACCAATGTTGGCGACGCCGAGTGGCACAACGTCATCTTGACGACGGTCGGTTCCAATGTGACCTTGAACATCAACGGTCAAGGTAACCTGACCCGCTGGCGCGACTTTGGCAGAGCATTCGACTTTGGTTCAGTCTACATCAACACCATGAGCTTGGGCGGCGGAAGGGTGTTGCCGGATGGAGTGTCTATGAATGGTATGGGACAGGCTTTTAAAAAAAAAATCTGTTTATCTGTTTTTCTACCCCTGCCCTGCGAAGGATAAAGAAAAACACCCATCCCCACCTGCGACGGGTAAAGACACCAAGTCCATTTTGTGAAAAGCGAGAGTTTCATTGTATTACAATGAAAATCTTGCCTTTCACAAAAATGGAGTTACTGTGTTTTTGCTTTCACAGGTCAGATCTGTCTGTTTGTCTCTCCGTCTGTCTCTGTTGCTAACTCAGTACCTTGGAGGTATATTGCTTCACCCGCGTTCTCTTTAACCCAGTTAGTCCCAACGCCCTCCAGCAGGAGATGCATTGAGCAATTTATTTTAAGGGTAGTGCAAGATGAGCTTGAATCGTCATTATGCTCGCAGCCACAGGCACTGGCACTACCCTTGAATTATAATGGCAGATCTATCTCCTGTAGCTCTTATACAGTCGTAGGGTAACACTTCCAAAATCTGGGAAATGCGGGTGTGGGGTTTAATGGGTTAATATTTTATTCGGTGGACATAGCAGCGCCATCCCGCATTTTAAAAACTCGACTTGAACTCAGTTACAGCAGATAATAACGTTCACAACTGTGGAAGGTGTCCTAACGAGACGTGCACCTGCTGTGAGAGGTAGCCCACCGTGATAGTTCATTAATCATGGGTCGTGCCAGATTAGCTTAGCACCTTCACAGGCGTCAAGTAGTATATGGCACCACCCCAGAGCTGTCGTTGATCCCAAACGCATAGCTTATCAGTGACTTTAGGATGAAAGTGTTACGCCCCTTATGCTCGCAGCCGCAGGTACTGTAAACAGTGACACTGCGAACGCGAAATAGTACCGGTGGCTGCCGCGAAAAAAACGAACGCGATCTAACTGCAAGAGGCATAGATCCTCATGAGCCCCCGCAATTGCGGGGGCTCATGTGGATCTATGCCTCTTGCGGAAACCACTTTGTGTCCGTGTTACATGGAGGGCTGGTGATCTTTGGCGTTGAATGAAAAAGATTTCAGAAAAACAATCTGCGACACTGGCAGGGAGGGGGTTAAGGCTTGAAGTGTTTCAGCGCCGAGTGTACTGAGCTAACCGCACGCTTTCTCTGTCTATACAGGTTTTGCTGGCTGCGTGTCAGAGTTCAGGATTAACGGCGCCAAACTGCCGCTGAACGGGTCGTCCGAGCGCTACGATATCACCTCTAGCGGTGGCGTTACGGCTGGGTGTTCGGCTCTGTGTGATGGAGGCCCGTGCCGCGGGGGAGAGCTGTGCACCCCTGATGGCGAGAGCTTCAACTGTAGCGCCGACACCGGAGTCCCCGGACCCGTAGCGGCAAGCAGCGGCCTGGAACCCGGCATCATCGTCATCATCGTCTTCTTCATCCTGCTGCTCATTACTATCGTCATTGTCTTCGTCATCTTCCGTCTGAGGAGGTCCTGGTTTAACCGCTGCCTGCCCACGAAAGGCGACACCCCGGGTCGGAAGGCGATAGGGGGAGGCAGCAAGCTAGTGGGGAGTCAAAACAGCCTGCACAGTTCGCGGGACACACGTTACGCCGATAACTCTCAGCTGGAGGAGATGATCATCAGGAACCACATCGCGGAGGAGCTGGCAGGACAGAAGACGAGCTCACTGACGGCCGCGCGCCCGGACCTGATCGGCTCTAACCTCTCGGGCGTGCCACAGCCCACTCAGTTCCCCGACGGCACCATGATCATTGAGAACATCGACCAGAACGGCGTGAGCGGCATGCCGGGGCTGTCCGGGGACGACATGCCCGAGCACTACGACCTTGAGAACGCCAGCTCCATCGCGCCCTCAGACTCGGACGTCATCCAGCACTACCAGCGATACCGGCACGCCAACGACTTGAAGGCGCACCTCAATAACCACCAACACCAACACCCCGCACACAGACACCCTGGGCTGGCCTTCCGTGACGGCGTCCACCCGAGGCAGAGCCCCGTGTCAGTAACGGGGTCTGCGCTGTCCATGCCGGCCCGCAACTCGCCGCTGGTGGTCCCCGGACAGTCGGGCCGACCCTCCTCCGCACTGGCCGCTCTCAGCCACCCATACGGCCCCAGAGACAGTCCGAGGGTAAGGGCCAGCCCGCTGACCGCGCCGCACATCAACACGTCACAGGGCAGCCGCAGCAACTCGGCCCACTCTCTTGGCAGCCACCACAGCCACAGCTCATCCTCCTCCAACCCTCACATGCCCAATGGACACGGGCCCCACAGGGGCGGCAAGGGGGGTAAAGGGCAGGGGAGGTACCCGCGGGGGCTGACGGTGGACGAGGTGAACCGCCTGAACGCCAGGGCGGACCTCAAGAACACCGCCAGCATGCTAGAGGCAGTGTCCTCATCCAGTGACGATCCCCACCATCACCACCACCACCTCCACCATCTCCACCCGCACGCGCGGGCGCACCTGCATAACCCTCACTTACAGCGGCTGCGTGGTGATGAGACACTGGAGGGTAACGTGTTGTTAGAGCCGCCTGACTCCAGCTCTAGTGACAGCGGTGCTAACGACTCCTTCACGTGCTCCGAGTTTGAGTACGACAACGAACGTGATCGCGGGCGCCTGGACCCCGGCACCATGATCTTCTCTAAACTGACTGAAGTCGACGAGGATGACGCTCCTCCCGCGCGCAACGGGGACTCTCGCAATTCCAACGGCGACTCGGTGGGCAGTACTGTGGCGTCAGATGACGCGAACATTGCGTCGGGGTCCGGGGGTGGTGTTGGTGGCGGCGGCGCTCACCACGCCCCTATGGGACCTTTTGACGACTTTGACGCTCTGCTCAATCTGGGCCCGAGCTTTGACAAGTTCGTGGGTGTGTTCAAAGACATCGCGCTCCTTCCGGACTCCAATAATCAGGCGCTAGAGGGCGCCACCAGTAACGATTACGAGGAATACGTGTGATGTCCGTCAAATCCGTTGTGCCTGACGCGCCCCTTTCGTTTCCCAGCGCCATGTAGTGCTAGCCGGATCGGCCATGACAACGCGTTAGAAAAGTGCCGCACACAGATGCGTTCCTTATTTGCCGCGTACGGATACGTGCAATGAGTGAAAGGCCAACGAGGCCAGCAAGAGGTACAGATCCTTATGAGCCCCCGCGAATGCGGGGGCTCATAAGGATCTATGCCTCTTGCAGTTGTATTGAGTTGCAGCATTCCGGCAGTATACGGGTTACCTCCCGTGCCCAAACCACCGGCACTGTTTTCATTACCAATGGAAGCAATAACGAGGGTGTTAAAGGGTAGCCCCAGCGTATCTCATCATGCACTACGCCAAAGTTATCATTAGCGATGAAGGCAGTGCGCAGATGGCACATCAGCGTGGCGGTGCAGAGTTTTGAAACACCTGGTTCTAGGTCCGAAAGGGGTGCGCGGCACAATGCCTGAACAAAAGTTTACAAAATTTACATTTCCAAACTCCAAAGCGAATACCTGTGTGACTCCAGTGATAATTGCCAAGTGTACAATTACTAAAGTGGTCTTGCTATGTGTGAACACGTGTGTAAAAAAAACCAAAAACCCTCTAGCGCATGTAGCCACCGGTACAGCAAACAGTACCAATGGCTGCATGCACAAGGGGGTTAACGGATGATTGTGACTGACAGATGAATACTTCTGCGCTTTCTGTACGGTCGAGTTTATATAAGGATGACTGAGTGCGTTAACGTTTCGTGTGCGATCGAGTATTACAATTCAATCTCGTGTTTTTGACATATTGTGAGTTTGCGCGCGATGACTTCATAGCAACGTCTTTGATTTGTTTGACGTCATGTGCGAGTGATGTGAATTGTGATGTGATGTCTGTATAGCTATGTCATCAAAAGCCTGTTTGTCGTATTAAAAAGAGCGCTGAGCTTAATCACACTAAACATATCATTATTTTGCGAGCGCAAAATGTCTCTAGTTTGAATGGACAATTTTTGTTATTATAATTTTTTTTTTCGGTTCGGTTCCTTGAATGGTCATATTTTGGGTGCTGGCACAGGTTCCGGAAGCCTTCACAAGTTACTCGAACTTACGTTTGCTTTTTGTGCGGTGTTCTGTGATTTTGGACCTTGCGGCCTCGGCCGCAAGGTCCAAAATCACAGAACTGCACAGATATGCGCATTGTCGATGACCAGCAACGACACGGACAGTTAACTTGTACAGTTTTCCGAAACCTGTAGTGCTATTGACTAGACCTCATAGCTCTTTTAACGTGCCGGCGCCAAGCAAATAATCAGACACTAACCTCGTGCTGCCACGGTCAAGCCGTATCTTTGATTGTTGCGATAAAAATGAAAAGTGTTGCTTGAGAATGCGTTCGTTTTTTTTGCAAGAAAATGTTGCGTACTTCCATCAAAATATTTTGCGAATACGTGCATTTTTGCTACGCGCAAGAGGTCTGCGGGCCGACGTCGGCCTTCGTTTGCTCGTGGACAGAAAGTGCGCTGGCGGCCGAAAGCTGACGTAGGTCCGAGGATCTCTTGCTCACCGACATGCATGATGAAGAGTAGTTTTCAGTCGCAAGATGGTTCATTTCGAGATATGGTTTCTCTCTTGTTGCTGTGGTACTATGTGTGTGTGTGTGCGTGCGTGTGTGTGTGTGTGTGTGTGTGTGTGTGTGTGTGTGTGTGTGTGTGTGTGTGTGTGTGTGTGTGTGAAATAGCAAGGCTTTTCAGAACAACAGAACAATGTATAGTATTTAGTATGAAGACAAAATAACGTTAGTGATTTTTTTTCCAGTTATATAATTAGTTCCATAGTGTCACCCCCTTATTGACATGACCTATATCTTTGAAACCATGACCACATGACCCCCATCAATAAAAACACAGATATAAATGGGGCCAGCAAGAGGCAAAGAATATCATGAGCCCCCGCATCTGCGGGGGCTCATGAGGTTCTTTGCCTCTTGCAGTTGGATGGTGGTCACGTTTTCCTCAACAGTGAAGGGGATATCAACACAATTGACACAGGCACGCCTTTGATTATTATTAGAAGTTTGTTTCCCATGCTGGTGTGTGTCACTCTACTCCCCTGTAATATCATTCCAAGAAAACGACAGTGTGCGTAGTCTTAAAGCACACTAACAATGTATTTATAATGACCATTACAGTAAAGTAAGAGTGTGTGTGTGCGTGAGAGGGAGAGAGAGAAATTGGAGGTGCCTCTAACACTCTTGCCAACTACATTTTCAACGTGACTGTTTTTTCTGTCGTGGACACAAACACTTCCATTAATTTCTAACTGCAGTCCAAATCGGCACCACAGGTTTCCCGTTTTTGAATTCGTATACCTTCTATCGGGCAGGATTTTACCCCCCCCCCCCCCCCCCCTTTGTTCATGCAGCCACAGGTTCTTTGCATAACACCGGTAGCTGAATGCACAATAAGGTTAATACAAAGCGCATACATTTTTTTAAATTCTAGATCACCCGTGTCGCGCCACTAGACCCATGCTAGGATACTAACGATCAGAAGAAATGCGACATTCTTAGAATGTCGCATTTCTTGTGATCGTCAGTAGATTTCTGCTGCCTAACTATGCGTAAAGATGAGAGGGACTGACCATGATAGCTCTAGGGTGGTGCCTGATTAGCTTGGCGCCTGAAGCGCCAAGCTAATCAGGCACTACCCTTGAACTATCATGGTCAATCCATCTTGCTCATTTTTGCACTGGAAGTGATAGAGGTGCATAATGCAAACTGCATCACAGTTTGAACAAACGATGCACGGAAATTTAATGGAAACTGAGACAAGTAATGTGATAAACGATAAAATGTTATCAAGTAAATACACGAAACATAGAAGGCGCCTCAAACAGTGAAACCAAAGCCGTGTCCATGCCACGAAAAACGTCGTTCTATGCATGCGATTATAGAGATTGATTCGCTGTGAAGCCCTTATATGATATGATGCAAACTTTGTGTTTGCGCGTTGTATGCCAGTTGCCTGTATTTTGTGTTTTCATGTCTTTTGTATATTGCTTTACGATCGGCGATTAAAGTTTCCAAAGAATGCAGAGCTGAGATATAGTTTTGTATGAGCGTTTGTGTGCGTGTGTGTTTGTCTGTGTGTTTGTGTGCGGGTGTGTATGTGTGTGTGTGTGTGTATGTGCGCGCGCATGTATGTGTGTGTGTGTGCGCGCGCGCGCGCGTGTGTGTTGTGTGTGTGTGTGTGTGTGTGTGGGTGTTCTTGCGTGTGCGTGTGCGCGCGCCATGACCTGATGACCACATCAATGAAAAATAAATTTAAAAAAGAACACGGATATAAATGTGTCCAGCAAGAGGCGAAAAACCTCATGAACAACCGCATATACGGGGGGGAGGCTCATGAGATTTTTTGCCTCTTTCACTTACGTGATGAACGCATTTTCCCGCAGTGAACGGGTTATCGACACGAGCGTGTGTCTCTGTGTTCTTTGTGTGTGCGTGTTTGTGTTTTCGTGTGTACGTTTGACGGCATGAGCGTGTGTTTTGGGTGCTTGTGTGTGTATTGTGTGTGTGAGCTACGTGTTTGTAAGCGCACGCATAGCGCATAGTACACTGTCAACCACGCCTGAGGATCTTGTGCTTTTTAAGCGCACGCATACGCCTAATTGGTTGGCAGAGAACTGAACATGAGAATATTTTTTACTCACTACAGAGACAGAGCTCTGGAATAATGCACTCAGTAAATCCGCAGGAGGTGAGTAAAATGAAAGACAAAAACCAACAAATCGTAAATTACTATTGTTTAATTGTAAATCTAAGAGTAAATCAATTAATTAGGCAATCAACCGATCAACCAGTCAATCACCAATAAGTTCAGAAGACTATTTTATTATCCTAATATCGGTTGCCAAACGGACTGCACATCCTCAAACGGCTTGATCTCTCACGCGCCGCCCTCTTTAAAGACGTTGACGAACCCGCATCGGGCAAAGTGGTTAGTGGAGGTGTAGGGAGGGCCGGGGTTCGAACCCGAGCACTGGCAAGAATGGGTGGGGACGTTTTGCTCCCAGTGGCCAAAATAAGCCTTCAGTTCGAAGTAGCCATCTTGTGCCGTTCTCGAACAGTCCATGTCTACGTCAAGCAGCCAGTAATGATCGCCATACCGGCCGCAGAGTGAGTAACATTATTGACGAGCAAAAGAAATGCCGCATACTTTTTGGAATCGTCGCATTTCTTCTGCTCTTCTTCTGTGTCGGGGGTTCTTTCTCCGGGTACTCCGGTTCTTCCACCCTCCACCCACCCACCCCTACCCCACCACCCCCCACACTTTGGTACCGGTTTCAGGCCACTTTACAAATTTCAAATACAAGCTATCAAAAATCTCTGTAACTTCAGTAGCTGAACTGGCCCTTCGTCTGTCTTGTACTGTGTTTGTCTTAAATGGCGTAAATACGTGTCTGTTACGTGAGTGTGCGTGTTGGGTTTCAGTTCGCGGCGCTTTGAGTCGATTTGCCCAAAAATTGAGAAAAAGCGCCTATATAATAACGGTATTATTATTATTATTATTATTATTATTATTATTATTATTATTATTACTGTGTGTACCGTTTTATCAGTTTTTTTTCACTGCTAGGACTAATGGCAACACCGCTCAACTGCAAGAGACAAATAACCTCATGAAGTTCTTTGCCTCTTGCTGACCTATTTCATTTTTATGCTTCTTGGATGGGTGCGGCAATATAGCTTAGACGTTGGCTTTGCAAATATGAATAGTTTCCGCCGGCAGGTCGTTACTGTGACCGTCTTCCTTTGTTGTGTTCTCTTATTGCACGTCACACGACTGACACCAGATACCATTCTGTCTGTCTTCTACCTAGAGTCGCCAAGTTAGAATCGGCCCGAGGTTTCCGTGTGGGGCAGCATTATGAAGATTTTTTTTTTTTAATTATTTGGATAAATCACGTAATGTTAACTGTTTGGCTGTCGGTAGCGGTTTTTGTCGCGATGATTCCTGCCGGAATCATCGCGACAAAAACCTCTACCGAGAGCCAAAGGGCTAAATTCGAGCAATCACGAACTTTATCACGAATCACGAATGAAGTCGGCGAGGGTCTTTCACAGGTCACGAAAATCCAAGACAGGCCTAACACCCGCGTCATGGTATGAAAAGATGTCCACTCTCAGATAATATTCTGGCACCACATTTCAGCTGTCATGGTCGGTCTTTCTCCTAAACGGATTTGCAGTCTTCGAAGGACAACTACAAAAACAGGTAATCTCGCCATAACGGATCGGCGCTACATGTTTGTTGCAAGCCTTCTGACCCACTTCAACCTTCAGCTTTTAATTCTTTAACCTGAAAAGATAGGTGGCGCACTGTTCTCAATTGTCTGTTCACAATTTAAATAAATAAATAAATATCAGCCCCCAAATTTTGTAAACTTCTTTTTGCGCGTTCTTCCTAGGCGATTTAAAAAAAAAAAAATTTAAAATATTTTTGGTTCTTTGCTAATTATCAACATTTCTTGACACACTTACTTGTTAAATTCGTTGTAACCCGGATGAGCGGATCTGCTGGTGCTCCAGATCCTAGGCGTGCCTTGTGCTGGTCTCCCTTGATACTGCCCCTGCCCCTGTTACACATAAAATCCTCAGTCCCGGGCAAACCACGACCAGAGATGGATCGACCCCGAAAGTTCAAGGGAAGCGCATGATTAGCTTGACGCCTGAAGGCGTCAAGCTAATCAGGCGCTACCATTAAACTGTCATGGCGAATGCATCGTCCACAACTGGAGCACATAGCATGCTGTTTTCTTACAAAACACAACGTAAGATGGCGGATGGCTTGTGGTAGTGCCTGCGCTAGATCAAAGAATATCACATGTGTCACACATACAACTAATAATCACAGCATGAAGAAGAATGGAAAGCCAGTTCACACAAAACTGCCGGAAATCACAGCAAATCAGTAATAATCACAGCAGGCCAACCTACTATTCTTCTTTTTGCTCCTGGCTTGGTTTTCATGAAAGCGACTGAAACCGTCGGTCAGGCCTAGGCCAGAAGTCTCAGACTATTGTCGTAACAGCAGTCTAAGACTGCTGGCTGACTATTTCAGTCCACGTTCATGCAGACTGCTCCTGGAGACTACAGAGAACAACTCATCTATGCGTTTTACCATGATGAAAAAACATCTAACACCTTATTAGAAGTACGTCCGCTTCCCTAGCCTTCTTTAGCCAATGTTGCCATTTGACTAGATGAAAAAATAGCATCACAATGTAAGCAGAGGGTGACGTAATAGGTGATGTAAATGTTCTTTGTAAATATTACGTGTAGCCATGATGCCATTATGAAAGTCATGTAATACTGTAGTTAGTTATACTGACCAAAGTTCCATGCTGCTGATGATCTCACAGATAATGTAACGTCACAATCAAGATGGTTCCATATCATTCTATCAGAGAGAGTACACATTTCAGTCATCTATACGTTTTACCTGTTCCTCGCCGCGCTAGTCCAAGTAGTGGTCCCCTTGTCTCCAAGTATTATATTCGGCGTAGTGCTGAGTGAACCCCTCGTCTCTGTCGTGTATTAGAATGGAGCAATGGTCCTGGGAAGCCACGCCACCACAACCTGAAGTCAGTGTGATAGCTAAAGGATCAGAAAGTTCGCAGGCCCCTTCTTGAGCCCTTTATTGGCGAGACAATTTGTATATCACACAGCCGCAAGAGGTATAGATCCTCATGAGTCCCCGCAGTTGCAGCGACTCATGAGGATCTATACCTCTTGCTGAAACCACTTTTCATCCATGTTCCTTTGAAGGCTGGGGATCTGGAAACGTTAAAAAAGACAGTCAGCGGTGCAGTGAAGGTCTGCGGTTCTAGGCCGTAAGGTCCCAAATTGTAATTGTCGTATTATGCTGTTCAGCGCCCATGTACGTGCTGCTTGGTATGACATTACTTCCTTTTCAGCTAGTCACGCTCAGTGAAGGATTTTTCTTTCCCCGCACATTTTAATGAAGCAAATCCGATAGAAAATCTATTAGAAATGGGGAGCTGGGTGGCTTGGTGGTAGAGCGTTTGACTCTCGTCCGTAAGGACGTGGGTTCCAACCCAGCTGGGGTCAAAATTTGTACATTCATTTTTTGTTTGTTTTGGTGCCCGGTCTTTGAAATCACCTTCGTGGAGGACAAACGACGTTAAGCCCTAAACGTTTTCTATTAGAAATGTTTTGGCAAAGTACAAACTAGAAACGAAAATGTTACGTTTTTGTTAGTCCCTTGGGTGGAAACGATTTACACATTTTAAAAACATTCATTCATTCATTCATTCATTCATTCATTCATTCATTTATTCATTCATTCATTCATTATATTTTTTTTAAATTATATTTTATTATTATTATTATTATTATTATTATTATTATTATTATTATTATTATTATTATTATTATTATTATTATTATTATTTATTAATTATTCTATTTTATATTTTATTTTTATTTATTTGTTTATTTTTATTTATTTAATTATTCATTTGTTTTATTTATTTATTATTATTATTATTTAATTTATTTATTTAATTTATTTTATTTTTTATTTTATTTTATTTATTTATTTATTTATTATTTTTTTTTTTTTGGGGGGGGGTGGCTTGGGAAGGGGGGTTTCTTGATAGCTGATCTAGTCTCGTTTTCTTAACACCTTCACTACTGCCGAGGTAATAATGAACACAAATACAACTGCAAGAGACATAGATCCTCATGAGCCCCTGCTGTTGAGGGGCTCATGAGGATCTATGTCTCTTGCTGACACCACTGTGTGCATGTTTCTTGGACGCTTGGGTCTCTTTGGCGTTGAATTCACAATGTAGTTGTGGTCGAAAGGGAGGGGATGCTGGGCTCCGTCGTCTCATTCGTGACGGTGTCGGTCTAGTCCGTTTCTGATGTGGTCGATTTCAGCGTGGTCGACATTGTCACGGTGGACTCTGGGAAACTTACTTTTGGCATGGTAGTCTCGTATACGTCTGTTTCTCGTGTGGTAGTTTTCAAGATGTTTGGCTCTGATGTGATAATCCCGTTCGTGACCGATGTGCGTATCTCGTTCGTCACTGGTGTGGTGATCCCCGCAGTGTTTTCATTCGTGACTGACTCAGTGTTTTCGTTTATGGCTGATGGCGGTACTTTCGCTCGTGACTGATCTGGCCTGCTTTCGCGCGTGACTGAGTTGGTGTGTTCATTCGTGACAGAGGTGGTGCTTTCGACCGTGACGGATATCATAGTACTGTTTTCGCTTGTGACTGAGGTGGTTCTTTCATTCGTGACAGAGGTGGTACTGTCAGTAGCCCGTTACGGATGTGGTAGTACTGCCTTCACGTGTGACTGAGCTGGCGCCTTCATTCGTGACAGAGGTGGTACTGTCAGTAGCCCGTTACGGATGTGATAGTACTGCCTTCACCTGTGACTGAGCTGGCGCCTTCATTCGTGACAGAGGTGGTGCTGTCGCTCATGTCTGAGGTTGTGCTTTCATTTGTGACTGGTGTGATAATGTCGTTGATTACTTGCGTGCTAATCTCGTCCGCGACTGGTGTGCTGATCTCGTTCGTGATACTATTTAGTGTCGTGGTTTCTACAGGCTCTCTGGAAGTGGACATTTCGCGTGTCGCGCCTATTGTAGTTTCGGGCACGCTTGTTCTATCCTTGTTAGTTAGGAGACTCGCTCCTTGAGTGTTTTTTTGCATCGTGATTTCAGAGTCGTCCACCGTCGTTTGAGCTGTAGACAATATAGAAGTAAAAGTAATCGAATCTTGTGAGTTTGTATCAAGTTTTATTGCTTCAGATCTGGAATTAGTGACATGAGTGAGCTTAGTCCTGCGCAAGCCATTAAGCAAGGTATTCTGTGATATCCTGCGCAAGCCATGAACCCTTTCGCTGCCGAGAAAACGTGAACGAGATCTAACTGCAAGAGGCATAGATCCTCATGAGCCCCCGCGACTGCGGGGGCTCATGATGATCTATACCTCTTGCTGAGACCATTTTGTGTCCATGTCAGTTCTTGAACAGTTGTGGGCTGTTGGTCGCTCAGTGAAAACAGAAATAAAATGTACGTACGTTGGCAGGGAAGGGGTTAAGCAAGGTACTCCGACGCGAGTCTTGGGAAATGCTTGCGGATTCAAAGAAATGTTAGATTGTTACTGCTCGACACCTTTGCAAGAATTAAAAAAAAAAAATCGCACTGACGCGTACTAACACGTTACCTGTTAGGTTTACAGTTAGAGCGGGCATGTACCGAGCTAGCAATCACAGTGGCTTTTGTGACCGAGTTATCTGGTTATCCGTTCATGGACGGTTTACAGTTGGTGCGGGGAGGCTAGCTCGGCACCTCCCCGCTCCAACTGTAAACCGTCCATGGATGAATAACCAGTTAACTATACTAACAAAATATACTAACAAACTAAATGACAGTTTAAACAACAATAACAAAGTGTCACTATGTGGCATGCAGATCAGTGGTCAAAACACAGCACTGACACAAGCGCGAAAGATAAGAAGGAAGAAAAGACAGCGGATCGTAGATGTAAATGAAAAAAGTCTGCAGATATATAGGTCTCTGCGTGTGCAACGTACCGTTGCTAAAAACAAAACGCGATGAAGCGTTCCAGAGTAATCTTATTCTATTTGCTACCGCCACAGTCAGTGATAAGAATCACTTTAATAGCGACTATGTTGTGCACTCCTGTTCAATACACAGGCTAACAGTTTGTAAAGTCACAGAGCGCTGCAATTGTCATAATTATGCGCGCATTCTGATGAGAATTGCACGCGGGTGTGTCTATCCACACTGACCACTAAGCCAGTCATCACACACTGATCAGTCATCAGGGGTCAAGTGCTAATCCCGTGAACCTCTTAGTAACAGGATTATGTTGTGTGATTGTATCGCGACTAATCGTCGCACAAAGAGGCGCACGCACTGGGTGTCTACGTCTCTGATCCCTTACGGTCTCATCATCATCATCAGTCCCTTGCCCGAACTGGGCGTTGGGGGGACTGAAAGGCAGCAGCAACAGACAGTGCTCTCCACTGAGTTCTATTTTGGGCGGTGGCAAGCAAGTCTGGCATCTCGAGTTCGGTCCATTCTTTTATGTTTGCGACCCAACTCTTTCTCTGACGACCTCGCCGACGACTTCCTTCGAGAGTGCCTTGGAGGATAGTCTTGGACAAGGTGTTGTGTCGGGTCACGTGGCCAAACCAAGCAAGCTTGCGCCGTTTCACGGTTGCCAGAAGGGGTTCATGTGGGCCCACCAGGGAAGTGACGATGCTCCGTACATATTCGTTGGTCTTGTGCTCGCGGTACGAGATGCGGAGCAACTTCCTCAGGCACTTGTTCTCAAAGGCCTGGATTTTCTTTTCTGAGTCTGCAAGAAGTGTCCAAGTCTCACAGCCGTAGAGTAGAATAGACACTACGAGGGACTTGTAAAGCCTGTACTTGATGGTGAAGCTGATGGAGTTACTTCGCCATATCCTGTCCAGCCTGGCCATTGCGGATGTTGCTGTACCTATCCTGATACGGATCTCTGCTATGCAACTACCGTCTTTGGACAGGGTGGCTCTTAAGTACTTGAAGCTATTGACCTCTTCTAGCTTCTGGCCATTCATGTGGATGTTGCTGCTGCTGTCGCTTGTGGTGTTGATCATCACTTTGCTTTTATCCGTACTGATCTCCATGCCATAAGACCCTGCGCTACTTGAAAGTTTGTCTGTCAGGTTTTGAAGCTCACTATTGCTGCCTGCCATGAGGTCAATGTCGTCTGCGAATCGAAGATTGCACAGGGATCTGCCACCAATAGAGATTGAAGTATGGTGGTCGTGGAGGGTTTCCTGCATGATCTTCTCCAGGAATATGTTGAAAAGGACAGGAGAGAGCAGGCATCCTTGACGGACACCGATCGTCGTCCTGAAGAACTCGCCTGATTGATTGTTAAGTAGAACTGCGCTGCAGGCGTTCTTGTAAAGCGCTTCTATCATTTGGATCAGTCCCTCCTCTATGTTGAACGATCTCATGACTTGCCAGAGTCCGTCGTGCCAGACGCGATCAAATGCTTTCCTGAAATCAATGAAGTTGTGGTAGAGTTCGCGCTGATGCTGCAGATGTTTCTCGATCAGGACGCGGCAGTTGAAAATCTGCTCTACAGTGCTTCTTCCAACTCTGAAGCCAGCCTGTTCTTCTGCCAGCAGTTCCCTTACGGTCTATCACACAACAAATACGAACTAAACGTAGTTGAGACTCCGTCGTGACGTCACACATTAGACACGTTAGCTATGTCAGAAAAACGTACATGAATCTATACAGTGCAGTAAGTCACCGATTTCTCAGGTACAAAATGAGTTTAAAATCGCTTTGAGTATAGCGTCAATAAGGATATAGACTTGATAGCGGTTCTACGTCGGAATCAAAACTACACACGTTTAACAGTTACGACAGCAATAGAGTTCTGTAGTACTAATCAATTGATAATCATGAATTTGAGCATTTTGATGACATCAGTTCTGTATGAATAACCTCATTCGTGTTGATATATGGCAGGAACAACAGTCCGACCCGGAGCCAGGACAGCCCGTACCGGCGCAACCCGAGCGTCTCCCACAACCCTCCCCGGTCAGTGCCAAAGAAGGTTGTGGAAAACAATCAAAATACGCACACCAGCAAGAACCATCCCGGCAACGGGTCGGAATGTGGCGCCCATCAGACATCAATCTTTTTTTATATAATGAGAATTAATTATTTGTTTTCACGCGATGTACACTGTATAGCAGTGAAAAGAAGTTGCGCAATTTGCATTACTAATTCAATGGGAATTTGGTTGTCACAACTAGCAGCGGGGGCCCAGGCATTAGCAGCTGACAAGACATTGTTTGCCGTCAAGTGTATCGCCTGTTGTCTTAACTCATCAGCAGCGAGCCGCATCCGGATACGCGACTTTATGCCGCGTATCCGGATGTGACTCACCGCGAATGAGGTAATTCATAGGCGTGACCACAATAGCACTATTCTAGCACTATACCACCACACTCCCCACCCTAAGCAGACTGTCGTAATGTATTTCACTATTTGTGGTACGTGAGTCGTTGTCTAAAGCGTGCGCATGCGTGCGCGAGTTGTGAGTGCGCGCTTAGAGTTATAATTATTATAAGATAAGCGCGTTATAAATACCGTAATTATTATTATTATTATTATTATTATTTACTTTTATGATCGTGCCCATGATTAAAGACAATTTAATAACAGTGACTATATCAATCAGATCTAAAAATCCTTAATAAATACATTTACGGTGTCCATCATCACTCCAGTGCTGTAGACGTTAACTCATTGTACCCGAGGTACGAAATTCCCACATTTTCGCGTTATCCTCTGAGGACTGCATTATAATTCAGGAGGCAGCTCGACCATGATAGTTCAAGTGTGGTGGTCGGATCGGCTTGGCGCCTATAGGCGCCAAGCTATTCTGCCACTACCCTTGAACTTTCATAGTCGAGCCATATCTTGCAGTGGTGTGTCGCGGGCAGAATGAGATAAACCCCGAACTAACCAAACAACCATCCACCTATTTTATTTGGTTTGTGAGCAGTCAAGAGGTTCGACATATTTTACCAAAGTCGTTGGTGCAATGTAATGCGTTCATTAATGTACTGGACGAGCACCCTGCGAGGTTAAGCTTTCCCCAAGTGGGGCAATATAAAAATATTATTATTAACGAAACAAATCTGAGAGAACACCTCAGCGATGGCCATGGCGTAGCGAAACTCAGAAAAGTAGCCCAAATCTGTGTACTCTGACGCACTTACGGCGTCTTCGCCATAGTCCATGACGTGTTCAACGACGAAAGATCGTCCTCCCTCGGGCAGGTCTTTTACTTTTCTTTTGAATGGCCAAGATGTGCGCCGGCCACATGAACTTGGCCTTGTCCACCCGAAAACCAGCCACCCCGATGTCGATCAGATGGTTAAGGTATGCGGCCACCTTGTGAAACCAAACGAAGAAATTAAATTTATTTAACTTTTTTTTTTTTTTTCACAGATGTAGTTTTTTTAATATGAAAGTAGCCAATACAATAAAGTGTTTGTGTTCAAATCTAAATGGACATAAGTTACAAAATGGACAACGATTTAGCTGTCTTACAGTTACTGCTAAGTGGGAGTGTGTGTGTGTGTGTGTGCTACTGCTTGTCTGCTTGATTGCCGCGGGTATCTGTTCAGATCTTTTAGTGCATGTTTGTGTTTTGGTTCATACATTAAAATATTCAGAGATGACATTCAATATTCAAATAAAATCAAATTAGGGAGAACAACTAAACACAGTACAAGTGAAGCCTTACAGATTACATTTTTGTTACATACTCTACTCATTGTATTAAACATGTGTAATTTTCCGGACGAGCAAGTCCTGCTCCAACATGCATACTATATCTAGCTTCTTTCCGTATCTGTATTTACCAACACACATTTTGGCGACAAGTATAATATGGTTCAGTGATAACTTTCACCTCACTATTCTGCACGTTATCCACTTCAAAGCCAAATAACACATCTTTTGCAGTTAACTGAAGAGCGATAGAAGTTAGTCTTTGAATATGTTATGTTGTGCTTTCCCAGAGTTTACGAATTTTATTACATGACCAAAAGAAATGTTCTATGTAATCTTTGTCATCACAGAAGTCACATTTTTCAGAAGTCTTAATGCCCATCTTATGCAGAAGAATATTTGTAGGATATATATTATGCAGTATTTTCCAGTGTAGTAATCGCAGCCTTGTTTCTTTTACACATTTTTCCGCTACGGACCAGTGTGCATTTGACAGAGTAACACCACACTTTCTCTGCCAAAAGGACAGTGCTCTAGGCACCGTTGTACCTGCCGTTACCAGAGATAAGCGGATAGCACGGGGTGCATACCGCAAAGCCTCCATATAGTTGCGTGGTACAAAAAAAAAACGTCGGGCTCCTCGCGAGCCATACGTGCCCTAAGGGCCGTGCACAAAGCGTTATATTCAAACAGCCGGCAAGGCTTGTTGCCGACCATTTGACATATTTGAAGAAAAGATATGATATTACCATCAGACAAGACATCGTCTACAAAGCAAACACCAGCACGCACCCAATCTCTAAAGAACAAACTCTTTACATAATTTCAGAATTGTTCCACAAACATTGGTTTTTAAGCTGAAGGGGAAAAACATCTTTCGGTAAAATGGTAGTCTTATTATCACACCATATTGTCAATACTTCCCTCCAAAAAACACTTTTAATCAACCGCAGACCCGCAAATTGCTTGGCCGCTACATTAGAATGAAAACATGCATACTCTTTGCCCAAGGCAGCGGACATGTAACGCGGAATAATTTTCCATTTTTCATAGCCATTATGTTGAATTCTTAGTGACCATGACAACAAAAATGAAGCTTGCATATCATGGACATTAATCATCTTCAGACCAGCATTCTCTGTACCGTTACACATGATACTTCTTTTAACCTTTTCAAAGGCCCGAGCATTGGTACTTCTCTTTTTCCAGATAAATCTGAACAGCAGTGTATTAAGCTTATTCAGCATGTCTCTCGGGGCAGACAGTGATTGTAATAAACTGCGACAATAAAAGTGATTTAACAATACATATTTTCCCTGTGATACTAAGATTTCTTTTGGACCATGCTGATATAGTTCTTCGTACTTTATCCAGTCTGTGTAACCAGTTGTCCTCTATACTCGAGGCAGGTATGTCACTGCCGAAAACAATTCCCAAAATTTTCAGACGTTTTTTTCCAAGTGATGCCGTATGGTTTTTCATGACAGTCATGAAATTTATTTAACTAATTGGTGCTGAGAAGAAAAAAAAAACCGTTTCAAACATTGAACCTAAAAGTTGAAAATTGTATCTTTGGAAGTTGTTCTCTGTGGACTACACACCGGTTAAGTAGATCTATACATAGACAATGAGAGTTCACGGGTGGTGACAGAATAGCTCAGTGCTCCACACATTGAACCGTAAGGTCGAAATTTTAAATGTGGAAGTTAGCCTCTGAAGACTGGATAAGGATTAAGTTGACAGATCGACTATTATCGTTCAAGAGTTATGTCATAATAGCGTGGCGCCCGGAGGCGCCAAGCTATTATGCCATCACTCTTGAACTATCCCGATCGACCCACCTCCTGCTGTAGTTGTCAGGATTGAATGGGCTACATAGAGAAATAACGAAACAAACACACACACACACATACACACACATACACACACACACACACACACACACACACACACATACACACACACACACACACACACACACACACACACACACACACACACACACACACACACACACACACAAAACGAACGAGCGATCGAAGAAACGAACGAACGAAAATGAAAACGATAGAACGAATGAGGAGGAGAACGGATGAACGAATGAAAAAAACAAACAAACAAACAAACAAACAATAAACAAACAAACATTTACCTTATTCTGCACATCCTGGTTAGACTGGTCCGGATCAGTTAAGCCTTTGTAAAAGCAGTTTCGGATCTCGCTTGCATCCACCATGAAACCATCCTGTGACGTGCATTTGCTTGCGTCATTGAAGTCAGGTGTGTCGTAAGGCAAACTCAACTGCCGGAAGTCGCTGTCAAAGGAACTTCCGGCGCTGCCTGTTCCATAGCGACCGATTTCAGCCATGTTATTAAACACTGCGTCCACGTAAATTCTTTAAACATGTAATAATATAATTAATATTATGAGTAGTAGTAGTAGTAGTATTAGCAGTAGTAGTAGTAGTAGTTGTAGTAGAAATACTATTAATAATAAATAATAATACATAGTTCTTGTATAGCGCTGTTCTCCAGGAAAACACTGGACTCACTGCGCATGCACAACAGCACACCCTCTCTCTCAGACACACGCACGATTATACACTACTGACTTTAAACCACCCCATCTCTTCCCAACACCTTACATTCACTTCCTCTAGGATCAGAATAAAAGGCAGTCAACAGTTAGCTATAGATGAGGTAAGTGTTAAATGCCCGACAGAAAAAAAATATTTAAGTGAGCTTTGAACTGTGACAATGTGGGCAGATTCCGCATTTCAGTCGGCAGAGAGTTCCACACACTTGGGGCTAAAAAGGTGAAAGAACGCTCCCCGACAGTTTTCATGTTAAGCTTCGGGATTTTGAAAAGTTTTACACTAGAGGAACAGAGGGTGCGTGATGGCTGATAAACGGACAGCTTGGCAGAAAGGTACTATTCAATACAGATTATCTTTAAATCAGAAGTAGATCAAACATTGCAGGGAGAATATGTGCCTCTTGCTCGCAACTTGCATCGGTGATATCCACAATTTACAGGACTTATCCGATATCATCAGTAGAGTACTGCGAGGACACCTGCGGCAGTGATCGGGGGGATCCACTCAAACGGTCCTTTTGGTCCTTACTATGGAGGGTCTCAAGCTACTGTCTTTCCTTCCTCTAGAGGGGCTCAACCTACTGCCTTTGACCTGATTCTGAGTTAGGAATTGGTAGCCCCTTCACCACCAGCGCCTAGAAACTGCGTCAGATAAACCATCACAGTTCCGCTACCGGATATCCTTGTCTAAGACGAGACATCACATTATTGACATAAATAAATAGTGCCAGAAAGTGGCATAATTCCATATGAGCCCCCGCAATTCATGAGGATCTATGCCTCTTACACTTGGGTGTTCCTCAGTGTGCTCCGCCAGTGAAGATTTATTTAATTATTTATTTATTTATTTATTTTTGCAGCAACGTGGACACTTATTTACATGACGTCAACAGCTGTGCATATCTGGACCATGTCACGGAATTCCACCCCTGTCCCTGACCGACTGGACTCTCCAGCTTGTAGCTCACTGGCTGGTAGCGCTCCCACCATGCACCGGCCGGTGACGTCACGACCGCGTGTTCATTGGGCGGAGACACCTGCGCAATAACAGTAACAGTTAGTTATTCGGGTTTAACGCCGAGCAGGCAACTAAGGCCATCTCACGGAGGATAACAGTAACAGCAAGAGCGACGATGATGATGATTTTAATGATGACGATGAAGGAAATAATAATAATAACAATACTGATAATGATGATGATGATGATGATAATAATAATAATAATAATAATAATAATAATAATAATAATAATAATAATAATAATAATAATAATAATAATAATAATAATAATAATAATAATAAGCAATACCAGTGGCTGCATGCCAACTTATACTACCGCAATTATGCCTTTATGCATGCAGCTGTTGCTGTTCTCTAAAGACTACATAACATTTAAGGCGGCAGATCGCTCTTGATAGTTCAAGGGCGGTGCCAGAATAGCTCTGCGCCTGAAGGCGCCAAGCTTTTTTGGCACCATCCTTGAACAGAATTTGGCCGGCCCAAATCTTGCTGCGCACAGTGACAGACGTGAAGAAGTTTAATACGTGTATAACTGCGAGCCTTCATGCCACAGAACATGGCAGTTCAAGGGTGGTGCTGGAATATCTTCAAGCGTCAAGCTATTCTAGCACCATCCTTGTGCTAAATTTGGCCGACTCAAATCTTGCAGTGCACAGTGCCAGACGTGAAGAAGGTCACTACGTGTACAACTACGAACCTGCACGCCACAGAAATGGATAGTTTATGGGTGGGGCCGGAATAGCTTGGCGCCTGAAGGCGCCAAGCTATTCCGGCACCACCCTTGAACTAAACAAATTTGGCCCACCTAAATTTTGCTGAGTAAAGTGCCAGACGTGAAAAGGTCAGTACATCTACGTGTAAAACTGCGAACCTGCACTCCACAGAACAGCTTGGGTCCCAGAAAAGTCTCGCACTCTCTGGCCACGTCCACCCATATCCAGGGAAACAGCTGGACAATGACATGCCGGTCCCCACTACAGTGAGGGTCATGGTACGGGCTGCTGAGGCTGCTTTATGCGATCGGCACGGTGGCGGACAGAGCTGAAAAGAAGAAGAAGAAGGGTGTGGGTGCCCAGATAGTGAAAGATGCTCTGGCCACCAGTCTGAGGGAGGAAAAGAAAGGATGCATCCACATTAAAAAAAAAACAAAACAAAAAAAAAAACATTTTTTAAAATGGAAGGTGTTTTTTTCCAGATTTTCAGAAACTAGCAAAAGAACGAACAAAAAACAACAACAACAAAAATAAAGGCAACGAACGAACAAGAACTAAACCAAACCAAATCATCCAACCTACCATCCAACAAACCACGCAGCCCAGCAATTGACTAGCTATACAAGTGGACAGAAAGCCAGGTAACCAAATAAACAACAAAAAGAAAATCCGAACAAAAGAACAAACAAGGATGGTGTTTAAATTTTAAATGTACTAATGGTCAAAACTTAAGGGCCTTTTTTTTTTATCGCAGACGCCCCGACAACTCCACACGATAATGTAACGGCTTGGAGTCAGTACTTTGCTAATTTATTCAGTAACAATTTCATTTAAGTTTTGAGTAAATTAAGCAATTGTAACAACAGCAGTACGTTAGAATGTTCACCCACCCCTCATTTGAAAAGTCACATAATACTGGTCCAGTCAGTAGCGACCCATCGTTTGCAACCAAGCATTCAGTGCAGTTTACCAGGTTTCGGAGAACATGTTGTGGGATCGTTTCCCACTTTGGATGCAGGAACTGAGTCAGCTTGGGGACGCCTTGAGGTGGTGGGTGGTTGCCGACTACACGTTGCCCCAGCACGTCCCAGAGGTGCTCGATGGGAGCCAGGTCAGGTGAACGAGCTGGCCACTCCATCCTCATGATGCCCCGTTGCTCAAGGCACTCATCCACCACACGGGCGCGATGAGGTCGAGCGTTGCCGTCCTGCAGAACAGCATTGTCGCCTATGGCTTGGAGAGCTGGCTGAATGAGGGGCTTTACAATCTCGTCCCGATAGTGCAGGCTAGTCGACGTGGGGGTGGGGGTGGGGGGGGGGCGGGGTCCTGCCTTCCCTGCTGAAGCCTGCCGAGACCATCCCTGAGCCTCCTCTGTAGCGATCCACCTCTTGGGCGCATCCATCCGTGAATCGCTTGCTCTGGCGTCTCCAGACCTCACCCTGCCGTCGTTGAAGGACTCATCAGTAAACAGAACCTGAGTCCACTGGAGTCTGTTCCACCTCACATGTTGACGACACCAGGCAATTCAGCCTCTGCGATGAGCTGGAGTGAGAGGTATTCTCACTGCTGCTCTGCATGAAGCCAGGCCAATTTCGCGCAGACGTCGGCAGATTATGCTTCTGCTGAAGTTAACGTTTGCAGCTTGCATCAGTTGACGTCGCAGAGTGGTTGACGTGACAGTTCGGTCGCGCAGAGCCGCCACACAGAGGTATCTGTCCTCCCTTCTGCTGATGCAGCGCGGGCGTCCTGAGCAGGGTCGTCTTACTGCCCTTCCAGTTTCTTGGAATCGTGTCAGCAGTCTCTGGATCACTGAATGGGACACCCCAAGACGTCTCCCAACTTCTCGTCCGGAAATTCTATCCTGCAGTCATGCTAGCGCCCGGCCTTGATCTACTGGCGTTAGGCTTCGTCGTGGTGGCATGGTTAGGATAGTGACAATTATGCCCCTACTGTACCGGTATTTGTAGCGAAACAGAGGTGCTCAGTGTTCACGACTGACCCCTTTAGCACGTGCATCACGACTTTACCGAGTTTTTCTACCTGGTACGCTTGCCAATATCGCACAGCTTTTCACAAAAAATGACGATGTTTGACGTGCATTTGACACGTTCGTGGAAATTGATGAATTGTTGGCTATTGCTCCCTGTACAGTGGATTGTCTAAGGCCAACTTTTAACCCATTTGGATCGAAAGAACATTGCATTTTGTTAGCGTACTTGCGACGATAAACAATGACACATAAAAGTGGGGTGGCTCTTTAAGCTTTGACCATTAGTATATAGTTGAAAATGGAGAAAACATGTTGAATGTCTTTTGACAGGCACAAACTATCTTAAAAAAATCATAAAACGGAACCATGAAAAAAAGAGCATTTCTGCAGTACACTTAAGATGCAAACTTTTGATTATGTTATTTAGACGTAATTACTTACTTACGCCTGTCACCCCTACCCGGGTATAGGCCGTCGACGAGAGACCTCCAGCAACTCCTGTCCTGTGCTTCTCCTTCGATTCTACTCCAGGTGGTTCCCAGTCTCTTCATGTCTGCTTGGAGGTCTCGACGCCAGGAGTTTCTCGGCCTACCTCTTTTTCTCTTTCCCTGGGGGTTCCATGACAATGCCTGCCTAGTGATACTGGAAGCTGGCTTTCTCAGACTGTGACCGATCCATCCCCATCTTCTTCGCCCAATTTCATTCTCTGCTGTTATCTGCTCTGTTCTCTCCCAGAGTCTGACGTTGCTGATCTTCTCTGGCCAGTGGATTTTCAAAATTCTTCTAAGGCAACTGTTCATGAAGGTCTGTACTCTGTTGACTGTGGTTTTTGTCAATCTCCAAGTCTCTGCTCCATATAGGAGAACTGCTTTTACATTGGAGTTGAAAATCCGGACTTTGGTGTGTTGTGACAGCTCTCTGGAACTCCACACTTTTTTTAACTGGAGAAAGGCTGCACTGGCTTTACCGATTCGTGCTCTGACATCTGCATCAGTGCCGCCTTTTTTGTCTATGATGCTCCCGAGATAGGTGAAGGACTCCACCTCCTCCAACGGGGTGCCAGCAAGCAAGACTGGTTCCTCCCTGGTTGCGTTCAGCCTCATTGTCTTTGTTTTATGTTTGTGAATGGTGAGGCCCACTTGGGACAAGATGTCAGCAAGCCTCGTGGTCTTGTCCTGCATTTGTTGATGAGTGTGGGACAGTAATGCCAAGTCGTCTGCAAAATCGAGGTCGTCAAGCTGTGTCCACAGTGTCCACTGTATTCCACTTCGACTGTGCTCTGTGGTCATCTTCATGACCCAGTCTATGGCCAGTAGGAAGAGGAACGAAGACAGCAGACACCCCTGCCTGACACCAGTTCTGACCTGGAGCTCCCTGGTGAACTGCCCTTCGTGGATCACGCGACATGTCATGCCATCGTAGCTGCTCTTGATCAGGCGGACGAGCTTTGTGGGTACACCGTAGTGTCGTAGGAGTTTCCACAGAGTCTCTCGGTCCACAATGTCAAATGCTTTCTCATAATCCACAAAGTTGACGTACAGCGGGGAGCTCCACTCCAGAGACTGTTCCACGATGATGCGAAGAGTGGCGATCTGGTCTGTACATGATCGGTTCTTCCTGAATCCTGCTTGCTGGTCTCTCAGCTGGGGGTCAACGGAGCTCTTCATTCTCTCCAGGATGATCCTGTTGAAGACCTTTCCTGGTACTGACAGCAAGGTGATTCCTCTGTAGTTGGAACACTTGCTGAGGTCGCCTTTCTTGGGAAGCTTGATTAGGTACCCCTCCTTCCAGTCAGCCGGCATCACCTCCTCTTCCCAGATCTTTCCAAACAGTGGGTACAGCATCTCCACTGTTGTCTCTAGGTCTGCTTTCAGAGACTCCGCTGGGATGCCATCTGGGCCTGCTGCTTTGCCATTCTTCAAAAATGCCACTGCTCTTCTGATCTCTTCCCGGCTGGGTCTGTCACAGCTGATGGGTAGGTCGGTCTCTGCCGGCTGGATGTCTGGGGGGGTCGGGTGGGCTAGGTCTGTTCAGTAACTCTTCAAAATACTCGGCCCATCTGTCGAGTTGGTCTGCTCTGTCTGCAATAGGCTTGCCTTCTTTTTGTCTTTTACTGGTCTTTCTGTATGGCCATACTTGCCTGACAATCTTCTGGTAATGTCGTAGAGCTGTTTCATATTGCCGCTGCCTGCTGCCTTTTTTGCCTCTGCTGCCAGGCTGTCTGTGTAGGCCCTCTTGTCTGCCCTGATACTCCTCTTCACCTCGCGGTTGGCTTCTGAGTATTCCCCCTGTGCCCTTACTTTGGCTGCTCTCGTGCGACTGTTGTTGACAACTGCTTTCTTCTGCTTCCTCACTTCTATCTTCTTCAAGGTCTGTGCCGACAGCCAGTCCTTGTGATGGCGTTTCCTGAACCCTACAGTGTCTTTGCAGGTTGAGTTCAGCGCCTCTCTAACTGCCTTCCACTGCAGCTCTGTGGTGGCCGCCTCCTCTTCATTTACTAGCTCCTGTAGCGCTTGAAACCGGTTGGACAGCACCAGTTTGAACTCTTCTCTAACTCCAGTTTCTCTCAGGAGGCCTACATTATAGCGCTGTCTTCTTGTTGTCTCTGTGCGGCTTTTCTTTAGCTTGAGCTTCATTCTTAAGGTAAGCAGATGGTGGTCGGAAGCGACATCTGCTCCCCTCCTCACTCGAACATCTTGAAGGGATCTTCTAAATTTCTTGCTAATGCAGACATGGTCTATTTGGTTCTCTGTTGTATGGTCAGGTGAGACCCAAGTTGCTTTGTGTATCCTTCTGTGTGGGAAGATGCTGCCTCCAATGACAAGTCGGTTTAGAGCACAAAAGTCTACAAACCTCTCCCCGTTCTCACTCATCTCCGAGCCGAGTCCCTGTCTCCCCATCACCTTTTCGTATCCGGTGTTGTCCTCCCCTATTTTGGCATTAAAATCGCCCATGACCATGGTGATGTCTCGCTCCGCACATTTGTCCAAGGCACTCTGGAGTCGGTCGTAGAACTCTTGTTTCTCTTCCTCGTCCCTGTCATTAGTGGGCGCATAACACTGGATGACGTTCAGCTTGAGCTTTTTCTTGGTTCTAAAGGCTGCTGTGATGATTCTTGGCCCAAGAGGTTCCCAGCCCATCAGCGCTCTCTGTGCCACTGGTGACAGCATGAATGCTACACCTTCTGTATGGGGGGCATTCTCCTCTTCATGACCTGAATACAGAATCATCTCCCCACTTAACAGCCTTTTCTGGCCAGACTGCATCCATCTGGCTTCACTGATACCTAGCAGGGAAAGGTTGTACTTTTGCATTTCCGCTGCTATCTGGGCGGCCTTGCCGCTCTGGTACATGGTCTTGACGTTCCATATGCCCATGGTTGTATCCCTGGATAGAGAGAGGCGGCTCGGTCCTGTGGCTTCCGAAGACTTCCGGCTTTCACCACAGGACGTCATAAGTCTTCTGGTAGAAGAACCTTCCTCCTCCAGGAAAGGAATTACTGTTAGTCTTTTCGTCGGCGTTTTTGTAGCTATTTCCTTTTTTGCAGGGTGGGGAAGCTACCCCCACGCCCAACCCCCTTACTAGGAGGACCAGGGGTTTTCTGTCGGGGTCACCTTCCCTTAGACCATGTTGGTTCACGGCACCTTATTTCATTCGGTGCACCCCTCTCACGAGGGACCCCCTATCCACCACCCAGGGGACGCGCCTCAACGCCATATGGTCCCAGCGCGAGGCTTTAGACGTAATTGCTTCTTACATATTACTTGTTTGCTTATTTCAGTGATAGGATTTCATGACAGACCACTTCAAGTATACGCAATTTTATCTATGGACAAGCACCTATTGTATTTCTAATAAACAAAAGTTTGTAGGGCCGACTTCGGCCGCAATTGGCCCGCGCACGATCGTGCGCGGGCCAATTGCGGCCGACGGCCCGAGGACCACATCTCAATGGAGTTGCTTGTAACTACGACGTTCACGCCAAGGTTACTAAGTCAACAGCGTTTACGGACGAAAAGGGCTGAACAATGGTAAAAGAATCATAAATAAAACCTAGCACATCGATTCAGTATGATAATCGATCCACCTTCCAGCTTTGTTGTTGGAAAGGTGAAAGCTTTAAGATGGCGATTTAATTCAATTTTGGATTGAATATTAATTTATTTTTTTTGTGACACTGCTATTGAATGTATTCCTGTGCTTTATCCCTTTGGCTGTCGGTAGTATTTTTAGTCGAGGTGATTCCTTTATGAATCGTCTGGACAAAAAGCGCTACGGACAACCAAAGGGTCAGCGCACTCACCATAAACGTGTCTGTAAATCCAGAAATACTTCTTATCTATTTTCAAGCAATGATAAAGTCTTGTGGTCATTTCCGTGAGTGAGCGGAAAACCTGAACAATCTACTGCTTAATTTATTCAGCCCGAAGCAGGTATTTCCCCAATTTTGGAGGCGTCATCTAACGACTATGCATCTGTTGCAGGAGATGGATCGACCATGAAAATTCAAGGGCATTGCCAGATTAGCTTGGCGCCCACAGGCGCCAAGCTAATCTGACACTACCCTTGAATTATCATGGTCGATCCATCTCCTGCTGCAGTGCTTCAGGGCTGAATGGCTTGAAGTGTTCCGCTACGTACGCAGAAACTATGAAACAAAGACATTCCCAACAACGAAAGAAACACGCTTAGAAAGAACAACACAAATTACTTGCGTGGCAATCACCTTTTGGTATGGATACCATAAAAGTAATCATAACCCTCATTCCAGTGGTACATTTTTGTTTACTTACCCAAGCAAGCGAATACCGCAAAACCAGTCAGAATCCTCATTGTTTGGACAGAGGAACTGTTTAGCACAACGACTGGTCTAAGACGTGCTTGATCCGTTCTGAACTTATCAATTAGGTTATGGGTATTGAGAATTAAAATGTCCTAACAGTGTCCTGGTGTACTATCCTATATTATCTACGATTCATGTTTTATTGTGAAATTTGACGACTTGTATAAAACAGTTGACCACACGCACTCTTTCGACGCTCTTTCAAGGCAATGTCTCAACATTTACAAATCTATAATTATGATTCGTTTGTTGTAAACAGTAGTTTTCTTTACCTAATTAGTTTCGTTTTATGGCCATAGTTATAATGGAAGCAACCAAGCGCAGGGTCTGAACAATTAAAAAAAAAAATCAGTGTCTTTAGCGCACTCTCTCTCTCTCTCTCTCTCTCTCTCTCTCTCTCTCTCTCTCTCTCTCTCTCTCGCTCTCTCTCTCTCTCTCTCTCTCTCTCTCTCTCTCTCTCTCTCTCTCTCTCTCTCTCTCTCTCTCTCTCTCTCTCTCTCTCTCTCTCTCTCTCTCTCTCAGAGACAGCAGCGCGTGATGGCCAATGGATCTTACTCTTCAAGTGGTTTAGTTGAACAATGAACAATGAACAATGAACAATGAACCTTTATTTTCCAACGGTAGAAGTTATTGGTAACAGGACCAGTTTTCAAACTTGCCGTTGCTACATCTACTACATAAATGACATAGACATGTAAACATACACATACCACACACTGACGCATGTATGCACTCGCTCACGCACGCACGCCCGCACATACGCACGCACACGCACGCTCACACACACACAAACACAAACTTGCACACGCACGCACTTAGACACACACGCACACATATACACACACGCTCTCGGACACGCACTCCAGACATACGTACGCGCATAACGCGTACGCACAAAAATATAAAATGAGTAAAAATGCAAAGTAAAGCAATACACAGAAAATCATTAAGTACATTAGAATTCATACAGCAAAGGCAAATATGTATATATGTGCTCTCTCTCTCTCTCTCTCTCTCTCTCTCTCTCTCTCTCTCTCTCTCTCTCTCTCTCTGTCTCACACACACACACACACACACACACACACACACACACACACAGCATGCACACACACATACACACAGCATGCACACACACACACACACACACACACACACACACACACACACACACACACACACACACACACACGTGAGCGCGCGCCCACAAATATCGCGTACACTCATATGAAGGCAAAAACATTATACATAGTACATGCAGTATTCAATGTACTCTTGACACTCAGATATTATGGTCCACTGTATATTATATAAAAAAAAATTAAAAAAAACAACAAACAGACGCTCTCTTTCTCTCTCTGTGTCTCTCTCACTCTCGCGCACACACACACACACACACACACACACACACACACACACACACACACACACAGACATTCTCACACACACAAACATTCACACACCTGAACACACGCGCAAGTTATCCCTGTACTGTAATGATTAGATTACGTCAGAGATTCTAGGTGTTTCAAGAGGCTGACCCTAAATGAGGTGAGCGTCTTTGCGTTTCTGATTTCTGCAGGAATAGAATTCCAGAATGAACTTCCCGAAAATGACAAACTGGTTTTGAATAAATCAATACGCGGCAGGGGTACTTTGAAATGGTGTCCATGTCTAGATGCTACAGATATCCGTTCTGAGAAAAAAGAACTCAAGTACAGTGGACATGACTGCTTGTACAGCTTGTACATCAATACACCTTTATTGAACTGAAAGTGATGGGATAGAGGGAGCATTTTTAAAGTTTTAAGCTTTTCGTCAGTTGAGAGTTCGGGATCGGGAAATATAAGCTTAGCAGCTCTCCTATGTAGGGATTTCAGCCTCTTCAAATGTACATCACTAGAACCATCCCACACTGTTGATGCATAGTCTATGTGCGATTTGACATGAGCATTGTAGAAAAGAAGACGCGCATCTGAGTCAGTAATTGTTTTCAATTTTGACAACATATACAGGCCGCTGGAAACCCTTTTGCACACATTATTAATATGCAGTTGCCATTTAAGCTGATCATCTATAGTGACCCCTAAGAGGCGGTGGTGTGATACTTGCTCAATTGGGCTGTCGTTTATACACAGACTAAGAGAGAGCGGGCATATCTGGTGCTTTTGACGTGTGGTTATAACCATACATTCTGTTTTTGACGGATTCAGGGACATGGAGTTGGAATGACACCAGTCGGTGACCTCATGCAGGCTTTCCTGCAGACGCGTGCTAATTGCAGCTACATCTTTGTGAGGAGTATGTAGTGTGCAGTCGTCAGCAAACATGTCACAAGAAATATCCTGGCAACTAATATGCAGTGGAAGGTCATTGATAAATATGCAGAACAGCAATGGCCCGAGGACAGAGCCCTGAGGCACTCCGCTTTTGACGAGACCATACGAGGAATAGGATCCATTTAAGAGTACTCTTTGCTTCCTTCCGCTTAAATATGAAGTAAACAATGAGACAACACCTGCATTGCAGAGATATGCTTGAAATTTTGACAAAAGAATGTTATGATTTACAAGGTCAAAAGCTTTCTTAAAATCAATAAAGATCGACCCAGTTATTTGGGAGTTATTTATGGATGCTAGCCACGCATCAATAAGTCTTGTCAGTGCCGTGTGGCAAGAATGCTTGGGGCGAAAGCCGGACTGAAATACGTGCAAAAGACTGCGACTCTCCAAATATTGATAAAGGTGTTTGTGCACGTGTCTTTCAAGAGGTTTGGAAAGGCTGGATAATATTGAAATGGGTCTATAGTTATTAACATCCGACAGATCTTTTGACTTAGGCAAAGGGATAACCTTGGCTTGCTTCAGTTCTGATGGAAACATATTTTGTTGGATACATAAGTTATAAATATACGTTAACGATTCTACTGTATAGGGAAGGGACAGTTTCAGTATTTTAGGGCTGATCTCGTCAGGTCCCGATGACTTTTTGTTTTTCAGTGACCCGATCAGTTTTCCTACTTCATACACAGCTAGAGGCGGTATAGAGAATGGGGGTTTGTCTTTAGTCTTTTGCTTACAAAAGTTAAGTAGGGCCTCCGGGCATGTGTAAGACGCGTTACCGCTTGAGGGTATGATTGACTCGGCAACAGACAGAAAATGTTTATTAAAAGTTTCTGCAGTAATACTAGAAGGAATGGCTGACGATTTCTTGCTGTTACCTCGGGTGACGAGATTAACCGCGCGCCAGAGTGTTTAGTGTGTATCTCTGTCTTCTTTAATCATTCGTTCAAAGAGAGACTTTTGAGCCCTGCGTACCATAGACTTGACACGGTTACGTTGTTTTTTGTATTCGCTAAATAGCTTGTGTCTCCTTAAGTCATTTCTCAATCTCATAGCTTCGATTATTTCTTGGTTTAGCCAAGGCGATAACGTGTGTTTTTTTACCCGCTTTTGCCGCAAAGGGGCGTGTTTGTTAAGCACTCTTGTAAAGAGTCCATACCAAACAGCCAGAGCCTTTTCAGGGTCAGTTTCGTTATTAACGACATTAAATGGTGTTTGATCAAGGTCTGCTAGAAAAGCAGACTGATTAAACTGTTTAAATGAGCGATACGTTATAGTTGTGTGCCCGTTCTTACGATGCACTGGCAGTTTTGTTGACCATGAACACAGTAGGAAAGTGATCACTGATGCTGAGGTCAGGAACACTAACATTGAATACACTAAGGGGACGGTTGGTGTAAATGTGATCAATGAGTGTTGCGGTTGTTTTTGTGATCCTAGTAGGGGCCGAAACTAATTGTTCTAAGCCTGTTTGTGTGGTGATGCAATCCCATGCGGTATGGGGCTTCAACATATCTATGTTAAAGTCGCCTAGTAGCAACGCGTCACAGTTAGGTAAGCCAACTTTTTCTACTGCATGCAAAAAATCATCGTACCATTCAAACGTGGCTGCTGGGTTACGATAACAAAAGCCGACGAAGACGGGTTTAGTTTTTGGAGCCCTAAATTCCAACCAAATGCACTCAACTTCCGGAGTTTCTAAGTCCTCACGCCTTTTTACTAAATGTTGGATTGAGTTATGGATGTAAACGGCAAGCCCAGTTTGACCAAGTACACGAGGGTCACGTCGAGTGATGCTAAAGTTAGGTATGTGAACGGCTTCATCGCTTATGTCCGAGTTAAGTCGCGTCTCACTAAGACCAAACAGGTGGAATGGTTCAGACGAGTTTAGAAAAACATTCAAATCGGCCACCTTGTTAAAGAGATGGTAGATGTTCAAGTGACCAGTTTGAAGGCTTCCGTATTCTAATTCTCACAATTGAAGTGCAACACAATACAACAAATATAAACAGAGAGAATAAGAATAAAAGTGTCAACGCAGTAAAACGCGGCTGAAGTTATAGCACCTCGTATCAAACGTCACAAACGGTGTCCAACACAGCGTTATCAAATGAAGATCGCTTTTGATTAATAGTGTATCCACGTATGAATGCCACGCAAGCTGTCTAAATAGTGACTGTGGTATAGCACACGTATCAGATGTCACACGTGAAAAGAGTGTTCTGGTCAGCGGCACACTAGGCAGCGAAAAAAAAACGATAGTCCCTGAAATGTGTTGATAGAGACCAGGCACACCGTCAGTGGGTGTGGATCTGAATGCTATCACACGATTTCCTCACGAATAATCCAAAGATATGAATGAGTGGCCGTAATTGTTAACCGTTACACGGACAACACCTTGAATTTTCCGCTGCTGGCACAATGTAGAATGATTCCTACAACGAAATAAACGGTTAATTGTTTACCGCTACAGCGGAAAACACCTTGTATTCTCCGTTGTAGCAGCAAACAAACACTGCTGGCACAATGCGGTAATATTCGATCCACGAAGTAGCAAAGAATGCAGATAGACCAAACGAGATCACCTAGTGTACTCACAGGTGGGCACAGGAGAGAAACGACGCACACTCACTCCAACACACTTTTTAGTGAGTAGGAAATAATGAACGACTGCACAGCCTAGTACGCACGCACACTGTTCACAAACTGCGCCCACTGGGCGCCACTGAGAATGGACGCTGGGTAGCTCGGGTAGTACGGGACATACGTTCCATTTCCTGGTTGCTGGTGAACGGAAGATGGTGGGTAATTTGTCCAATGAGCACCGCTAGGGAGAGGTTGGTACTGCCACGGTGTCACAGGCGGATACATCAGTTGCTGTTGCTGCAGCCAGTCGGGGGCAACAACTGATGTATCTTGATGCTCCTGAATAGGCTGTAGTTGTAGATGCTGCTCTTGTAGATCCTGTTGTTGCTGTTGCGGAGGTTGACGCTGTTCTTGTTGTCGTTGCCGCTGCTGCAGTTCATTTTGCTCCTGTTGAGGGCATTGCTGTTTTGGCTGCTGTTGCTGATGGTGCTTCTGAACAGGGGATGACAAGCCCACCGGTGCCCGCCCCGCAGCAATGTCTGAGTAAAGCTGCTTAGCGGTTGTTGACATTAGGAGATGTAGCGTCCCGTTGAGAGGTTGTTCGGTGACCATCTTCCCCGCCGTATTTGATGTTACCGGCCAGCCTCCTCGTGCCCACGTGGGACGGGTGGATAGGGTCAAGCCGGCCTTTGTTGTTCACTCGGTACAGCGCCTTGCGAGGTAGACCATTTGACGTGTGAAAGATGCCGGTGTTGTCTATAAAGGAAGCGCCCAGCCTCTTCGCCACGTGGCACAGGTTGGCGTTGGACGGGAAGATACGCTGATTTAAACGCGAATTTCTTCCCTGCCCAGCAGGCAAGATAGAAGAGGCTTGGACTCGTGCTTTGGGGAACGCCGTTATGCAGGCTGTAACCAGCTTCTCCCACTGCTGGCTGGTGATCTCCCACTGCTTGCAGTCGTTCACCCCCACGTGGAAGGTGACCAGTTGGACGCGGGGTGACGGCGCCTGCTTCATGCACCAGTCAGTCAGGTGGGAGATTTGCAGGCCCGACACAGAAATGACTGATCTGCACCCTCTCCCCCTGGCACATTGTCATTTTCTCTCCCTTCACGTTACGCAGGACAGAGCATCCTATAACAAGGATTGTGGTATCCGCCATGACATGATGTGTGAGGATCTCTTGGCTTGGAGGAGGGCGGATGAGGGTTTGTGGATTTAGGCCGTTAATCCGATTACCGTTCCTCTCAGCTTGGTCACGCTCACCTGCACCGCTGATCTCCGCTTGCTTCTCAGCCTCTTTCGGGGGCGCGTGGACCGTTATCAGCACACCGCCAGAGGCCTGATCCTTCCGGGTACTTGACGAGCTGTCGGTTTTCGGAGGGGTAATCCTTACCGGGATCACTTCACCACCTGCGGCGGTAGGGTTTACACCGCCACCGTCGGTAATCCCCTTAGCGCCGTCAGCGAGAGGGGGAGGGGCGCTCGATTCCTCAGGCCCTGACTCGTTGAGCTGATTGTCGAGCTGAAGGAGTTTGTGGCTAGAGACAACTGCTTCCATTCTTTCCACGTGACTGCGCACGTCATGGATGAAGTAGATGTCGCTGTCACGCGCAGTGTGTCGTGTAGGCGGCAGTGAGAGTCAGACAGCTCGGTCAGCTGGTCCTGTATCAGGGAAAGTTTGTTGCGTACAAAAGACTCAGACATCTGCAGATCACTGGCTAATGTCACTGAGATTTCACGCACTCGGTTGTCTAACTGGTCCAGTCTTTCCTGCGTTTTGGTTTGGAGATAATACAACTTCTGTTGCAGGGACTCGACAGCTGCAAGTCGGGGCATTAGCTGGCTGATGGTCGGCTTTAAGTCGCTACACCCAGTAGCTAGTTCACAGCTAGCAGTGCCCTCCTCAGTGCAGTAACAAGAGGAGTGCCCCAGGGCTCTGTCCTGGGACCTCTTCTCTTTTGCATATTTATCAATGACCTGCCACTACATTTCACGAATGACAAAATTGCATGTGACTTGTTTGCCGATGACGCAACAATCCACACCCCAGATAAGTGTATTGAGTCTTTAAATGGTCGTTTACAACAGGGACTGAGCGAAATTTCCAAATGGTGTGAAAATAATGCAATGATCCTTAATCCCACCAAAACCGAATGTATGACGATAGCAACCCGTCAGAAGCATCAGCTCAAGCCACTTTCGCTTAGCCTGGATATCCAAGACCACACCATTACACAAGTAACTGAACATCGCCTACTTGGAGTTATTGTTGATAACCAGATGAAATGGCAATCTCACATCAATGCTGTCTGTAAAACTGTGTCCAGAAATGTGTTTATGCTGTCTAAGCTAAAATATCTTATTGATGTCGACACTCGCAAACTATTTTACAATGCCCATGTCAAATCCCACATCGATTATGCCTCCACGACATGGGACGGCAGCGGTGACATACACATGAAGAGGATTAACTCCTTGCATCGCAGGGCAGTGAAGCAGATCCTGCCTGATCCAGCTCTTTCTACTGACCAAAAATTTGAAAAACTAAAATTGCTTCCTCTTGACAAGCACCATCTCTTTAACAAAGGGGTAGTCATGTATAAAATCTGGAATGAAATCCACCTAGAATACTTGTGTAATCTCTTCACCAAGGCAACATCAAGGCGAAACTTCATCACACCACGCCCCGAGGATAGATTTATTTAAAACCACCCTCGCTTTCTCGGGCGCCTCGTTTTGGAATAAACTGCCAGCGCACATAACACACACTGGTTCACTCCCCTCTTTCAAGGAAAGCCTCTTCAAGTACCTGCTATCTAACAGCTCATTCACTGGTTCGGGTATCTCCATCGCCTAAAGCCTTGATATTAACCTCCGCGCGCACGTGCGTGTATGTGGGTGTGTGCGCGCGCGTGCGTGCGTGTGCGTGTGTGTGTGTGTGTGTGTGTGTGTGTGTGTGTGTGTGTGTGTGTGTGTGTGTGTGTGTGAGCATGCGGCGCAAGCGTGCGCGCGTGTTTGATTTCAGTGAAAAAAGGAATTTTAAAGACTATCTTCTTTTCTTTCTTTTTTTCTTCTTTTTTTCCCCGTTCACATTGTTAGTAATCATAATTGGTGCGCTCCATTTTGCCTTATCCATCTCTTTTTGAACGACTTGTTATATTATGTGCACTTTTATGTTAGTAGCTTTGTACTTCTGTATGTTAGTAGCCTTGTACCTTTAGCAGAGTTGTACCTTTGTAGATTAGCAACGGCAAGCTTGAAAAATGGCACATGTGCTAACTGCTTCTTCCGTTCAGAAATAAAGTTTAATTTCATTTCATTTCATTTCTCTCTCTCTCTCTCTCTCTCTCTCTCTCTCTCTCTCTCTCTCTCTCTCTCTCTCTCTCTCTCTCTCTCTCTCTCTCTCTCTCACACACACACACACACACACACACACACACACACACACACACACACACACACACACACACATATACACACAGACACACGCACACACACACAGACACACACACAGACACACACACACACAGACACACAAAAACAAACACACACACAAACACACACTGCACACACACACGCTATTTATAGGGACAACCATACTTACAGTGCTTCTAACAGAGAATATCCTACATAAAAATCCACAGCCCTACGCAATGCGCAAAATAGCCATCGGGCCGACGTCGGCCCGATGGCCTTTTGCGCAATGTGTAGTTGCCAAAATATTGTGAGTTTTGCCGTAATTTTGCATTTCAGTACCTGTGTCCATTTTTGAGAAGGCAAGATTTTCATTGTATGACGTACTAGCTTTTGCAATATCAGGGCATAGTCATAAACGTACCTGTGTACTTTTAAAGCTTCTTGGCCTACAGTCGGTATTTTATGTGGGGACATTTCCAGCTGGAGAAACAATACTGATTCTAACAGGTACATTCACTGACGTGGACAAGTAACATTATCCAACTTTAATAGACATAGATCCTCACTAATACTCGTAATTGCGGGGGCTCATGGGGATCTATGGCTCTTCATGACTCTTTTTTGTATCCATGGTCCATGGAAGCTGGGGCTTTCGGCGTTAAATTAACAAAGATTTCACAATCACACTCTGTGACCAGTGGCATTGTATAGGTACAGACTGAGGTTAATCTGTCAGTTTAAGTTCAGCAGTTTCTTCTTCCCCTGCCTACGAAAAGACAAGTTGCAAGAGTTTTAACACGAAATATTAATATATTGTAACTAGCGTGTTTCTTTCTGTGTTGGGTTCTTGTCAGTGTATATACAGCTTTTACGTAAGAGGGAGAAAAAACGTTAATATTTCGGTATTTCTTTATTAGCCGTTTGTTATGCACAGTCACAAATTTGCCCTAAAAAAGCAAAAGACAGTAGGCTATTTTTTGTGAAAAGCGAAATTCTCATTGTATTACAATGAAAATTTCGCTTTTCACAAAAGTGGCCTCCTTTTGTTTTTACCTTTCTAGGTCGCAAATGTAAAGCTTGCTAACGCACCTATAGATCCTTTACTCACCTGTCAAGGTGCGCGTTATACAACGTTCGATCGACACCAGATTTACGCGCGCAGAATTAATCAGGTATTGTGTTTCGCCACGTCAAAGCAGGTGTAGACCAGACGGTTCTGGAAAATTTGTATATAAGTCGGCGTATGATAGCCTTGGATCACACAACAGCTCGCAGTAGCGACAATGATGACTTTTGAGTTATTACTGATTGCCCGCCGTGTACCGTGTACCGTGGAATAGGCGATTATTACGTTTCCTTTGGGAACTCTATTATCGCCTATTGTGCGATATACAGTGGGCTGAACTTATTCGAGACGTGCCGTATACGGATACGCGGCTTCTTGCCGCGTATCCGTATAAGGCACGTCTCGAATGTATTAAAGCGGTGATGCTTACACGATCTGTGGAGGTGCTTTCTGAGGAAATGACGCACTGGCAGGTTGCTGAAGAAATAACGCTAGATGTCTCCCTCTATCCACACCAGAACGTGTGAGACCGTTGGGATGAGCGTCATCGAAGAGCTGAAGTCATCTCGGTCACAGGGCTGCAGACATGGACACGCGACCAAGAAAAACACCAGCAGCTGAGGAAATGAAGCCTGGTCGTCCCCCACTATCCACTCCAGAACAAGCGTGTGTCCGTGTGGATGAGCGTTGTCGAAAAGCTGAATTCATCTCGGCCACAGGGCTAAATATACGGTGATGCAATTTAAAAAGAAAAAAAAAGGAAAAAAGAAGAAGAAAACCAACAAACTTTCAAGGAGAAAAATAAGGCGAAGCAGCATTAAGCATTGAGAAGGCAAAAATCCAAACGACCTTTAGCAGAATCTCCCGACTGCAAAATAATGTATCATCGAAAGCTCCGGCCTCACTTTCAGAAAATCAGCATTGTGTTTATGCTCTCCTTGACGCCATTATGTCTGGTAAAAAAGAAAAAAAAAAAAAACACTAAAATTCTCCATAGTGACCTAAGAAAATAGACAAGAGGCACAGATCCTCATGAGCCCCCGCAGTCTGCGGGGGCTCATGAAGATCTGTGCCTCTTGCTGACACCGCATTTATGCCTGAAAAGCGAATTGAGGGTTCAATGTTACGAAGGAAGTTCGTAGATGCCTCGGTGTGCTGTTATAATCGAAGAAAGAAAGATCACAACTAAAGCAGATGTGTGCTGACCTGTGATTTCTTATCTTGCGGGTTTTAGTTGTCGGATCCAAAATTACAGACCAGCAAACGCAACCAAAGGAAGTTTTAGACCATGTGTAGGCGTTCTTTAGCGCAGAGAATTCAACTGCGACAGAACTGAACCGAACTATATATTCCAGTAGCTAGCGCCTTCCACGAGCAAACGACAGAGAACATTCATTGTCTGCCACATCGTCTTCTTGTCATTGTTCTTATCCGTATCCTTCAGGAAAAGAAATTGGTTGACCCATCGACTGATAGAGTGACTCACAGACTGATTATAAACAGTCCGACAGACTGACTGACGGCTAGCTGGCTGCAAGGCTGGCTGGACTGACTAATTAATTGATTGATTGATTGATGGATGGATGGATGGATTAGTGGGAATGATGGATTGATTAATTGATTGAAATTAGTAGATTAGTGTAAACTAGTTTTCTATCGGACTGTAGCACAAGTAGTTTAGAATAAATCGTGTTTTTTTCCCGCGAATTTTGGGGAGTGAAAATTTTAAGATTGTCAAGTACCCGACACAGGTTAAAATGCATAAAAGCTGCAAACTAAACATGAATGACCCAGAAAATGCTAATTTTTACTTTCAGCCAGATTTCTGTGGTGTTTGTTTATTTTTTCTTTCTTCATACTTCTTGACTCCATCTGTGTACAAAACCTTCTCACGTTTACCATCATCCTTACCCTGCGAGCTACTGCCAAACATGTAAAGCTCACTAAAACAATTCAACAAGAAAATGGAATCCGTTGTAAGAAGACAAAGACAAAATCAGCTTATTTTAACTCTTTCGCTGCAGAATACAACTGCAAGAGGCATAGATCCTCATCAGTCCCCGCGCATGCGCGGAGGCTCATGAGGATCTATGCCTCTTGCTGGCGTTATGTGCTTTCCTGTTTTACAGGTGGACTGGCGCATAGTTTAGTCAGTCCGTGATCTTTACAGAGACGTAACTAGGGCCGACGGCACTGAAGGGGTTAACGTTGATTTGTCTTCGTCCCTCATCAGCGAGTACACGTTTTTTGTTGGTTCTTTTAGTGATGTGTATGTTTTTATCTCGTTTCCAAACCTTGCCATTACCCTTTATTACCATCTTCTTCAGTGCCGTGTTGATGTTGTTGATGTTTTGTTGTTGCTGTTAATATTGGGGCTTGCGTTATACTTGTTGTTTATATATGCGCTTTTGTTGTTATTGTCGATGCCGTTGTTGCTGATTTGTCGTCTTCTCATGTGCTGCTGTCTGTAAAACATCATCGTGCGTTTGGATTTTGTTTTACTTTATTTTATTTTGTGCCTTCCTGTTCGATTTAGCCACAAGGTATCACACCACAATCAAAAGTTTGTTATCATTTTACACATGTACGTTCCATTAAGAATTGGTCAAATTCGTCAAATCAATGATTTGTTTGTGTGTTTGTTCAATGTTGAGTGCTTCACGTACGTCTGTACACTGTGTAAACTGTCATTTTTTTTCAGAGAAACCTGTGGTCACTTTCCAAAGGACATGGATATTTTTGGAAAAGAGAACCTACCTAGGACAAAACGTCTTTTTCAGGGGAGGCGTTGACCACGCTCGCAGACAAGGTAGGGGTCTTCAATTTGTTTTAGAGATATGTCGCATGCGGACACGCGGCAAAAAGCCTTCTATCCGTATGCGGCACTTCGCGAATGAACTTCGCTTCTTTGGGAGGAGTGCACCAGCTGTGAAAGACGGATCGACCAGGACAGTTCAAGGTGGTGCCAGAGTAGCATGGCGCCTCTAGGCGCCAAGCTATTCTGGCACCATCCTTGAACAGTCAGGGTCGATCTATCTCCAAAACAGTAATGCAAATGTAACTGAATTTCACCCTCAGAGCCCAAAGTCTTATCCCCATCCCTGCCATTAGACGTTTTTCGTTGAATGAAGAAAAAAAAAAACAACTAGATATGCGTCTCTATTTGTTCATTCAACGACCAACATGGATATTTAAGTTGGTCTCAACAAGAGGCATAGATAATTACGGTATAGATCCTCATGAGCCCCCGCAATCTTTCTTAATGGTTATTTCTTTGCACTGTGCACGCTGTAAAATCACTTTTTTGTCTGGATAAAGTATGGTCAACTTATTGCAGGCTGCACCGGGGACGCTAACACGAGCGCATGCGCTATCCCCATCAAGTACCCAGAGATCAACATGCCGGAAGGTCACGTGGCTGCCTTCAAGGCCTGGAGCCGTGGGGACAGCCATCTGGACTGGTACGGATCCGAAGCAGGCCAGGGCAGTTTCAACGGCAAGTCCGCGGGTGGCACACCCGCAGTGTGGACCACCAATGACAAGAACAGTGCTGGCTACCATCCCTTGAACTCGTAAGTCTTTTTTTTCTTTTTAACCCAATGGACAGTCCCTGCAGCAAAAGGTTCTCTGTGTACGAGACAGGTCAGTATGACAAGACGTTTATTCACCAGTTTCCGTCTGTTTTTAACTCATTCTACCCCAAGACCGAAATCCCCAAATTTTAAAGTCGTCCTCTGAAGACTGCGTTGCAGTGCAGGGCACAGATCGACCATGATAGTTCAAGGGTGATGCCAGAATAGCTTGGCGCCCATAGGCGCCAAGCTATTCTGGCATCACCCTTGAATTATCATGGTCGATCTTTATTTTGCTGTGGTGTGTCTGGGGTAGAATAAGTTAAAGAACGATTTTTTTTTTTTTTTTTTTTTTGGGGGGGGGGGGGGGGGAATTTTCTGGCTTAATCCAGCACGAAAAGGGCCATCTGGCCGAAGTCAACCGCAGTGGGATGTCTCACAACTGTGCGCTGTCCCACTGCGGCCGACTTAGGCCCCATAAGCTTCTGTGCATCGGGAAATAAATAAATACATATACACATAAATAAATAAATAAATAATAAATAAATAAATAAATAAATACATATACACATAAATAAATAAATAAATATACACATAAATAAATAAATAAATAAATAAATAAATAAATAAATAAAATTCCAATCAGACCATTCAAGGACAAGTATGTGTTTTATAAACAGAACTCATCTTCAGGCACAAAGTTCATTATTTGCTATTTGTTTTGTTATCGTTTGCTATCACTGGCCACAAAATACCTCAAATGCTATTACATTTGAATTTGAATTTCAGGTTTGGACCCAACTACTGGCTGCTTGAAGTCGACATGGACTGTACCAAGACGGACAATCACCTGTTCGAAGTGAAAGGTTACCTGGATGGTGTGTGGGAGGGCTACATTGCAGGCAACCAGTGCGCAGCAACTAAGGACGCCCCTTTTGCTTCATCCAATCACATCGCCGTTTGCGGCTTGATTAATATTTTCCACTGGAATGAGGCAAGATGCGACATAGGCGTGGTAGCTGGATAGAACTGTGCTCCAAACCAACAGGTCTATATTCTGAAGGTGGCACGTTTCGAATTGCTGTAAATTTGTGAGGGCTGAATAAACATTCAGTGTAGTAACTCACCTGGCTGCGTAATGTTGTTCTGTCTCCGCTGTCTGTCTGCATGTCTGTGTGTCTGTGTGTCAATGTGTCTGCCTGTATCTCTCTCTCGCTCTCTCTCTCTCTCACGCACACACACACATAGGCACGCACACCCACACACACCATACACACCGCCGTGAGATGGCCTTAGTTGCCTGCTCGGCGTTAAACCCAAATAACTATCTAACTAACACCATACACACGCACACACATGCACACACTCACGCACACTCACGCACGCACGCACGCACGCATGTACGTACGCACGCACGCACGCACGCACACACACACACACACACACACACATACACACTATGCATGCAGTCAAGCTGTTGAGAAAACACTGGAAGGGTGAATTGACCGGTCTGTGTATCGAAGGTGCTAAATTGCATTGCATAGTGTTGCGCATACGTCTATTAATTACTATAACAGTAATAGACTTATTATGGAATGCGTCGTATTAACCCATTCAGCCCTGACGCACTACAGCAGGAGATGGGTCGACCATGATAAGTCAAGGGTAGTGCCAGATTGTTGTATAGCTTCATGGTGGACCAAAGGGCTGCATGCCACACCCTGTCAAACGCATGTGGTGTGTCTTGGGCAAAAGAGCCTGGCGGAGCCCATCTCTCTCCAGGTTGTTAACCACAACCGAAACTCCACATAACTTGTGGCTCGCCTTGGTCTTGGATACGTGGCCGATGAGACCCTCATGGGACTCTTTCGCCCTGAGTGGTGACTTCATCAAGGAAGTTCATACACCCAATCAGGTACCGTGTCAGCACCCTAGCCTTTGGTTATCCAAAACCTAACCTGCAAGGCAGCAGGGGACTCGTGGAGGGCGGGTCGTCTATGTCCCGTGCAGGTGTGAACATCTGCCCACTGCCCATGAAGCTATACAACATCAATGCCAACCTGATCAAAGTCATAGCAAACCTTTACAACAAGGCCACTAGCGCAGTCTGCTTCAACGGCAAAATAGGAAGCTGGTTTAGGACTACAGTTGGAGTCAGACAAGGCTGCTTGCTCTCACCTACTCTTTTCAACATCTTCCTGGAAAGAATCATGACGGACGCTCTGAAAGATCATGAAGGAACTGTCAGTATTGGAGGCAAAACAATCACGAACTTGCGCTTTGCGGACGACATTGATGGTCTTGCATGAACAGAGAAGGAGCTAGCTCAGCTGGTGGAAAAGCTGGATAGTACAGCCATTGCAGATGGGATGGAAATCAGTGCAGAGAAGACCAAACTGATGACCAATAACGCCAGTGGCATTGGCTCTGAAATCATGGTTGGAGGCCAAAAACTGGAAACAGTTAAGAAATTCAAATACTTAGGAGCCATTGTGACAGACGAGGGATCAAAACCAGAAATACTGTCCAGGATTGCGCAGACAACAACAGCACTGACAAGATTGAAGACCATATGGAAGGACAGAAACATCACACTCTGCTCCAAGATCAGACTGATGCGCTCCTTAGTCATCTCAGTGTTCTTGTATGCCTGTGAGTCATGGACCCTCACAGCAGACCTTGAAAGGAGGATATAAGCCACTGAAATGAGATGTTTTCGAAGGCTGCTTGGCATCTCATACAGAGATCACATCACAAACGAGGAAGTGGGAAGCAGAATCAGGCAAGCCATCGGGCCCTATGAAGACTTATTAGCCATTGTGAGAAAACGCAAACTGAAGTGGTATGGGCATGTCACACGTTCAGCAGGGCTTGCCAAAACAATTCTGCAAGGCACTGTGCAAGGAGGACGAAGGAGAGGAAGACAGAGGAAAAGATGGGAGGACAATATCTCAGAGTGGACAGGACTGAAGCTGGGCGATACGCTGAGAATGGCAGAGAACAGAGGAATGGAGGGAGCTGGTTGTTAAGTCATCAGTGGTGCCCCAACGGTCGGCAAGACTACGGAAGATAGATAGATAGATAGATAGATAGATAGATAGATAGATAGATAGATAGATAGATAGATAGATAGATAGATAGATAGATAGATAGATAGATAGATAGATAGTGCCAGATTAGCTTGGCGCTTGCCGGCGATAAGCTAATCTGGCACTGCCCTTGAATTATCATTGTCGATCCATCTCCTGCAACAGGTGCATAGTCGTTAGATGACACCTCCAAAATATGGGAAATACGTGCGCCGAGCTGCATGAATTAACCCTTTGGGTGTCGGTAGCTGTTTTAGTCGCCATGATTCTTTCAGAAATCATCGTGACAAAACCCCTACCGACACGCAAAGGGTTAATTTTTAGTTGTGGTACCGACGATAACCATTGTCTGCCCAACAGGGTGGGATTTACTCCTTGTTTTGGCCCGGGTCTTGTTCAGTTTCCCTGCATTTTTATTACAAATAGTCCCTCTTATTTGCACTGCCTTTAGTCTGTATAACTTCACTATTAGTGGAGGCAAAACTTGTGTCTGGACTAAACGAAGCGCAAATTCAACACTGAGTAGTAATATCAATTTAATCCCTTCGCTGCTTGTGATCACGGATCAGTTTCGGTCCAGAAACCACCGCACACTAATCGACATTCGCGTGAAGAGTACACAACTATCAGGGACCAGAAACAAGCTTAAAGACCCACTGCCGCTGTAGCGTTTCAAAGATACACTTCTGTAACAGATAGTTACAAAACGCTACACACAGGTCTAGTTACGGTTCATTTAGACACAGGAGAATCCAGTTCAGCACTCGCCGTCTTTATACCAAGTAACCTGACAATGACTATACTCCGTTTTAGAAATACAACGCTTTCAGTGCGAGAAACAGCAAAAAAATAGACGCGTGCGTTTTTGCTGCGTGTCCAAACTGCTGTTAAAGTTCATTATGTGTGTCGCCAAAGCATAACAAACACAAACGGTGCTGAAATGAGTCTTCCGATTTACGCGTAATGGTACTTTAAAGAAAAACAGGACCAACAAGAGACATACATTCTCATACTGAGCCCACGCGACTGCGGGGGCTCATGAGGATTTATGTCTCTTGCAGATGTGTAGCTTTCGCCTTACCCCGGCATTTTACTTATGGGGTTAAAGAAAACGGATATAATTAAATAGGGTCAGCAAGAGGCAACGAATCTGCGGGGGCTCATGAGGATCCTTACCTCTTGCGTTTTTCCGAGTTTCGCATTTGTCCGCCAGTGAACAAGTTAATAATGGATGTATGACATTGGTCTGCTGCCCGTAACGGATGATCAGTTAACGTATCTGCTGTTAACTCATTGTGCCCGAGGTACCAAATAGCAACATTTTGGAGTTATCCTCTGAGGACTGCATTACAATTCAGGAGACAGATCGATCATGATAGTTGAAGGGTGGTGGCAGAATAGCTTGGCGCCTATAGGCGCCAAGCTATTCTGCCACCACCCTTCAACTATCATAGGCGAGCCATATCTTGCTTGGTGTGTCGCGGGCAGAATGAGTTAATACATTTCTCTGTAGGGCGTATGTTGTAAATGTAACGGTGGAGCTATCTCTAGTAAATATGTACGCATTGATGATCTTGCGAGTATTTAAATACGTTTATAGCGAAGGTCGATCTTTGAAGTGAAAAAGGTTATTAATAATAAGTCCTTCTCTCTCACGCGTGAGGATTTGTAACGAAGTGCCACATAGCCGAAACCGATTTGTAAAGACAAGGTTGTGGACAAGCTGTACGTGTTGTGTTATCATGCTAATGTTTTTGTGATTATCATGATTATAGTGATTATTATGATTATAATTATTAATATAATTATTATGATTATTATGATTATGATTATTATGATATTAATGATGATAATAATGGTAATGATGATGATTATGATTATATTATCGTGCGTGCGTGCATGTGTGTGTGTGTGTGCATGCGATCGTGTGTGTGTGTGTGTGTGTGTGTATGTGTGTGTGTGTGTATGTGTGTGTGTGTGTGTGTGTGTGCATGTGTGTGTGTGTGTGTGTGTGTGTGTGTGTGTGTGTGTGTGTGTGTGTGTGTGTGTGTGTGTGTGTGTGTGTGTTTCGTTTTCTTGCTTGAGAAAAATATCTTATTTCTATGACTGCGCAGTAAAGGGTATAATTTTCGTTCTACAACCCGAACATCACCTTGACCTTGTGACTTTGTTGATCAATCTCTTGAATGAAACTATGATAAATCCCTTTTTACAATATTCATCTCGCCTTCTCGCTTTTCAAACTAGACGTGTCCCCTTAGCCTAATTTTTAACCCCGCCCCTGCCATTGCTTGAAGATTGTGAATTCAAAAATCTTCGCAAAAGAACCTCACCTGTCCGAGCGTACTGCAATGCATATCACTGAAATGGATTCCGCATGAGGTATAGATCCTCATGAGCTTCTTGCAGCTGTAAGGGGCTCATGATTATCTGTGCTTCATGCTGGCTGAGATCGGATTTAATTGTCTAAAAATCGAGGGTGTCAACGTACTTTAAATACAGTTTGCAAGGACATTGACTTAGAAGTTGGTTTCTTACACGCCTCCTTCTTTACTGCCTTTGAGCGGAGAAGTTGTATCACACATGTGATTACTAGTAATCAGGCTGGTTTGCTTGGTTGGTTGGTTGGTTTGTCTATTTGTTGATTGGTTGGTTGGTTGGTTGGAGGGTTGGTTGGTGGGTTCATTCCTTCGTTAGCTATTTGACTGTTTACTCACTGATCCAGTGAGTTACTTAGTTATTTAGTAAGTCAGCTTGTGTGTTCGTAAGTTTAGTTAGTTAGTTAGTTGGTTAGTTAGTTAGTTAGTTAGTTAGTTAGTTAGTAATTAGTTAGTAATATAGTTAGTTAGTTAGTTAACTAATAACTAACTGTCACGAACTACGGAAACAAAATATACGCCATTCATGTTTCACAATATTAACAATTGCGAGCCACCCACTTCCCCCCCCCCCTCACCCCCCCCCCCCTCCACAAAACGCACGCACGCACTCACGCACACACGCAAACACACACACACACACACACACACACACACACACACACGCGCGCGCGCGCGCGCGCGGCAAACACACATACACAACCACAACCACCACCACCTCTCCGCGATTCATTTTTTTCTGTATGAAGACACTTTTGTAAACAGGCATCTGTCGTTATTGATCGCAGCATTCTTTCCTGTCTTTTAGGTGAAGGTTATGTACAGATTTCACTTCACAACAGTGTGCAGGCCAAATACGGCCGGCGTCGGCCCGATGACCTTTTGCGCACTTGCAGCAATTCTGATTGAGTCCTTTTAACCCACTGACCTGGTTTTACATTGGCTGGTTAGTTCGCGGTTTAACGTCCACGGCACTGGAGTGATAATGGACGGCCCTGAAGGGAGGGTTATGTGGAACAAGGACAGATATTGCAGTTGCGACTTTGTAGCATTAGTACGATCTGAGCAATTATCAATTCAGGCTCACTGCATGCAACTGTGCCACTTTAATTTACCACGACCTTTTAACGGTCATGCTATCCAAATAAGCCCGTCGTTTTGCCTGGACATCTGGTTACACGGAGGACTCGGTGAATATACTGCATGGCCGAGGTCGTGCAATGGTGTCCCAGTAAGATATGGCTCCACAGGCCGACGTCGTTCGCTGTTGGCACGTGCACGTACGTGCGCGTGCCAACAGCGGACGACGTCGGCCCGATGACCTTTTGCGTAGCTTGCAGCAATTCTGATGGAGTACCCTTTGACACACTGTCCTTGGTACATGCAAGAGTCGGTGTGTATACTCAGATCAGGACTGTGTGATGTGCAGCGGTGTTCCACAAAAGCTAGTAGATTCTCATGAGTCCGTGGATCTGCCCGGTTCATGAGAATATATGCCACTGTCACGGTTGGATGAATGCAGATTAATGTGTGATTAGCGCAGTCGGATGTTTCTAGCTAGGGCCTCAACACGGTCATATGTAGCCCTTGATCAGTCATGATCGACAGTCTTAGTACACAGAAATGCAGTGTTCAAAATCTCACTCGATTCCCCCAAAATAAGATGTTTCGATTTACGACAGACTTTACTCTGATGACTTAGCGACAGTTTTACATGACTGTGTAGGCAGTTATCACTTGATAACTAAGTGCCGGACGCATCTGTTTCCCTGTACAAACAAATCCATTTCACAACGCTTTCAAACACTTAATTAAATCACGATGACCCTCTTCCGTTTGATGATCAGTTAGTGCAAATTACAGTCAACCAGAGAGAGATATATATCTAAAGCAGATTCCCGTGAGTCCCTGGATCTGCAAGGTCAATGAAAATCTATGCCACTGTGACGGTCATATGAGTGCAAATTAACCATTTGACTGTCGGAAGCGGTTTTTGTCGCGATGATTCCTACAGGAATCATCGCGATAAAAACCGCTACCGACAGCCAAAGGGTTAATTCGTGATTAGTACAGTCGCATGTTTCTGCTTGAGGGACTAAACATGGCCATACACCACACAGTGCCTAACAGTGTCATTGCCTGATAACGTGACGATATGAGGCTGTTTCCGTCCTAGTCACTGGCACGTTTGGCGAAGCTCCCAGTCGTTACACTCCCCACCCCAAGCTGACTGTCGTAATGTATTTCACTATTTGTGGTACGTGAGTCGTTGTCTAAAGCGTGCGCATGCGTACGCGAGTTGTGAGTGCCGCTTAGAGTTATAATTATTATAAGATAAGAGCATTATAAATACCGTAATTATTATTATTGATTATTACGTGTTTCCGGCGGTCTTGAGTCGAAACTGACGTACAGACCAGAATGGGTTTCAGATATATTTCCCTGTTTCAAATTTAACATACGGCTTAGTGCTTAATTCATTACCGAGAAAAACTGAACACTACCCAGAATGCAAGAGGTAAAGATCATCATGAAACCCCACAGACAGTTTAGTTGGACCAGATTTTCGTGGGTTTTTTTTTCTTTCTAATTTACGATATAATTAATAGCAGTCAATAACACATCTAGGGATTTCCATCCAAGTCAGCTTGCAGTTTTCTATTCAATTGTCTTGTATGCTTGCCGTGTACCGCATTTTTGCAGAAGACAGAAGAACACACGTCCATCGATATTTCTGTTTGTGCTTTGACAGCACTTGGTCCACGATGTCCGACCCGGCAGAACAGCCAGCCAGCCGTGGGGCATTACAAGATCAGAAGGACAATCAGCATGACGCCGAAACCTTCTGGCGTGAGACTACACATGACTGGTATCCAAACATGCATAGCAAAACCTACTTTGTACCCCCGTTTCACTTCAACCAAGTGTCATACGACGTGCAGACTGTGGCCCGTCAGTCGGTCCTAGTTCCACAGGAGGCATCCGATCAGCCTGACCAGGCCTCCGTGTACTTCCCTCCCTCTGGTCCTCCCCCTCATCCGTCTGACCCACCTCTAGCGTCCCGAGTGTGGCCTTCCTACCAGTCAGTGCCCCCTGGTCCGCTACCTGTGGTGTATGATGCTGACGTAAGGGGCGATGGTGCGTTGCAGCAGGTGCTTCACTTCATCCGGGACCTTGCGGAGAGGGAGCAATTGGTGATGCTAGTGTTGTCACAATTAGAGTTCAGGAAATACCTGGACAACCAAGTCGATCCGATCAACGCCGCAGCCATTCGCCTGCTCCCGCGACCAGAAACACTGGGGCCAAATTATAAAGATGGTGACTTTGACGTATTGATGATTAATGAACGGTACGGTCTGATAGTAGGAGAGGTGAAATCTGTGGGAGCAGACCTCAGCAAGACCACGGACCTACACAAGGCGGTGTTGAAAGCCGTAGAGAGAGCTGTCAAGCAGCTGAACAAGGCGGAGGTTGTGCTGAGACACCTGGTGTCGGACCTGGCATCCATCAGAATCACCAAGACATTGATGTTGCCCAACATTACGTCCACACAACTGCTACAAGTTCTGTGTACCAACCCTCAAGCAGAGCAGGTGAGACAACGTGACTGTTATAGGTGCTTTATTTATCGCAAACTGAACAAATGTATTCTGCTCGTTTTGGCCTTCGCGCAGCAATTAGGGAACTGGTAGCTTAAGCTACGCTTCCATATGTGCGAACATGATACGAATGCGACTCGAATCCGAAGCGAGTCCGAAACAGAAAAGTATCAGTTTCAATACTACAAGTCTATCAAAGGAACAAAAATGCTTCACAAACACGAATTAACTCTGCAAACGTTCGAATCGTTCAAAACAAAACGCCAGCGCACTCCGTATTTCGTCACGAGCTCGTTCTAGAAAGCGGACTCTGGGAGTAATCACTGACTGTTACCTACATTCATGAAATTATTATTGGTGCTTTTCTGTTACTAATGATGCAAATATTGCAAAAGATGAAAACAAATTCGTTATTTAGAGCTGTCGTGTTGTACAGTGAACTTTGTAGGCTTTCAGAAGAACAAATTAACGAATTTGACCTCCCTCAGACCTACATAACTAATTAGGTCATCTGCCGGCACTGTTGTGTAAAATGTACAGACGTAGGACACTTGGCAGCATTATTCTGTATTTCATTTGCTTTTCATTCTGTTTAAAAGAGAGAAGGTAGTGCAGGTCAATATAAAGAACTTTCTTTTTGTTGCTTTTATTCCACTGTCCTGAGAATTGTGTCGTCAAATAACTTTAGTAATAATAAAAGTAAATAACTGCTCTGTGTGTGTGCGTATGTATGTATGTGTGTGTGTGTGTGTGTGTGTGTGTGTGTGTGTGTGTGTGTGTGTGTGTGTGTGTGTGTGTGTGTGTGTGTGTGTTCCAGGACCTATGCCAGTGTGTTGGGGCGGGTACAGATCCCGCTGCGGCTGTAACTCGCTGTCTGACAGCTGACAGCTTAACATCCAACCTGTGGTGGCTTAGGGCCGTCACAGATTTTGGCCCCGACAGCAACATGACGCCAGACCTGTATGAAATCCTTGTGGCCAGGTGAGTGTGTTGGTAGGGAGATGACACCTGATGTAATGAAATGGCGCGAGAGATCTGTGTGAGTTTCAACGGGCCGATTTTCAGTAATGAATTGGGAGTGTCTGCGTACTGTTGTAGATAGCAGATACTGTTAGCCAGCGCTGATATTAATACGGTCAATTTATTATTATGGTTCCTGTCATGGTCGTTGCTGTTGGTCTTCCTTTGTTTCATTATTAGGGGGGTGGAGGGGGAGGAGGGGGGAGGAGGGGTGGAGGGGGGGGGGGAGGGGGCGGAAAATTTTATTGAATGTCTCTTCACATCTTGGTGATATTAGACAAAATAAAAACTCTTTAATGAAATTTGAAACTTAATAATCTGCACAATACATGTATTACAACGGTTTACCTATTGGAGACTGACAATAATTTAACTATATTTGATGCTATACTATTATTAAAATATCGTTGACTTTTCCTGTCATGTCACCGCCATTTGTAGCACTTTGTCTACACAAATTTGATTCTTAGAGGTCCTAGATCAGATCATATCACACCCCATCTGTCTGCTCTTCACTGGTTACCTGTAACAGCTAGGATTCAGTACAAAATTTCATGCATGACTCACAGTTGTATTGCCTGTTCCTGCCCACACTACCTTGCCTCTCTTCTCCAGCTGTATACGCCCTCAAGACAGAATTTGCGCTCTGCTGCCGACTCTCGAGTTTCACGTATCCCTCTTGTCAAAACAAAGTCGTTTGGTGAGAGGCCATTCAGGCACCAGAACCCATTTGTTTGGAATGATCTCCCACGCGAACTGAGATTCGTGGATTCAAGAGAGGCATTCAAGCGAGCCCCAAAGACCCATATTTTTTCTGTCTGATACAAATGACTTTTTCACACACCTGTCATGTTAAAGTCATCTCTATGTTAGAAGTAGTGTGTGTGTGTGTGTGTGTGTGTGTGTGTGTGTGTGTGTGTGTGTGCGCGCGCGCGCGCGCGTGAAAGCAAGTATGAGTCCATAAGGGTAGCACTTTGAATGATTACTTTATAGCTTGTTTACAAAGTGCGTTGTATTTTGTTTTAGTACTTCAGTTTTTAAATTGAGTTTTTGTAATTAGTTATTTTTGTACAATTAGTTTTTGTTAAACGCCTAGAGCTCTAATCTGAGGTCAGGCGCTATACAAGTACTCAGTATTATTATTATTATTATTATTATTATTATTATTATTATTATTATTATTATTATTATTATTATTATTATTATTATTAAATTTATTGTAATAGGACATTCGCTTATTATATGTTGAATAGAGAGAGATTCGAAACATTCACAAGTGATGTCTTTCACAAATGTTGTTTTCCAGGACGTTAATGTCAGTTTGTATGTTAGAGTCGCTAATTTTCTTGAACAAGCTGAAATATTATCTTTACTTTTTATTTTATCTTTTTTTTTTTCGGAGGGTAGGGTTGAATGAGTAGGTGCGGAAGGGGGACGTGCGGCTTGGTGTCATACAGAATATATCTAGAGGGATACACACACCTGGCTAGATCATTGTTGTGTCGTTGTTTTGCCAATCATGGTTCGAATGTGCCAGCATAGTTTGGCGACCACAGGCGCCAAGCTATTTTAATCCATTTGGCCCAGACGCACTACTACACCAGGAGATGCCTCGACCATAACAATTCAAAGTTAATGTCAGATTAACATAGGCACCAAGCTAATCTGGCACTATCCTTGCATTATCATGGTCGATCCATCTCCTGCAACTGGTACTTAGTCTTTAGGGGACACCTCTAACATTTAGGAAATGCACCATTGGAATTAAATGGGTGAACTCCACCCTTGAAATATCAAAGAAGAATTCCAAACTTAGAGCTTATTACAGTTCCTTTATAGCCCGTTTAAGCAAATCTCGCATTATTATTTACAAAATCAGTAATAATGTTTTGAACGCAGGTAATTTCAAGACAGCTCAAAGACGGAAGGTGATCACCAAACTTCGGTCTATTTTTATTTTAATTTTTCTTTAGTCTTGACAGCAATGATTTAGCCGATGCCCTCGATAAATTTTGGACATAACCTATTTAAACCTAAAAAAAACCTGTCTTGGGTCCCATTGAGAAACACTGACGCATATTTATGCCTGTAAAATTCACGCTCTTTGTGTTGGATTTCAATAGTAACCGTTTTGTCTAGCAAGGCGTCTGATCCGTGCACAGCGCTAGCCTCACCTATCTGGTTTGTGAGTATCATGTATAACTCGAGGCAAAATTTGTATCGTTACATTGTTGTGTAATGTTCTGTGCATCTACTGTGGGAAATCAGGGTATTTACCCGACCACATATAGTAGCGCACATTCATGTTTGTGTATGTATGTTTCTCCTGCCTACTTCCTAAGTTCCGGAGAAAGACATGGGTTATATAAGAGACCTGATCCATTCTTATTAGGAATGGAAATGATTGTCTTATTCTATACCTGCGTATTTCTCTGTGGGCTGGCGATTGGGTGCCTGATAGGCGGGGGCAGGGGATCTAACTGTTGTCTGTCCAGCGCTGTGATTCCCCTTGGTTTGAGTACTGACAATTCTGCCAGCGCTAGCCTCACCTATCTAGTGGTTTGTGAGTATCATGTATAACTCGAGGCAAAATTTGTATCGTTACATTGTTGTGTAATGTTCTGTGCATCTACTGTGGGAAATCAGGGTATTTACCCGACCACATATAGTAGCGCACATTCATGTTTGTGTATGTATGTTTCTCCTGCCTACTTCCTAAGTTCCGGAGAAAGACATGGGTTATATAAGAGACCTGATCCATTCTTATTAGGAATGGAAATGATTGTCTTATTCTATACCTGCGTATTTCTCTGTGGGCTGGCGATTGGGTGCCTGATAGGCGGGGGCAGGGGATCTAACTGTTGTCTGTCCAGCGCTGTGATTCCCCTTGGTTTGAGTACTGACAATTCTGCCAGCGCTAGCCTCACCTATCTGGTTTGTGAGTATCATGTATAACTCGAGGCAAAATTTGTATCGTTACATTGTTGTGTAATGTTCTGTGCATCTACTGTGGGAAATCAGGGTATTTACCCGACCACATATAGTAGCGCACATTCATGTTTGTGTATGTATGTTTCTCCTGCCTACTTCCTAAGTTCCGGAGAAAGACATGGGTTATATAAGAGACCTGATCCATTCTTATTAGGAATGGAAATGATTGTCTTATTCTATACCTGCGTATTTCTCTGTGGGCTGGCGATTGGGTGCCTGATAGGCGGGGGCAGGGGATCTAACTGTTGTCTGTCCAGCGCTGTGATTCCCCTTGGTTTGAGTACTGACAATTCTGCCAGCGCTAGCCTCACCTATCTGGTTTGTGAGTAGCTGCCTGTCATAGTTTCAGCATCAATGCTGCAGGTCAGTGGTTCTTGAGGCATGAGTACATGCGATATCCACTTTTAATACGTTCAGTGCCAGTTGACCAGACTGTGTTTCTGCACTATTCTTTACTTCAACACCAAAAAGCCTTAACTGACCCCGGAACACTGATTCAAAGTGGTGTCTGCAAGAGGCATAGATCCTCCTGAGCCCCCGGAATTGCGGGTGCTTATGAAGACCTATAGGGGCCTACCTCTTTCCGCTGGGTGGTGTTCATTTTTTGAAGGCACTGAATGGTTTAACCCATTCAGCCCTGACGCACTACAGCAGGAGATGGGTCGACTATGACAATTCAAGGGTAGTGCCAGATTAGCTTGGCGACTGTCGGCGCCAAGCTAATCTGGCACTCCCTTGAATTTTCATGGTCGCTCCATCTCCTGCAACAGGTGAATAATCGTTAGATGACGCCTCCAAAATTCGGAAAATACGTGCGCCGGGCTGAACGAGTTAAGTTGGTCCTCTCCATATTTTTCTGAGGATAGTCTAAACTGTTGGTTTTGAGGCCAGCCGTAATTATTCTACTACCGTAAATTAGATCCAAATCTGACGATCACTTTAGGTCGTTATAGTCTTGTCCTGCAAGATGTCTTCTTGAAAGCTCAGCTGAAAAAAAAAAAACAAAAAAAAAAAACAAAAAAAAAAAAAAAAAAAACACCTCCAGGCAAACTTATCTAAAACGGGCTATACGTCTCAGATTCTGCGGTCCGGCCACAACTATCGAAATTCCTACAATCACCACACCGCGTCGCACCGTTCAGCTGCGGACCATGTCGGAGGCAGTGGCGCTGACAGGACTAACAATGGCCATGCTGACTCTCTATCCAGAGCAAGTGGATCTTGTCAACAGGTCCGGGTTACCGCGAGTGTTTCTTTGGGGGCCGCCGGGTAGGTGTCATTTTTCTCAACAGTGCAGTCAGACGACCTGATTAGCTATGTAGGTCTGAGGGAGGTCAAATTAACGATTGTACTCCGAAGGCCAAAGGCCTTCGTGGTACAATCGTTAATTTGATCTCTTGAAAGCCTGCAAAATTTTCTGTACAACAATACAGCTCTAAATAACAAATCACAAAACAGCAACGGTTATCAAGAGCAGCATGACATTCACGAAGAAGTTTATTATTGCAAGCTTACTTATCATTTAGACCTTCCTCCTCTGTTGTCTATACAGGCACGGGGAAAACGGTTGTTCTAGTCCTTAAGGGCATGCAGTGGAGGCACCAAGGAAAGGACGTTCATCTGCTAAGTTCCCACAGAAACAGCCGTGCCGCCAATTGGCTCATCAACCATCAACTGCTGAACACACCTGAAATCAGGTTCACAGCAATGTCAGCATCCGGCCCGCTGGTACAAACATCAGCACCAGCATCGGGAGCGCCGATCCACAGCTCCGTTTTCCAAACAATCGTGTCTGCATTTATGAGCACGAAGAAGAAAGGTTCTACCCGAGCACCCGGTCCACGCGTCTACACCCATTTCTATGACTTTGCCAACAAGGAAGACGTGACGGATGCTGTCCAGAAGCTGGCGTCAGCTGCGCGTAACGGGGAGGTCTTTGTTATCGCTGACGAAGCCTTTAGTGTCCGGTAAGTGTTAACCCATATCATACTGAGGCTAAAAGCTTCAAATGTGTACACTGCCATATGCAAACTACATTATAGTACTTACAAATAAAGGCAGCAACCAATAAACACAAATCCGATACGAAACCGACCCGAATCCGAAGCGTGTGTGAAACAGAACAAGATGGGATGAACATGATGTCAAAAGCGGGCAGGCCTAAACCTCCGACAAGTGAAGTAACAAGATAAAAATAACGTCATATCTAGTTACACTAACCTCGCTGCTGAACAAACATTCGGCGCGAAGCGCCGTATGTGTGTATAAGTATGTGTATGTGAGTATGTATGTAAACAAGAGAATCTCCGACATTTCTCTAAGCACAAGCTTGAAACTTGAAGCAATACTTTATTCAAGGGGTTGCTAAGAGAGCCTCCGAACATATTGTAATTGGACGTCCTTTTTGAAGACACAAAAGACCGTTTATAGAAGTCGGTTGGCTCAGACTAAAGTCCGTAATTATTGTCATATTTACTGAAAATTTTGGAAATAGCTAGTTTTGGAGAAAGACATTGGATGAGTTTGTTAGCCAGCTTTGTACCCTTTCAACTTCTTCAGTAAAAATTAATTCTTTTCAGAAAAAAATTAAAACATTAAAAAAAACTTGACATTTGGAGAAAGTCAGACAGTGGAGGTGACGTAAAAGAAGCAACTCCGTCACCACGCAGACATTGACGCAATACTCTAAATATGACGTAATTTTCTCTCTCTCTCTCTCTCTCTCTCTCTCTCTCTCTCTCTCTCTCTCTCTCTCTCTCTCTCTCTCTCTCTCTCTCTCTCTCTCTCTCTCTCTCTCTCTCTCTCTCTCTCTCTCTCTCTCTCTCTCTCTCTCTCTCTCTCTCTCTCACACACACACATGCGCGCATCTCCAAGATGCATAGATCCTCATGCGCCCGGAGGGGATATTTGGAGCGCGCGCGCATGCACGCACGCACACTCAAACACTCACACGCACGCGTACACATACATCGACGCTCTTTCAGAAGAGCATGCAGGTGTACGTAATATATCATGTAGCTAGGTAAAGTCAACCTGATTTCACGCAAATTATAGCAAATCTAAAATTGCACCGTGAAATTATAGTTCTGTCACCATTTTCTCAAGTCTTGAAAAAAAAGTGAAACTCATATCACGTTAAATACAAAATTACGTAAAAGCAAAAAATGCGTCATGACAAATGACGTTTGACAAATCAATGACGCGTATGCACTGCGCCCCTTTTAGAATTCACTGTGGCAGACCTACTGGGCTTTTTTAAAATGAGATATTTCAACATCAGAATCAGGTCAAAGACAAAAGGAAGAGACCCTTGACCGCGAGGACAGCTTTCATATAGAAGGGACTTTGTGGGTTATGGTTCATCCCATCTTGTTTAATATTTCTGTCGTTTACCGCTGCGTCACGATCTCACGTCATTAGCATATAATGATGGTAACAAGCAAGATGACGTCATATTTTTGTTGTTCATAATTTCTTTGACGCCTCATTCTTGCAGTACATATGAAAACACTGTATTCCTTGGAAAGGCACTTTTCGGGGAGAAAAAGAAAAATACTAAGTAATTCTGCACCACCAGCTAATGCTTTTAACAAGACAAATCTGCGGCGGCAATAAAAGCATCACGTGTTGAAAAATGGAGATTTTTTTCAGGTCTAACGACGAAAACAACTTACTCCAGGCAACGGATCCGCTCCAATTCGATTGTGCGTCATAATATCTCAAGGGAACTTAGGACTTTCGAAAGCGCGGACGTGATAACTTATGCGTCACCGTCAAATCATCCGGCAAGTTGCGGTTGGATTACGGGCTTCGGCTCTAGAGCCCTCCCCCCCCCCCCTCCCCTGAAACAAAAGTTAAAAAATACTACTACTAATAATAATATAAATAAATAAATAAATAAATTTAAAAAAAATACAAATAAATATAGAAATAAAATTAAAATACAAAATACAAAATAAAATACAAAATAAATAAATAATAAATAAATAAATAAATAACTGAGGCCCCGGGGAGGGTTAACGCACGGCTGTGCACGGGCCCACTGCGACCGTCATGGGGATAAATAAATTACTCCTGTTTAAATCGCAATTTATCTGTTAGCCTGACCACTCGGGGCATATTTGGCGTAATGGGAATTTCATATCTATTTATCACCGGATGATGACAATGACACGAGGATGGCGTCACACCCCAACGCCACAAATGGCATACAATGCAAAGATACGTCACCCGCAGGTTTACTTGCCCACAATAATGACGTCACTGACTGCCTCCCTCTCTATTCTCTTTAACAGTTCCTCTAGCGGTAGGTTCGCCGAGTTCTGCACTCTACTTGCTAGGAGAGTGCCGGGACTACACCTGTGGGCTGCCGCAGTAGAGCGTGACGTCACACCTACCTGTCTGTGCGTGGAAAAAGTCACCACACCTGTCAGATGTCCGCCGGCCGTAGTCAGGGCAGTACAGGAGTCGTGGTGGCTGAATGATCGCTCTGTCCTCCGCTACTGCAGCACCGCAGCCCCTGCCCCAACAGACGGCCCAGCGGTCAAGGAAATACGTCACTGGGGCAGCCGAGCTCATCACACAGTGGGCCGTCCTGAGTACTGTGAAGGTTGTGCTGACGACATCGCCAACTTGATGGACGAACTCCGTGTGGGACAGCCAGGTATGTCATCACCTGTATACCGACGAGCTAAAAATGCGACATTTTTGGAATCATTGGAAACACTTTCCAAAAATGTCTCATTTCTTTGGCTTGTCGTTATAATTATTTACTACTACTACCTCCACCACCTTCATCATCACCACCACCACAACCATCATTACTATTACTGATGTTGCTTATTTGTGACTAGGTGGTGACCTGCAGTACCGTGACACCATATTTCTGTGTGACAACCCACGTGACAACATGCCTGTGGTCACCCGTCTCCGTGCGCGTGGCAGGCCCGTGCAGGTAGTGACGTCACGTCATTCTGAAGCTGCCATCCGTGACGTGGCGCTGGCCGTGCGTAACGCCGTGACCGTGACCGAGTGGAGAGTAGTCAGCGGATTGGAGAGGCGGGTGGTAGTGGTGATGGGGAGGTGGCGTGTTGGTGACTATAATGACAGACTTTATGCCATGTCAAGATGCACCTCCCTCCTGGTCTGGGTTGGTGCTAACGTGTAGTCTGACGGTGATAATGATAATGATGACGTTAATGATGAGTGATAATCTACTTGTATTGAGGAGTTTACTGAAAGTCCTTAAAATCCGGGTACGTGAAATACCTTATCAAAAACATAAATTCATGAATTAACTCATTTGCCCGTCGGTAGCGGTTTTTGTCGCAATGATTCGTACAGGAATCATCGCGACAAAAACCGCTACCGACACGCAAAGGGTCAACACGCGAAAGACCAATCCATTTGACAATTTTAGTCATAGCTTGTCATGTGCATTGTTAATTGAAAACTTATTTTAACTGGTTAATAATGACCATTGGACAAAGAATGTTTGTGTCATTACGCATCAGCGAATATCCATCAAACTGTGATTAACATCTTTCCCTCATACCCCAACAGGGGATAAAGTAAATAGAATCTTTAAATCTTTGAATTTTAGGGGTATGTAAAGCCTGAAAGAAGATACTCGTTCTCATACTGTTAGAGCTGTTACTCCAGAGAACGCGAGCACTTGCGGAACAGTTTGATCAGATGACTGACGCACAGAGATGCCCAACCTCCTAGGCATTGAAAGCTCTGCAGTCGATCTGATCTTACATGCGCATCTAAGAACTTTTGTGCATGCAACCTCCAGTACTTTTCACACAGAGTTAGTTACGTTTGCATCCAATGGCTCCCAACAACGAACGAGAGCGAAGTCACTAACTAGATTGTGTCATACGCACAGACAATGCTCCAAACATCTCCAAAGGCATAGATCCTCATGAGCCCTCAAGGCTCAATAGGATCTATGCCTCTGCAGATGATTGCAGTGTAGTCTATGCTTATAGTAGAAGCTCTCGTTCGTTGCTGGGAGTCTTTCGTTGCAAACGTAACTTCACAATTATTACACATTAATGCAATCTGTGAAAATACTTTATGGCGGTCAACTATTAACTATTTAATGCAGGGGCGGATCAGTTACCTCGGGCGGGGGAGGGGCCAACATTTTGTTTGGGACCTTCAACCTGATACAAAAGGCCTTCCCGACTCTAGACCCTGCTTTAAGGCCGGGGGCGAAAAATGTAAAAATGGGGGGGTGGGGTGGGGGGTCGGGCGGGGGGTGGTGGGGGAGGGGATCGGGGAGGGGGGGGGGCGGGGAAGGGGGGGCGGGGCGGAACCCCTGTAACCCCCCCCCCACACACACACACACACACACACACATATCCGCCCCTGTAATGTCAAGAATTAATGTTGTGAATATTCTAAATAAATGTGTTTTACAGCTTTGTTATATAATTGAACAATTACATGAAAGTATGTTTATTTCAAAGATCATTGGTTCTACGTCTGTGTCTTTGTGTGTGTGTGGATGTGTATGTGTGTGGGGGGGGGGGGGGGGGGGGGCGTGCCCGGGTGAATAAATTAGTGAAAAGGTCGTTGCTCTATCAGCTATGAAAACAAACGTACAGACTTTAACAATATCATTGTTTAAACCTAATTAAATTTTATCTACACACTTGTAACATACACACGCACACACGCACGCACGCACACACACAAACACACACACACACACACACACACACACACACACACACTGGGCACACACACCTGGGCAAACTCGATTTGTAAGTGACAAGTAGAAAACGTAAACCTACGAAGATATGCCGGAGGTCCGTGATCAGAAACAATGGTGGCAGATGTAAACTGATACAGTTATGGTGGTGGACACTGCGGTGTGCGTGCGAGGGATAGAGAGAGAAAAATGAACTGTATTATATTTATCAACGGTACACAGCATTGACAAAAACAAATCTTCACGAGGGAGAAAGAGAGAGAGAGAGAGAGAGAGAGAGAGAGAGAGAGAGAGAGAGAGAGAGAGAGAGAGAGAGAGAGAGAGAGAGAGAGAGAGAGAGAGAGAGAGAGAGAGAGAGAGAGAGAGAGAGAATCAATGAATGAATCAATGAATCAATGAAACTTTATTTTACAACGGTTTAGGCATTGACATCGTCATCGACACAGCCATTTTACAAACCTGCCGTTGCTAACAACTACAAGACTAACTACAAATATACATACATATAAGTAAACATAATACTTGCAAAGAGATGACAACACTATTCACATAGACAGACATACTCATAGACTCACAGACACCCCCCACCCCACCCACCCCCCTTCACACATAGACAGAGCTAAGTAGTCCAAATGATAATTGAAAAGGATAACAGACTTAATTGGGAATAAATTGGACCCAGCATAAAAAGAAACATATAATACAAGTGGTTGAGTCATCCCTACGAGTGATCCACAAAATATTTGAAGAGACCCTTTTTAAAACAGGCTAGCGAGGAGGCGGATTTTACATGGTCTGGAAGGGCATTCCAGATAAGTGCCCCTGAGAAGGATAAGCTAGTTTTATATAGATCGATCCTTGGTTTTGGGACTATGAAAAGCTTTCTGATGTTTCCAAGCTTGGACTCAGACTTACGGAACAAAGTGGAGATGTACTCAGGTGTTTTGCGTTTCCACACTTTGAACATAAAGATTGCTTTGTTATATTTAAAATGATCTTGAAGTGGCAGGAGACCTGCTTTTGAGAGCTTTTCTTCAGTGCTAAGGTGTTGATCAGGGCAGATTATTTTGGCCGCTCGTCTGTGTAGGGAATTGAGTCTCTTTAAATGGACCTCACTACACCCATCCCATACCGATGACGCGTAATCGATATAAGAACGTATGTGAGCGTTATAAAATAGTTTACGGGTATCTGAATCAGTATAATATTTCAGTTTTGATAACATAAAGAGATTTTTGGCTACTATTTTGCATAAGGCGTCTGTATGAGCTTGCCATTTTAGCTGACTGTCGATTTTAATCCCCAGTACTCGATGTTCATTTACCTGTTCTACCTGACTACCTTTAAGTGAAAGGTTAAGTAATAGAGGCATTATCTGCTGTTTTTGGCGCGTGGCGACTACCATCGATTTCGTTTTGGCTGGATGAACAACCATAGAATTGTTTATACACCAAGCTGATACTTCATGAAGACTTTGTTGTAGGTTGTCGGAAATTACCTGTATATCTTTACTAGTAGTATGAACTGAGGTGTCGTCAGCAAAAAGGTCGCATTGTACATCTTGGCAAGTAATATGTAGAGGCAAATCATTGATAAATAAGCAAAACAGTAGAGGGCCCAGTACAGACCCTTGGGGCACACCGAAGCTTACATCTTTGAGAGAGGAGTATGAGCCATGAACAAGAACCTTTTGTTTTCTTTTAGTAAGGTAAGATGTGAAAAAAGCAACTGCGTCTCCGTTATTGAGGTATGTGTGAAGCTTAGCAGTCAGAATAGTATGGTTAATCAGATCAAAAGCATTCTTAAAATCCAGATAGACTACTCCTGTTAACTGTGACTTATTCATACCCTTGAGCCATGTGTCAACAAGGCGTGTAAGTGCTGTGTGGCATGAATGCTGCGGACGAAATCCGGATTGGAAAGGGTGGAAGAGCTTACGGTTTTCTAGGTAAGCAAGCAGGTGTTTATGAACGTGCCTTTCCAGTGGTTTGGACAAAACAGATAATAAAGAAATAGGCCGATAATTATTAGGATCAGAACGATCTTTTGTTTTTGGAAGTGGAATTACTTTGGCATATTTAAGTTCGTTAGGAAAAGTGTTATGCTGGATACAGAGATTATAAATATAAGTTAAGGATTCTACAATGTATGGGAGAGACAGTTTAAGTATTTTCGGGCTGATGTCATCAGGCCCCGAGGACTTTTTATTTGGAAGGTTACTTATAAGTAAACCCACTTCATGAACAGCTAACATAGGGATGTTGAAGGGGGCTGTGCCCATTGTTCTTTGTTGACAAAACTCAGACAGCAAATTTGAACGGTGATAAGTGTTATCCTGGCTTGGCGATATTAGAGATTTGGCAATCGAAAGAAAATGGTCATTGAATGTATCAGCAGTAAGATTAGTGGGAATGGTAGTTGCGGTACTTGGAGACCCCCTAGTAAGTGTGTTTAGAAGGCGCCATATAGTAGAGGTATCTTTGCTGTCTTTAACCGTGTCACGAACTAACTTTTTTCTTGCCTCTCTGATCATGTATTTAACACGGTTACGCTGTTGCTTATATTCAGTGAACATTTTATTGCTACGTAGATCGTTTCTAAGCGCCATCGCCTGCATGATTTCCGGAGTAAGCCAGGGAGGAAGAGTGTTAGATTTTACCCTCCTCTCGCGTAGAGGAGCATGTTTATTAAGTACATTTAGGAAAAGAGAGTACCAAATACTGAGGGCGGTATTAGGATCATAGGACAGGAGCACGTCATTAAAAGGAGTATTTTCTAGATCAAATAGAAATTCGTCTTTCCTGAAGTGTTTGAATGTCCTATACGTTATAGTTGTATGGCCGTTCTTTTTTGGTTTAGGGAGTTTAGAAGACCAGGAGCAAGCCACAGGATAATGATCACTAACACTAAGATTTGAGACATCAACGTCAGAGACGGCTTTGGGTTTATTAGTATATATGTGGTCAATAAGCGTGGAAGTAGTTGGAGTAATTCTGGTGGGTGATTTCACTAACTGTACTAAGCCAAACAGAGATGACGTTGAGCCCCAGGCGGGGTGCGGCTTAAGTAAATCTATATTAAAATCGCCCAATAGAAGAATGTCGGCCTTCTTTTTTAAAGCTCTGTCAAGGTTATGACTAAACTGATCGTACCACTCAAAAGTTGAGGCGGGATTTCTATATAAGAACCCAATTAATACCGGTTTTGATTTCGGACACTTGACTTCGACCCATACGCACTCCACCCCCATCATTTCTAGGTCGACGCGTCGATGAACTAAATGCTGGATAGAATTATGAATATAGACAGCGATGCCAGTTTGACCGGGAGAGAGAGAGAGAGAGAGAGAGAGAGAGAGAGAGAGAGAGAGAGAGAGAGAGAGAGAGAGAGAGAGAGAGAGAGAGAGAGAGAGAGAGAGAGAGAGAGAGAGAGAGAGAGAGAATCAATGAATCAATGACTCAAGGAATCTTTATTTTACAACGGTAAAGATATTAACAATGCCAGAGGCAATGCCATTTTTCAAATCTGCCATTGCTACATCTGCAGACAAACACAACAATTACATTACATTAATACATGTATATGACCAACGCATACGGGTGCAATGTAAGCACACAGCAGCACTATACATACACAGCAGTAGAATGGGTACTTACTAACAATGATATCTATGTATAGAAAGCAAAGCTAGCAGATAGTTATGGCTGCGGGGCTAAAAGTTTAAAAAGACTTTTCTTGAAACATGATACTGTTGGAGTGTTCTTCATTTGGGATGGAAGGGAATTCCACAAGGTCGGCCCCGAGAATGCTAGACTGGTTTTAAATAAGTCTATTCTGGTTTTGGGTACTACATACAGGCTTTTCGTATCGCCATAGCGGGACTGAAACCGGACTAGCAGCTGGGTTAGATATTCTGGTGTGTTGTCATTCCAAATCTTGAACAGGAGAACACCTTTGTTGAATGCAAACTGATTCTTGAGAGAACGTAGTCCCGCTTTGTGAATCTTATCATCTGTTGTCAATGCAGGATCGGGTAAAATTAATTTCGCTGCTCGTCTGTGTAAGGAGTTCAGTCTTTATAAATGTACATCTCTGCAGCCATCCCACACCGTCGAAGCATAATTAATGTGGAACTGAATATGTGCATAATAGAATAATTTCCTGGTTTCAAAGTCAGTACAGTGCTTCAGTTTGGACAGCATGAAAATGTTTCTTGAAACAATTTACACACTTTTTGTGTGTGTGCCTGCCACTTGAGCTGATCTTCTATGATGATTCCAAGGAGGCGGTGTTCAGACACTTGCTCAATAGAATTGCCTTCAAATGACAAATCAAGGGAAAGGGGGCTTAGTATTTTTGGCGTGTCGCAACTACCATTGACTTAGTTTTTGCTGGATGGATACTCATTGAGTTACGTTCACATCAGGCGGACACCTCATCAAGGCTCTGTTGTAGGTTTTCCGCAGCCACATTAAGGTTTTTATTTGCCGTGTGGATTGAAGTATCGTCAGCAAACAAGTCACATTCGACAGATTCGGACGTTACGTGAAGAGGTAGATCATTGATGTATAAACAAAATAGCAGAGGTCCTAACACCGACCCTTGAGGTACTCCAAACGTAACCTCCTTCAGTTCAGAGTGTGATTCCTTAACTACAACCTTTTGCTTTCTCCCCTTTAGGTATGAACTAAAGAAGGAAACCGCTGCGGCGGTATTTAAATAATGACTAAGTTTGCTTATCAGAGTGTCGTGGTTAACCAGATCAAACGCCTTCTTAAAGTCAAGGTAAATAATACCCGTCCGTTGAGAATTGTTACGTTAGATAACCACTTATCTGCAAGTCTGGTTAGTGCTGTATGACAGGAATACTTCGGAAGAAACCCAGACTGGAAGGAATGAAGCAAACTATTTGTCTCTAAATACTGAGACAAATGTTTGTGTACATGTCGCTCCAGAGGTTTGCTTAACACGGACAGTAACGAAATCGGTCTATAATTATTCAGATTTCCCCAGTCCTTGGATTTTGGTAGTGGAATTACTTTTGCAAGTTTAAGGTGTGTTGGAAATACACACTGATGGAGACACAGGTTATAAATGTATGTCAGCGATTCAGCAATGTAAGGTGGAGATAGTTTCAGAACTTAAAGATTTATGTCATCAGGACCTGACGACTTCTTGCTCGCGAGACTACTTATAAATTTACCTACTTCATGTATTGCAATCGATGGAATGCTAAAAGGATTCACAGTTTTCTGATTGCAGTAGTCAATTAAAACATCAAAACACTTATCATTGACATTGCCTTGTGTTAAAAAACATCAGCAACAGATAGGAAGTGAATATTGAACATGTCAGCGGATAGATCACTAGGGATTACCGTGGATGCACTAGAGCCTCGGGTAAGGGAATTCCGGACGCGCCAAATAGATGACCCGTCTTTGTTGTTGCTTTTCTCGCTTCGCGTAACATATACTTCCTCTTCCTACTGGCCATAGACTGGGTCATGGAGATGACCACAGAGCACAGACGAAGTGGAATACAGTGGACACTGTGGACACAGCTTGACGACCTCGATTTTGCAGACGACTTGGCATTACTGTCCCACACTCATCAACAAATGCAGGACAAGACCACGAGGCTTGCTGACATCTCGTCCCAAGTGGGCCTCACCATTCACAAACAGAAAACAAAGACAATGAGGCTGAACGCAACCAGGGAAGAGCCAGTCTTGCTTGCTGGCACCCCGTTGGAGGAGGTGGAGTCCTTCACCTATCTTGGGAGCATCATAGACAAAAAAGGCGGCACTAATGCAGATTTCAGAGCACGAATCGGTAAAGCCAGAGCAGCCTTTCTCCAGTTGAAAAAAGTGTGGAGCTCCAGAGAGCTGTCACAACACACCAAAGTCCGGATTTTCAACTCCAATGTAAAAGCAGTTCTCTTATATGGAGCAGAGACTTGGAGATTGACAAAAACAACAGTCAACAGAGTACAGACCTTCATGAACAGTTGCCTTAGAAGAATTTTGAAAATCCACTGGCCAGAGAAGATCAGCAACGTCAGACTCTGGGAGAGAACAGAGCAGATAACAGCAGAGAATGAAATTGGGCGAAGAAGATGGGGATGGATCGGTCACAGTCTGAGAAAGCCAGCTTCCAGTATCACTAGGCAGGCATTGTCATGGAACCCCCAGGGAAAGAGGAAAAGAGGTAGGCCGAGAAACTCATGGCGTCGAGACCTCCAAGCAGACATCAAGAGACTGGGAACCACCTGGAGTAGAATCGAAGGAGAAGCACAGGACAGGAGTTGCTGGAGGTCTCTCGTCGACGGCCTATACCCGGGTAGGGGTGACAGGCGTAAGTAAGTAAGTAAGTAACATATACTTGACGCGATTACGCTGCTTTTTAAACTCGTCAAACTTCTTTTCTCTCCTGAGGGTGTTCCTAAGCTCCATGGCCTGCATCAGTTCTTTTGTAATCCATGGGGGTAGTACCGCGCTTTTGACACGCCTCTACCTGACGGGTGCGTGTTTGTTGAGTACCCCAAGGAAAACGTTGTACCATGCAGACAAAGCAACCTCTGGGTCGTTGGACTCGGTTACTGCGCATTACTAAGACCATGTAAAAATGCGTTTTGGTTAAAATGTTTAAAAGCGCGATATGTTACGGTGATATGACCTTTCCTTTTAGACTTCGGAATTTGCGCAGCTCTGTTATACTTACTTACTTACTTACGCCTGTCACCCCTATCCGGGTATAGGCCGTCGACGAGAGACCTCCAGCAACTCCTGTCCTGTGCTTCTCCTTCGATTCTACTCCAGGTGGTTCCCAGTCTCTTGATGTCTGCTTGGAGGTCTCGACGCCATGAGTTTCTCGGCCTACCTCTTTTCCTCTTTCCCTGGGGGTTCCATGACAATGCCTGCCTAGTGATACTGGAAGCTGGCTTTCTCAGACTGTGACCAATCCATCCCCATCTTCTTCGCCCAATTTCATTCTCTGCTGTTATCTGCTCTGTTCTCTCCCAGAGTCTGACGTTGCTGATCTTCTCTGGCCAGTGGATTTTGAAAATTCTTCTAAGGCAACTGTTTATGAAGGTCTGTACTCTGTTGACTGTGGTTTTTGTCAATCTCCAAGTCTCTGCTCCATATAGGAGAACTGCTTTTACGAGCCCTGTTACACACTACAGGAAAATGATCGCTAATGCTCAAGTCGGGAACAATGTCCCGCGCCGCCAGTGAAAAGTCGCTCACGGATGGCTGCGCGATTCCGTCGCATTTCTTCTATCAGACACTATTTAACTATCGAAGCCACAAAAACCTTCATATGTGCATTTGTTCTTTCCAAGCTGGACTATTGTAATTCACTGTATGCAGGTTGTCCCAAATATCAGATTGACAGGCTTCAAAAAGTTCAGAATTCTGCTGAGAGGCTTGTCACCAAAAAGAGAAAAACTGATCCTATTACACCTGTAATTACGAAGGTAGTATGTGGGTGTGTTAAGAATAATCTTTTCCTATGTACGAACCAGTGTATGGCGCGTGCGTCGTGTTATAGTCTTTTTCAGTGGGTGACTGAGTTATGATGTGTTGTCAATTTATTCTGTTTTATGAAGCGCGAGTGTGTGAATGAACGTGTAGATTTATCTGTATCAGCTAGCTTACGTAATATACCTCACATCACCCTAAATTTGTGTGTCGCTCATTCCGAAAGGCTTTCTGTTCACAGCGCCGTAACTGAATCGCAGTGAGTATTGTTTTTCTCTTCAAACTGGCAAAAGAAAGCATTTGGTGAGGCAGTGAGGCGGTAATTATCCAAGGGGGTATGTGTACTCAATCCTAATAAGAGCTCGGAGCTCTTATGGGCTTTGCGCTCTGAGAATTTGAACATCTTGTGTTATGCCTCTTTAAGTAAATATGCGTCCCACAACTGACTACGCCAAAATGTTCCGACACACTGCTTTTCCTTATTCTCCGCCACTGGTGAGCGCCGCAATGAATAATTTATAAATACGTGTTGTCTCTGTTTTTGCAATAAAGTATTATTGTTATACAAATGTGGATATTTCCAGACCGCCAGTACCGTTTGTGACCTTTTACATTTGCATGTGATTTGCGCCGATAATGAGCTACGTTTTTATTTACTTTAAATTGAGTTATTCTGATCTTTTGTCCATACACTAATTGCTTGTGTGTAATATCATGCTACAGATTTCTTTGCGTTTTGTGGATTGTTGTTTTTGATGTTTTTCTTTTTCTGCGACCGGCGAAACAACAAATTGCAATTCAGTGCCCTTTAAGGGATTTGTTGTTGCTGTAAATCTGCATTTGAACAAATGACATCTGTACAAATCTGCTCCGTGGGTCTGTGGGATTATTAGCTGCAAGATGGATCAATTGACGCGTTGAACACATTCACACTTCATTGTCAGTAGCCGTTATTCATCTGTATGTGAAGAAAAATGAAACGGAAAGCAATTTCTTCTTAACTAGTTCAGTCACGAGAACATCTGAACACCATTCAACTGCAAGAGGTATAGATCCTCATGAGCCCCCGCAGTTGCGGGGGCTCATGAGGATTTATGCCTCTTACTGACACCACTTTGCATCCATGTTCCTAGGAAAGCTAGAACATTTTGGTGCTGAATTAACAAAGAATGCATTACACAACCTGGGGCAGCTGACTTTGAACGGTTTAATATTAAATTAGTTTCTGCCGTTGAGCTTGGTTTTCAATCGTGCTCTGCATGTGTGTATTTCAGTACAACCAGTGTTGCCGTGAGATGGCCTTAGTCGCGTACTGGGCGATAAACACTAATAAGCGTCAAATCGAGCGGTAGCTATGGCAGTAGAGTCAATTTATAGGTCGTTTCATATCGGAGCACACAACGTTTTCGCAAATATCTCCGAAAAAAAAAAAAACTTTCTATACCAATCTTAAAACAAATACCATTCAGTGACAGTTGACCTAATACGATTTACTTTTAGGAAACTCGAACAATGCGTCAGTTTTGATGCACTGTCGTAAAAATTCGGATTTCTTCATGAAATGACCGATTTTACATCCCTAAATGTGCCCGTGAAGCGCCTGAATCAAGTTTTCAAAAAGTAAGAGTCAAATTTTCAAACCTGCAAAAGAGCACAACTGGCAGGCATACATGAAGTCTACATGCTTGACCTCGATATTGAAATCTGGCGGGGCTCTATTTATAGTATTGCGGAAAATGGCTTGTTCTTCAGTGTATTCGTTACCAACTGTTTACGACTGAATGTACAGCAAAATCGACAAATCATAGGAGTTCAGTAAAACTATTATGTATTAGGTCAATTGGCACTAAATGATATTTGTTCTTAAAGTGGTACAGAAAATTGTTTCTTTATGGCGATATTTGGGGAAACACGTTTTGCGCTCCGATGTCAAACGGCCTTTAACAAGAAGCAAATTGCACGTGGACCAGCTGAAGCGTTTCTCTGCTGCCAGTTTGCAGTCTCACTAGCACGCCTGCCGCCAGCTGCAAGAAACGTGTCCAACTTCCAAGCCAGTAACTGCCAGCTAAATGTCCCTCTGCACTGCAGCGATATTTTGTCTTGTGGCTTAACTCATTGTGCCTGAGGTACGAAATACCCACAATTTGGAGTTATCCTCTGAGGACTGCATTTCAATTCAGGAGAGAGATCGACCATGATAGTTCAAGGGTGGTGGCTGCCACCACCCTTGAACTATCATGGTCGAGCCATATCTTGCTGTGGTGTGTCGTGGGCAAAATGAGTTAAAATAGCTCAAACAAAATCCAGACCAAAAAGGTGACTGCCAAGCGTGTAAAATGAAGAGAATAACCCCAACGGAGAAAGAAACACGCTTAGAAAAGGCAGTTACAACACAATTTATTATTTCGGATAAATACCATTCTTCAAAACAGACAAACAAACAAGTATAGAATTCAGTCGCTACTTATCTGTTCAGAGAAGAGGGAATGTGGCAATGTCGCTGATAAGATAAGTAGCGGCTGTATTTTATTCATCTTTGTTTGTCTATTTTGAAGATGGGTATTTACCCGAAATATTAATAAATTGTGTTTTAACTATATATTCTAAGTGTGTTTCTTTTTCCGTTGGGTTCTTCTCAGATCAAACAAAGCCTCTGTGCTTACAACAGGCAGATAGGGGCGGTCCGTGGCGCAGTGGTTAAGGCGCCTGCCACCAATGCTAAAGGTGCGAGGTTCGATTACGGGTTCCGGCGTCGGATCATCCTCTAGTAAGTGTCACCGTTAATTCGGGCGGACCGTCGGGGGTTCTTTCTCCGGGTACTCCGGCTCTTCCTCCCCCACGACTTTGGTATCAGTTTCAGTCCACTTAATCAAATTTCAAATACAAACGATTTTGAATTTCCAAAAACTACAGTAGCTCGCTTGAGCTTGCCCTTAGCACCACGTGAATGTTCTGTGTTTATGTACAGTGTGTGAGTGAATGCGCGTGATTCACGTGAGCGTGCTTGTTGGGTTCAGTTCGCGGCGGCGCTTTGAGCCGATTTTCAATTGGGATAAAGCGCCTATTTAATGCGCTTATTATTATTATTATACTATGGCTATTGCGCATGACGTGCAAATCGACCCTGATTCACGTATTTAGATGAAGCAGTTGTTCAACAGACCTGGTGTACAGATTTTACTCAGTGCGTACTCAGAAAGGACAAATCGGGAGATGGAAAGCATTAACCCTCTGCGTGTCGGTAGCGGCTTTAGTTGCAGGAATCATCGCGACTAAAACCGCTACCGACACGCAGAGGGTTAACATTTCCACCCTCTGTGCTGTCGCAGCAGCTTATCTACGTGATTATAACGCTCTGTAGGGGTGTAGGGGGCTCTGGATAGAGGTAGTACCTTTGCTGTTCGGCAGCTGCGTCCTACATAGGACGGACGGGCATCACTGGTCCTCATCCATCTCCTTAATCTCTCACGTGCTGGCTCCAAGCGCCACACCCTGGCAAACCACTTCAGCTGGTGGGCTAAACCACGTGAGGGGGTGGTGTTCACATTGCACCACTAGGCGGATGAGCTGTTTCTGACAGCCAACGGCTAGAGGACGGAGGAGATCAGGTTGGATCCAACGGCCAAATGTGGAGGAGTAAACCCTTCAAATCAGGAGTGGAGCCCCGAAGGCAGACAGCTGCCTGTATTCACGCACTGTTCTGGCAGCTCCTGCAGCCAAACTGATGCCAAACGTACTGCTTTGCATTCCTTTGGATACATCAGCGAGGCCGAGAGGGGGATCTTGACGACTGGGCATCCCAGGATCTCCATACACTTCGCCCAGGCTTGCGCACTGGAGAGGTCACTCCAGTGACTGACCCAGCAAGCGCATACTCCATTGTCTTCCGAGACAGGATGCCGAACAGATTAACCAGTTGATGCTGACGTTACTTTGCGAAACCAATGGATTAGTTGTCCGGAACCGTGTTGTGTTCAAAGAGTGTTCCTTCAGTCAGTGACATGAGGCACAGTCGGTTTGCTCCCTTGTATTGAAACCTTGAAGGAGGTGATAAAATGACAGGTGAAATTCTAGAAAGAGCGAAGTCGTCGCATATCTAAATTCAGCAAATTTCTAACAGTACAACTTTTAAAAAAAAATGCAGAATGTGTGTACGTTGAGAGAAGATATACATGCACCGACTATGCCACTTGCGCGTGCAATAGTTCATACAGTACACATAACTGCGTCATTTGATGCGCCAGCAGTTTGATGTAATAATGTATCTTAACCCGTTCGGTGTCGAGAAAATGTAAAACACCACCCAACTTCAAGAGGTATAGATCCTCATGAGCCCCCGCAGTTGCGGGGGCTCATGAGGATCTATACCTCTTGCTGACACCAGTTGAAGCCATGTAGTCCTGGGACAGCTAGGGCTTTTTGGTGTTGAACTAACGGAGATTGCAAAATTAGAGTCTGCGTCGGCTGGCACCGTACGGGTTAAACTGAAGAATTTAAACAAACTAAAGTGTTGGCCACTTGTCATACTGGTGTAGTTTGTTATGTACTTTGATAAATACTGAAACTAAAATCAAGAAAATCAGAACTATCAACTGCAAAGGAAATTTAGTAAAGTTTTCATTTCCTAGGCGTGATAAAGTAGAAAGTTACGTGCACTTCGTATCAATCCCAGTGAGCAAAAAAAAAAAAATAATAAATCGGGCCGACGTCGGCCCGATGGCTTGTGCGCAACGGGAATGGTCCTACCTACCGACCGTACAGACATGAATGGAAATTGAAAAGGGAGAATGGACTGGGCTAGTTAGTTCGCACGGGGCATCGAAACAGTGCTCTCAAATAGATATTCAAACTATTTCCGAATTATTAAAAATTATAATCCCAATCCACAAAAGGCCATCTGGCCGACATCGGCTGCCGTCGGCCCGATGGCCTTTGCACACTGGGATATTCTAATTTCCTTCCGCTTTTGTCACTGTCTATCTATCAAAATATGTTCTTTTGAGTCTTTCTGTTCTATCGTGGAGAGGTTTCAGTTTTCAATCTGTGCGCCTGTTTACAAAGTGTCCATTGACATGAGTTGAAAAGTTTCATTGTCTCTATGTCGGTAATGTAAACATAATATATGTACAGAGTATTTCATCATTCCCTTCCATCAGTCTTGTGTGCACTTTTACTTTGAGGTGCCATCAGTGCACAGTACATGATACTAGCATTTTTGCTTGATACTTTATGCCCCTTCCTGAATGTCTCCAGCACTGTCAGTGATTTCCGAACAAAGTCTATTAAGCACTGTGCAGTAAATTTGTACAGGAGCATACCATTATTACCACACACACACACACACACACACACACACACACACACACACACACACACACACACACACACACACACACACACACACACACACACACACACACACACACACACACCACCCCTACCACCACCCCCTCCCCACCCCTATGAAAAAAATCGCCATAACTGTTGACTTTCCTGTTCACAATAACTAAACGTGTATAATGTATGTGAAAAATAGATTCAAATCTTTAGACAAATATCTAGCTTGTATCTCGTTCAGTAAACACGACAGTCTGATTAGTGTGATTACAATGCTGCCTGGTACGGATTACTATCACCAGCGGCTTTAACTCATTGTGTCCCAGGTACGAAATCCCCACATTCTGGAGTCGTCCTTGGAGAACTGCATTACAATTCAGGAGAGAGATCGACCATGATAGTTAAAGGGTGGTGCCAAAATAGCTTGGCGCCTATAGGCGCCAAGCTATTCTGGCATCACCCTTGATCTATCACGGTCGAGCCATCTTGCTGCGGTGTGTCGGGACTGAATGAGTTAACCCCTTCGCTGCCAGTGATCACGAATAGCGCGTCTGTAACGACTGCACACTGAAGGGCATTCATGTGAAGAACACTGATGTAAACTTGACAAAAATTGGCATAAAAAACAAAAGACTACCAAGGGACATAAATCCGCATTAGCCCCCGCAACTGCGGTGAGGGTGGGGAGTGGGGTGGAGGGGTATTATTGGTCTATACTACCTCTACCAATAGAAAATATTGCTGCTATGAGATACATTCCAAACTGCAACCAAATTAAACTACAATCGTAGCTATTTGTTTGGCTGGTTCGGCTCTAAAATAAAACTAATACTTCATCCTTCACCCCCCCACCCCCCCCCCCCCCGGGCCAACAACTATCATTGGCTGAACCAAAATTTATTTCCTGTCCACCCAATCCATCCCCCCAACCCCCACCCCCACGGACCCCCAATCCACAACCACCACCACACCAGCCCCCGCCCCTTTTGAAATATTTCTGATCAAAATTAAAACCTGTTCAGCACCCCTGTTCTTCCCGATCAACAACTTGTATTGGCTTAAAACAGTTTAGCTCTAATTTCAAAAGTTATTTATTCTCCCCTCTTGAATTATTTTCTCTCAAAATAAAATTAGTTCTCCACGATCAGACACTTCGATAGGTTGGACTTTTTTGGTTTGAATTCCGGAGTCGTTACTTCGAACTGTTTCGGTTCAAAACCACACCCGCTTTCTCCCCGGTCATCTGCTCGCGCCCCGTTTGAATGGTTTTGGCCCAAAATAAGAGTTAACTTTTATAGCCCCCAAGGTCCCAATTCTCAGATTTTGGAGGTGTTGCCTAACGACTATGTACCAGTTGCATGAGATGGCTTGACCATGATAATTCAAGGGTAGTGCCAGATTAGCTTGGCGCTTCAGGTGCCAGCTAATCTGGCACTACCCTTGAATTATCATGATCAAGCCATCTCCTGCTGTAGGGATCCGGGGCTAAAAGGGTTAACTTGTCTCCCCGAGCAATCACTTCTACTGGTTGGGTCATGTTGGCTGAAAATCAAAATCTGTCCTCCTACCCGTCCCCGGTGAATTGTTTAGCTCCAGTTGAAAATTTTCCTCTCCGATCAACCACTTTTACTGGTTGGAACATGTTTGCTGAAAAAGAAAAATTCATCCACCCCTTTCCCAATCATTAGAATTGCTCTGGATCAAAGTCGAAACCTTTCTCACCAATCAACAACTCGAAAAGCAAAATGTATCCCCGTTCCCCAGCTTTCAGAATTGTTTTTGCTCAGACTCAAAAACTGTCTCACAACTGAATCAACAACTTTTACTGGTTGGCGCATTTTAGCTGAAAATAAAATTCATTCCCCCCACACCCCCTCCCCTCTTCCCCGACAAAAGTTTTGACACATTCTACCCAAGGACCGAAATCCCAAATTTGGAAGGTGCCCTCTGACGGACTGTAGTACAGTGCTAGAGACAGATCGAACATGATAGTTCAAGGGTCGTGCCAAGGGCTGTTCTGGCAACACCCTTGAACTGTCATGCTTGATCCATGTTTTGCTGTGGTGTGTCGGGGCTGAATGAGTTATGTTTGGTTCTGGCTTAAACTTAAAACCTTTCTCACCGTTCAACCACTTTTCGACGCCAAACGCTCCACATAGTCCAAAAGTGCCTGTCCCTGTCAGAACCTGTCCCGCGCCGCCGATCAACCACTTTAACTGGTTTGACATTGCGTGGCTTAATATAAGATTTCTGCTCCTGCCCTCGGGACCCAACATTGGTTTTTGAAAAACTTCAGCATAGGAATTAAAAGAAAAAAATGCGTATAGATCACCTCATCTGTATAAGCAAATTTTCTTTACAATCCATCAGAAAATAATGATCAGATCGCTTTTGCAACGTTGCCAAAAAATGTACACACTGATTTGGAAGTATTTTAGGGCAGTTGGTAAGTATCGGTAAGTATTTGGTGTGTTTGATTGTTTGGAAAAGCAACAGCGAAAGAGCACGTCCATTAAAACAAATTAGGATGGCTTGACTCAGAGTTCTTTGTGTTTGATGCCTGATCTAAAGTGGAATTAGACACTAGATCAGAACATTTAAGCGGTGGAGAGTTGATGACGCACACTCCGGCATTTGTTGCCTGGTCGTTACTGGTAAGTAATCACTGTGTGATGAAGGACCATCTCTTGGCTTGACTTCGCGAACGAAGATTCTATAGGGCTTGCCCACGTCGTCTGCAGGCATTTTCGTGGCTGCGGAGGCCAATCCGGGACAGGCAGGTTCGACCGCAGTGGCTGCAGGGGAAGGTCTGGTCAGGGTTCTGAGTTACGACAACTCTGTTTTTTCTTCTAAGACGCTTGTCCTTAAGGTTAGCTCTGCGAGAGTCCTCAAAGGAGACGGCTGCCTTGTGAATGGTGGAGCGCCAGGTGTCACGGTCCGCAGCAAGCGAAGACCACTGGCGGTGGTCGATTTGGCAGGCACTAAGCGACTTCTTGAGACCGTCTTTGTATCTCTTCTTTGGTGCCCCTCTGTCTCGGTGTCCAGTGGCGAGCTCGCCGAACAGAGTGATCTTGGGTAGGCGATGATCCTCCATCCTGGAGACGTGCCCCGCCCAGCGAAGCTGTGTCCGCAGCAGCAAAGCCTCGATGCTCACAGTTTCCGCCTGTTCAAGGACTTCGACGTTGGTGACATAGTCACTCCAGTGAATGCTGAGGATGGTACGCAGGCAGCGCTGGTGAAAGCGTTCGAGGAGTCGTAGTTGGCTGCGGTAGAGGGCCCATGACTCGGAACCGTACAGCAGGGTGGTGAGGACGACAGCTCTGTACACGCTGATCTTGGTGCCTTTTTTCAGCTGTTGATTGTGCCACACCCGCTTGAATAGTCGCCCGAAAGCACTGTTCGCTTTTGCCAGCCTGTTGTCCAGCTCCTTGTCCAGCTTGGCGTCTGACGTGATGATGCAGCCAAGGTAGGTAAACTGGTGTACAGACTTCAGTTCGGACTCGCCGATGGTGATGTGGGGAGGGCGATGCTCTTCCTTGGGTGCCGGCTGATGAAGGACCTCTGTCTTTTTCAGACTGACCTCAAGTCCAAAGAGCTGGGCAGCATCTGCGAAGCAGGACGTAATGCGCTGCAAGGCTCTCTCTGTGTGTGCAACGAGGGCAGCGTCATCAGCGAAGAGCAGCTCACGAATCAGTTGGTCTAGGGTTTTCGTGTGGGCCTGCAGTCGTCTGAGGTTGAACAGGCTGCCATCGAGACGATACCTGATGTACACTGCGTCGTCATCGTCGAGGTCCACTGTGGCCTGCTTCAACATCATGCTGAAGAAGATGGTGAAGAGGGTCGGTGCCAGCACGCAGCCTTGCTTCACGCCGTTGCGAATGGGGAATGGTTCTGAGAGGTCACTGTTTAGTCTGACCTGGCCTTGCTGGTCCTCGTGGAGCTGGACGATCATGTTGAGGAACTTTGGGGGACAACCTAGTCGCTCCAGGATCTGCCACATACCTTGCCTGCTCACAGTGTCAAACGCTTTTGTTAGGTCGACAAACGTTACGTACAGCCCTTTGTTCTGCTCGCGGCACTTCTCCTGAAGCTGTCTCAGCACAAAGACCATGTCGGTGGTACTCCTGTTGGCTCTGAAGCCACACTGGCCCTCTGGGAGGTGGTCTTCAGCGATGGCAGGTACCAGCCGATTCAGGAGCAACCTTGCGAGAATTTTCCCGGCAATGGACAGCAGGGTAATTCCACGATAATTAGAGCAGTCAGACTTCTCTCCTTTGTTCTTGTACAGGGTGATGATGACTGCATCACGGAGATCCTTTGGTAGTGTTCCTTTTTCCCAGCAGCAGAGAAAGAGGTCGTGGAGCTTGTTGTGCAGTGCTGGGCCTCCATGTTTCCAGATCTCTGGCGGGATTCCGTCAATGCCTGCTGCTTTGCCACTCTTGAGCTGGTGGATGGCTGTGAGGGTCTCTTCGGCGGTGGGCGGTTCGTCCAATTCAACCTTTAGTGGAAGGTGTGGGATTTGGAGGATGACTGTTTCTTGAACAGTGCGTTCAGCGCCGAAGAGGTCCTGAAAGTATTCCGACCAGCGGTTCAAGATGGAGGTATTATCTGTGAGGAGTGTCTGTCCATCAGCGCTTCGCAGGGGACTTTGTACCAGGTGCCTAGGGCCATACACTGCTTTCAGTGCTTCGTAGAAGCCCCTGTAGTCACCGTTGTCAGCGCAGAGCTGGGTCCTCTGTGCGAGTCTGGACCACCACTCGTTCTGGAGCTCTCTAAGCTTGAGCTGGAGACTGCTGCAGATGAGGCGGAAGGCAGACTTCTTCACAGGGCAGGAAGGCTGGGCTAGGTGGGCCTGGTGGGCGGCTCTTTTTTTTGCTAGAAGTTCCTGGATCTCTACGTCGTTTTCGTCAAACCAGTCTTTGTTCCTCTTTCTAGCAAAGCCCAAGACTTCCACAGAGGATTTTACAATAGCAGTTTTCAGTTGTTCCCAGAGTGTTTCAGGAGAGGAGTCTGCTGGATCAACTGTGTCTTTGAGCATGCGCTGTAAATCGGCCTGAAGGGCAGCTTTCTTGTCGTCACGCTGAAGGCTGGCAACATCAAGCTTTTTCTTGGGAGGGCCGCCTTTCTTGGGTTTCAGCTTAAGGCGGAGCCTGAGTTTGCAGCGAACAAGGCGGTGGTCAGTGTGGCACTCTGCGCTGGGCATCACTCTGGTGAGGAGGACGTCACTGCGGTCCCTCTGACGCACTAGGACATAGTCGATAAGGTGCCAGTGCTTGGAGCGAGGATGCATCCAGGTGGTCTTTCGACTGTCCTTTTGCTGGAAAGTGGTGTTGGTGATGACAAGTTGCTGCTCTGCACAGAGCTCCAACAGTAGGCGACCATTGTCATTGCAGTTCCCAACGCCATGCTTGCCGAGGACTCCTTTCCATGCTTCAGAGTCTTGGCCCACTCTGGCGTTGAAGTCGCCAAGGATGATGACTTTGTCGTCTGCAGGGGTGCTCTGCAGGAGGCTGCGCAGGTCAGAGTAGAACTTGTCTTTTTCTGCAGGCTCTGCCAGGAGGGTTGGGGAGTACACACTGAGAAGGGTGACATGTTGCTGGTGTCTCAGTGGGAGGCGCATGGACATGATGCGGTCGGAGTGACCCGTTGGTAGGTTTTCCAACTTAGTCGCAATGGGGGTCTTCACCATGAAGCCCACGCCTGAGAGCCGTCTTTCTGATGCAGGCCTGCCTGACCAGTAGAGGGTGTAGCCAGCGCCAAGTTCTTGGAGGCTGCCTTCCTCCGGGAGGCGTACTTCGCTGAGCGCGGCGATGTCGATGTTTAACCTCCGCAATTCATGGGCAATGAGGGCGGAGCGACGTTCAGGGCGTCCGCTGTCTGCTGTGTCGAGCATGGTTCGGATGTTCCAGCATGCTACGTTGAGTCCGGTCGTGGTCGTCATGAAAGTGGATCCATTGTTTTTTCTTGTTTTCTGACCGCATGAGAAGATGCCCGTTGACCGCGGCTAGCCAACTGGGGTTACGAGGGGATGAGCTTTGGTTAGGCCACCTTTTCTAGGCCCCTCTCCGTGTGGAGCAAGCAGTGCTGTCCCTAGAGAAGGCTGCTTGGTCGTTCAGGGTGTGCCGAGTGACGTTGTCATCCCCAGGTCAACATCAGTCGACCAATATCCTGAACCGCCTGCATGCAGGTTTGAGACTGCGGCTTCCAGTGACATCTTTCACCTGCCGTTTTGCCCCTTGCCCATCGCTACAGGACTTGGAAAGTTCAGTGTCATAGTCCGTGGGCGTTTCCTAAAGCCTGCGCGGTGGAGCTTTTTGGTGGAGTGCAGTGTGCACAGTACTGGCCCCACCCTTTAAACCCTTGGTTCGTTTGCCATGGCCTAGCAAGCTGGGACGGTGGCATCGAGGTCCTCGGGTCGTAGGTTTTATATCAGACTGTCCTTGTCCTAGTCTCTGGCTCAAAAGCCTTCCCCGGAGACACGGGGGCTTTGATGTCAGGGGTCTCCTCCCTTAGCCTTTCCGCAGCCAAGCGGCCAGGCCTGCAAGGCAGCAGGGGACTCGTGGGGGCCGGGGTCGTCTATGTCCCGTGCAGATGTGAACATCTGCCCACTGCCCAGACGGTGACACCAGAGGAGAAAAATCCAACGCCGGAACCCGGTATCGAACCTCGCACCTTTGGCATTGGAGGCAGACGCCTCTGCCTGAAGGGCCATAGGATCAGAGCAACTATCACTGTAATGGATGAACGTGGCACCCAACGAATGAACGTTGCTTGTGTGCGACAGACGCCCAATCGGTGCCCAGCCATAGTGTGCTCACCCACCAACGTCGCATGCCCTAAAACTGAAATTAGAATGAATTCTGCACCTCTGTTCACAACCCCACCTCCGCCTGTGAAATGGTACTGTGAATAAAGGTGTCTTCATGCAACCTTTTTCTGATTGTATCCACGTGGCTGATGGCTAGCACACACACACACACACACACACACACACACACACACACACACACACACACACACACACACACACACACACACACACACACACACACACACACACACACACACACACACACACATCCTAGCTGATCTTCGTCTACAGTTATTCAAATTATTTTCATGTTTGAAATTATTGATGAAACTGACGGTTGCACAGAAGATCTGACGGAAAACGTTCAGTTTTATCCTCCCTTTATATTTACGTTAACCCATTCAGCCCTGACGCACAACAACAGGAGATGGGTCGACCATGATAATTAAAGGGTAGTGCCAGATTAGCACTTGTTGCCTGGTCGTGACTGGTAAGTAATCACTGTGTGATGAAAGGCCATAGGACCAGAGCAACTAGCATTGTAATGGATGAACGTGGCACCCAACGAATGAACGTTGCTTGTGTGCGACACACGTCCAATCGGTGCCCAGCCATAGTGTGCTCACCCACCAACGTCGCATGCCCTAAAATAAAAAAAAAGGTTGCATGAAGACACCTCTTCTCACAGTCCCATTTCACAGGCGGAGGTGGGGCTGTGAACAGAGGTGCAGAATTCATTCTAAATTCATAATGTATCCACGTGGCTGATGGCCAGCACACAAATACACACACGTCCTGACTTAACTTTACCCAAAATTATTCAAATTATTGATGAGACTGACGGTTGCACAGAAGATCTGATGGAAAACGTTTGCCCCCCCCCCCCCCCCCCCCCCCCACCGCTTAATACTCACGTTTATATAAAAGAAAACTATGAATGTGTCCTGTAACTGACTTCTTAAATTACCAATGTTACTTTTAACTCATTCGAGACGAACGGCGTCCGGATACGCGACTTAAGCCGCGTATCCTGATGCCATTCGGCTCGAATGAGTTAAATTTGCCTTGTCGACTTTTTCACAGAACTGAATGCGTTTGGTTGCCGGAATGCGGTATTGTTTTTTTGCAGTTTGGAGTGTATCGTTTAGCCGAGACGTTATAAATCACAAAGAAGCGCACACGTAAACTAAGTGCCCCCCTCTCCCTCTCCCCCCCCCCCCCCTTCTCAAGTTGAAACTTTTCCACCGCCGAGAGATGGCCTTAGTCGCCTGCTCAACGTTAAACCACAATAACTGACTAACTGAAACTTTTCCACTCTGATCAATCACTTTTACTGGTGGGAACATTTTGGCTGGAAAACGACATTCATCTCCCATTCCCACTTATTAGAATCGCTCTGGCATCAACCACTTTTACTGGTTGGGACATTTTGGCTGGGAATCAAACTCTCTCCTCCTACCCGGGGAGAGGGGGGGGCAAAGGGGGGGGGGGGAGAAGGGGGAGGGGGAAGGGGGGGAGAAGGGGGGATGAGAAGGGGGGGGGGGTGGGACTCATCACAAAGGTCAAGGGTCACGGGTGGTTGACAGATGTGTGAAAAATGCTTAGATTTTCAGAAAACATGGATTTTGCTGCTGCATTAGCCAGACCTTGTCACAAATGTCACACATATGTAAATCGGTCATACACGTGAGCCATAATGGCTTTGCCTTTCTTGTTACTATATATTTTGCGTATAGCTAGATAAAAGGGACATTTGCGTGGGCCGACCTGTGTGTTGATCAGAGGTTGGCTTAGAGAGGAGAGAAATGGATCAGCATATTGTTTCCTGACTTGCAAATATCCAAGCGGGGCATTGGTACTAGCATATTGTTTCCTGGTGTTCGGCTGGACCTATGGGCAAAACGGAATAAATTTGTGAGATAAGTATGAGATTCTGAGAGGGTGATTTTGCGCATGAATACCAGTTTATTATGGATAAATAGTTTGTGAAGAGGTAAGACATCTAGCAACTTGAATTTGTCATCTGTGGGTCTGTCAACAATGAGTTTAATGGCCCTTCTGTGGAGCGAGTTGAGTCTTTTAAAGTTAGCATCACTACTCCCGTCCGAGATAGTAGAAGCATAATCCAAATGTGGCTGAATATGAGCACAATAGATTTTTTTTGGGGTGGATTCATCAGTGAAAAATCTCAGTTTAGAAAGTAGGCATACATTTTTAGATATTGTTTTACAAACATTTGCAATATGATTCTGCCAGCACAGCTTGTCGTTTTTGGTGATTCCAAGCACGCGCAGCTCCCTGACTTGCTCAACAGACTGGCTATTAAATGCGAGTTTTAGTGGAGGGGGTTCAGCTGGTGTTTTTGTCTAGTTGTAATCAGCATAATTTAGTTTTGGAAGGATTTGGTACTATGGAGTTATTTTGACACCACTGTGAAACATCATTCAAACTACTCTGCAGAAATCTAGTTATACAATATATATCTGATGATGAAAAGTCAAGAGTTCCGTCGTCTGCAAAGAGACTGCAGATTACACTGAGGTCAGATATATGTAGTGGAAGATCGATGATATAGACAGAAAACAATAATGGACCAAGGATAGATCCTTGTGGTACACCTTGCGCTGTCACCCCCTCACGTGAGGTTGTCCCATATTGTGTGCGCCCGTGCAGGTATGACGTAAGGAACGCAAGGGTGCCAGCACTTAACTGATAAGCTTCTGAATTAAACTTTCATGATTAACGAGGTCAAAAGCTTTCGAGAGTGTTACGTGTTGAGTTGTAGTCGTAGTATGATATCACACCAGACGCACGCACGTAAGATTCTTTTTAAAGAAACTTCATTCAGCTGCAACCCGTCACACGTGGCTTACGGTTGTAGACAATACTGGAGTAACAGTTCCAACAATACTTTATTTCAGCGATGCGCGATCTCCACACAATGCATTCCCAAATGCAGCAACACTGATACAATGTCTCCTCTGAAAATGTCAACATTGGCAACACAAAGTTTCTCATACAACGTACACCACCGTTAAGCTGCGTCTCTCACAATGTACACCCTATACGGGCCACGTACCTACGATAAACTGTGTGTCCCTACAACTGACAATGTATGACAATGTACACACGTGCTTCCTAGCACAATCTTTTATAGTAGAACGACTTTCCAGAATAATCTAACGAATCACACAACGCAACCAATCAGAACAGAACACGTAACTGAAACTCATAAATATTAAATATAAAGAACTTTCTAGAATAAGCTAAAATAGTCTATAAAAAATTTGACTGCTAATTTCAGCCCCAAATCCCAGTGTGTAATGACGTCTTACAAAAGTATGGTAGGCAGTTCACGACCTAGTCGGGACTTTCCAGAACTTTCACGATCTTTCAAAAACCATACTGACCGACTGCTAAATTCACGCGTACAGAAAACAACTATGAGTATTTGAGCGGCTTAAATACTGTCAGTGTTGCAAAATGTTGCCTACATTTTGACGTCACATGTTTGGTCACTCGACAGAGCACGAAGTTTCGCTCGAACGTTCTAATCTATTCTCAGCTAAACTACGCATGACAAAAATCGACCGATCTTCTCCGTGCGACTTTGATAGAAACTTCCAGACTAATTTTAACGTATCATAACAAAGCCGATTCCGCTATCTGCGCGAACGGTAAAGAATCTTACTGAATAGGTACGTGATTCGTAACTATAATAGCTCAAATAAATATCGGATCGTTTCCTACTATTAACACATGCACGCTCTCACAGAACAACACACCCACAATCGTAACAGAGAGGTTCAAAGAGAGAGAGAGAGAGAGAGAGAGAGAGAGAGAGAGAGAGAGAGAGAGAGAGAGAGAGAGAGAGAGAGAGAGAGAGAGAGAGAGAGAGAGAGAGAGAGTAGAGCCGGCGTTTGAGGACGGACAAGCTTGAAAGTTTAGGATATTGTCCCTAAAATATTTTCGATTTTTTTTTTTTTTAAATTAAGATGCTCATTGGCGAGAAAATGACCGTTTCACGAAACCGGTTGATCCACACTAGAGTCCGTAATTTGTCCTATTTTTGGCTCACGTGCGAAGCAAAAATATGTTTTGGGCCAGTGGTCGTACGTCCGTCGTTTGTCGTCCGTCCGCCGTCGTCCGTCGTCCGTGGTTTAACTTTAACGTTGGCATTTTCTCGGAGACTATTCAAGCCACATTCTTCAAACTTGGCCCAAGGATACTTTGTGGTAAGACCTTTCTAAACATATCAATTTGAGTGACTTTTCACAAAGGTCAAGGTCACAGGGGATCAGGAAATAGGTCACAAATAGCTATATTTTGACTTTGTTTTTTCAAATACTATTCACAACTTCAAACCCAGACATGGTACAAAGATACCTGATGGTAAGACCTTTCTATACGTACTAATTTGGTTGATCCTTCGGAAAGGTCAAGGGTCACAAGAGCGCGTAGAATGAGTTAAGGACTCAAAATCTAAAATCTAACACTGGTAGACTTTCTGGATGTTGGGCAGCCTCTCATTACTATGTTTTGTGAAAACGACTCATCTGCGGCAGTTAACCCTTTTTGCCTGTCGGTAGCGGATTTTTTCGCGATGATTCCTGTAGGTATCATCGCGACATAAACCGCTACCGACGCGCACAGGGTTAAATGTGCATCCGCTTACGTGCCTGGTGTGGCACTTTGTTTGGCGACCTCCAGTCTCAGGCCGCGATACTCTGTCTTTTTCGGTTCTGCCCCCTCCTCCCCACCACAATTCAGTTTGTCTCCAGTTAAGATCTGTCAAGCTGGCCTATTTTTTCTGCGTCATATTTATGTTCAGACACCCCCCTCCCTCCCCTCCTCACCCTTCCCCATCCCATCACCTCCCCATTATAAGAATCTTCAATTTTACAAAGGTTCCTTCTTCATGTACAATCCATCATACTAGCCTGTTTGATCCAACGTTGTATTGTCGTTCATTCTTGTTCTTCTGCTCTAGCCTATCTGTATGCGGCACGTCTGGAGATAAAGCACTAATATAATCGTCAGGAAAAGTCCTCCATTTTTCATTAGTCTGTACATGTTGCTTAGGACGTGCACAATACTGCACGCACAAGTAATGCGTCTAGTACCGTAGACTTTTGTAAGTAAGATGCCAAAACATATTTATGAGGTCAGCAATGGGCACAGACAAAGAGATAGTTTGACATTACATTATTTGCAGCTTCAATATTCATTTATTTTCAGCTTCAACATCAGCTCATTATAGCACAAAAAATAAATAAAAAATAAATAAAAACCATGCCGACATGCAAAACAAATGCGACATCAACCGAATTATCGGAAACACTTCAGTGTTTCCGATAATTCGGATAATGTCGTATTTTATGTGCTCGTCAGTATCAGTAATACAAGCGGTCGGCGCCTAATGTTGTCTTAATTTTTTCACTACTGCAGTACCAGTTAAAAGCAGATTACTTGGCATTGCCTGTGGAATGGCCTATAAATGTATTACATAGTTAAATGGAGACGTGCTTCTTAAAAAAACGGGTGTATCTCTAGCATTTGCGTGAATTGATACGATTTGTATAGAGCCCCAAACACTTTATAAAACCTGCCTTTCTATCACGGCGTTCAAGATTTCATTAAAAAGGAGCCAAATATGCATTGAATCTGTCGCCAAACTAACACGCGTTAGTAGTACGCAATTTCCAGTATTGTGTTATGTTCAAAGGTTTCACAGAATGAGATTGGACTATCAGGAAACATAAAGTTGAATCTCTCGTTAAAATCACAGTCAAACGCTGTACATACAGTTATGTGAATAACCCTCAGGTAAGCTGCTTAGGTAACACAGTTGACGGAACAGTTAATCAGTTTATTTTCCAATTCCTGGTTTGCTGTTTTAAATATAGGAACATAATATAATCATGTTTACATAAATTGATTTGAACCGTTGCCCAATATAGACACGTGAATCAACTGTCCCAATGCGTAAAAGGCCAAAGGGCCGACGTCGGTCCCATGGCCTTTTACGCATTGGGTGCGCTACTGCATTCCACAGATACACTGCACACAGACCGCTGAAGGCAAATCTCTTGTGAGTTAATTGAGAAGAAGTCATTTTGGCTTTACATGTCATTGTCACAGTTGTTTGACAGGTTTTACCTCACAATCAAAATACTATTTAAACAACAACAACAACAACAACAACAAAATATGCAAGGAACAACACAAACCAATTACATGTGATTAGAATGCAAGTACAACTCTGGCTCGATAGATCGCGGTCGTCAGGGTCCACAAAATTGGACCGCGCTATATCCGTCCGCGATATATCGGGCCAATGCGGGATGAGGGGATTGGGGGTGGGGGGTAGGGGGGGGGGGCGGGTTAACTACATATATGTATATATATACATATTTCAGAACAAATGAGATATGTTTTATTTTTCTTCACATACAGATGAATAACGACCATTGTCGTTCAGTCACTCCATTTTCCGACACTGTGATTGGTCAGCATCTAAAATTCGCAGGGGGTTCAATTCCCAAATGCCTACCTTCTAGAACCATTGCTGTACCTGTAATTTTTAATCAGCTGGCCAATCCGCAATTCTTGTATCGCGCACGAATGTGTCCTAGGTCTTTCGTCTGAACGCTTATGATGTAAAGTGCCGGACAGCCCTGATCTAAGCATTCAGACAAAAGAACCGGAAAACACAAAAATCAAAATTTAATGTGGTAGACGATAAGAAAATAAAAGAATTGTACCCTATTTCGGCATGACTCAAGCGGTGAGCACACTACACAAGTGCTACACAAATGTGTCTCAATTCAAACTCTGAACTGACAGCTCGAAACTTTCCATCTCCACGTCAACACGTATGCTGTTTAGAAAGCACAGACTGCTGCCACTCGAGCAGTAAGAGAGAAAGATAATTTTTTTAGTTTATTTATTTATTTATTTTTAATGTGACAGATCTATGACATTACAATTTTTTTTTTTAAAGATCGAGTCATTATTGAATGCGTGTATGAGCTCAGTACTGATTGGCGAAAGACGCCAACAAAACATGCTTCCTGTACGAGATCCACCCGTACCGTATATCCAGTCGCTTGCCACGCAGTCCTGCGCTCAAAATTTAGAAGTTCTATCACATAAACCTAGTGAGAACAGTCCGCACTTGATTGCTACAGATTCTGATCTTATCACTGGCTGCTTAGAAGCAGCGCCGCTGGTAAACGTTTGAAATTTAAGCGGCAAAAATCAAGCACATTTGCACGACCGAGTATGGTAACCTATTCACAAAGAGTCGCGTCCCCTATGCATTTCCCAGAAAATACAGTATGACGCGGCGTCAGAAATTTTTGGCGTTTTACTCCTGACATCAGACACGTTCGAGGCTTCAAAAGTGCGTAAGGTAGACTGAACGAAAATGGCACTGAACCGTCTGTGTTGGGTTACTTCTTGGGTTACATCGTGGTTTGTAGAGTCCTCTGAAGCTGATTATCATACCTCCGGCCGCGCCTTCGGCGCGTCGGTCTGATAATCTTCTTCATCGGACTACAATACTGATCACGTTGTAACCCTCGAAGTAACCCAACACAGACGATTCAATGCCTAAGTGACAATAAATACGCGTTGCACGCTATTCATCAGTTGAGCGCTCAAATTCAGTATTATCGCCCCTATGTAACTCTTGAAACACTTTCTGAAGTTTCACGTTTGTATCACGGAGATATCAATGGACACGCATGTAGGGGAGGAGACCCATGTGTGAAACACTTAAGAAAAAACGACTAGCGCGACCGTCCAAAGAAAGGTAGAATCAATCTGAAACCAGAGTTTGATAGAGATTATAGTGATGCATCTTAGGACAAAGCCAAATTTCAAAACTCGAATCGATGCATAAGCAGTTCCAGTTTGCAAAAAAGTGACACTTTGTTTCATATTAGGCACCATTTGCCTAATAAGAACACTAGGTCTCCTATTGTGAAACAGTGTGATTACGTCCTTTTTACAAGTTTCACTTACATTTTGTTGGAAAATTAAGGCATGACAGATGGTTAGCATACATTATAGGTTTCATTTTTATTATTAAAAGCGAGTTAAATATAATGAGTCATCCGCCACTGGTCCACTATTGGTCCATCCATCCATCATCCTGTGTATATCCAATTGTGACAGTTGTTATCATTTTGAATTTCTGAGAGACCATCAGAGCCACAGACTTCTAATTTGGCACAGTGATCATATTTGACAATAGCTTTGATCGTCACTTGCGCTGACCTCCATGAAAGGTCAAGGTTAAAAAGGTCAATAAACGGGCGATTTTTAAAGAAAATAGTTATAATCTTATTTTAAAATTTGCCAAAGAGAAAACTGATGATACTTTTGTTTGCAGCTCTACTAAGTTAACCTCTCGTTAAGGTCAAAGGTCACGAGAAGTAAGAAGGCTCTTATTTTAGGTTGTTGTTATTACAGGTCCTTTGTATGTGAACCTTGCAATAAGACCCCAGTAGAAAATAAATGTTTTGCTAGGGGTTAAACTGTCTGTGCATATTAATTTTATTGGCTCCTTCCAAAGGTCAAAGGGCAGGCATGTCAGCAAGTGTGTTGGAAATCTTCTATGTACGGGGAATTAAAGCTACCGTATTTAGTTTTGTCCATCTCAGAAGTAAAACTTGATACAAGCTAGCATTATCGACACAGGTTTATGTACATATTCAGAAGCAAATTCAGGGGGAGAGGGGTGTTCCAAGATGCACGGCTCCCAGGATATATTTTGATGTGTAATTTTCCATTTTGGGGAGTTTGGAACCCCCCTCCCCCCCTTCCCCCCTCCCCCTTCGCCCCCTCCCCCCCCCTTCCCCCGCCCACAAACACACACACACACACCCTCCAGCGCCTCTTCTTGAAAATTGTAAACGGTCCGTCGTGTGATTTTTCGCCCATTGGTGAAAAGGTCTCCAGACCTCTTTCCCCCTTCCCACGACCTTCCACACGAACTAACATCAGCACCACCCGCCCCTCGTTTGATAGTCAACAAGTGGCGCATTTGTAGGTCCTCACCCTTTTCGCATTCTCAGCAACTGTGACTCCGCCGACAGGAAGAGTTCCCACGAAAAGGTGTACGGAATCTCCCGCACGTTCCTTTTTTTTTTTTAAACTGCCCTATACCTTAAAGAGAGGTCATTCGCAATAGTATTCGTGGTATAAAATGCATACTTGCGTACTTTCAAAGTTTTGCTCCCAAAGTTAACTTTTTAAAAATTTGGGTGCAAAAAATGACTAATCTTTACAAACACATCGACCTGGGATGACCTTGGCCTTTTCTACAGGTGAAATATGTAGGTAAAGTTGTTTTTGTAAACTACAATCGTGACGAGTTTAAAGTATGTGAATGTTATTGCCCCTAAGAAATTGCCTTATACAAACCGCACGCATACACACACGACTTCAGAAGAGCGGCTGCATGGACGATTGGTGACTACATTTATACTGTTTCACATTTGCTCTCACACCTAAGCCAACAAGGTTTGTTCTTGGAACAACTATTTAGCCCCACCCCCTCCCCGCAGACAGTAATGCGCCATTTTGTCTGACTGAAAGCATTCCCGACAACTGTGCGCGTCAACTTGAAGTGATGTAGCGACATAAACCTGGTTTTTGACATATCTGTTTTATTCTCTTCACTACCACTAGACACAAATATTGCTCTGAAATCTTTCCTAATTCAGTTCCAAGGAACCCCAACCGTCAAATAAATATATGTCAGTTGTGTCAGCAAGAGCCAAAATCGCCATGAGCCCCCGCGATCGCGCGAGACTCATGATGATCTATGTGTCTTGCAGATGTATCCTTTTGAGAGTTTCTCGGCTGTGAAGGGGTTAAGTGCAAATATCATCAAACAAAAGTTGGAAAAATTGGGCCTGTGGTTTCAGAGATATTGCCTGCACAAAGGCTCACACAAATATGGCCTCTGCGACTTTCACCTTACAGGTCGTGAATTCATTCTGTTAAAAACATCACCTATAAGGGTAAGGCATCTTTTCCTAAAAATTCAGAACAAATCAGTACAGCGGTTTCAGAGGTATTCTCTACTCAATAATCTGCACGAAACACATGTCAACTATAACCTTGACCTTGAGGTACAGGCACAGTTAAGACTGATGGCAATGTGTGATATGGTACAATACTATAATCTAACATTTGGATTAAATAGGCTCAATGGTTATTGAGATATTGCCTAGCACACAATTCTGCACAAAACAAATATGGCCGTTGTGACCTTGGCCTTTACGACAGTGAACAGATTCTGGTATGCAATCACTCTGTGTCGTCACAAAATATCACAATTTGCCATTCGGATCACATCGTTTCGGTATTTACAGTAACATTGCCTGAACAATGGCATATATAATAAATGTAGCCGTTGTGACCTTGACCTTGACCAAAGTGACATGATCCTGGTGTGGGATACTCTGTTTTGAGAAAAAGTATCAACATCTGAAATTTGGAACAAACTGGCTTAATGGTTTCCGATATACACGCTAGACAAACTTCACTGCTCCTTATATAAAACACTGTTCTAACTAAGAAACACGTTTCATATTCGGTGCTCTTTGAGTTTCATAATAGGAACAAGATACCTTTCCAGGAAAATGCGTGCCTCCAAAACAACAAAAAGAGAATCAAAACGATTGCCACTAGTTATTTGATGTCCGAAGATTGCTCTTCATGACAAGTGGCTATTTTTTAAAAAAATCACAAAACTGAATGCTGATGTAGGCGTTTCAAAATGGCGAAAAATTAGATGCAGAAGGGTCAAAAATCACATTTTCTCGGCGTGTTTTCGTTTTCTTCACTCCTGACAGTTTTGTACCGGAAATAAGGCTCCCTGAAGTAGCCCTATATTACTGCACAGGCGGAATTTGGAAAAATTATTCCGTTTCGCCGGGAGCAAGGTGTTTCATAATAGGCACTGTTTCATAGTAGGGGCTTCTCCCCTACGCACGCACGCACGCACTCACGCACACACACACACACACACACACACACACACACACACACACACACACACACACACACACGCACACACACACACACACACACACACACACACACACACACACACACACACACACACACACACACAAACTTGAAAGGACAATAATGCACTGTTTATTTGAAACGCGGCACATGAATATTTTATACAAAGTTTGATCCGTAATACACGTACTGCCATAGTGCGGGTAATCTATTCCATTACATGTTTGACACTATTTATTCACACAAATACGTGTTATCCACACACAACACACATCCTGCTCAATAATCGCTAGACATCTTTCTGCTTGGACACAACAGCGGGAGGTGGATCGACCGTGATAGTTCAAGGCCAGTGTGGCGCGCACCAAGCTTCACCGCCACGGCCCTTGATCTGTCAAGGTATATGTTCTGCGACTTGTAAGACGTTGTTAACCTTTGGCTGTCGGTAGCGGTTTTGTCACGATGATTCCGGCAGGAATAATCATCTCGACATAAACCGCTACTGACAGCAAAACGGTTATGACATCTCACAGATGGAAACAAAGACTGAACTGAATTGAATGATATACACGTACGCACACTGAAAGTAGTTTGCACTGATACACATCAGTCAGTCAATCAATTAATCAATCAACCAATGAGTCGTAATTAGTGACAGACAGTGTAATGACAGAATTTCTAGCAACACAAGATAAAGGTCTACAACTTCAGTTGTCCGTTTATTATCTTTGTTGCGCTTTTGCCCTCCCTTGGCTGCCTTCCCTCATCGTGGTTGCTTCCCTTAGAACAGTAATTCAATTTGCGATCACCCATTAATTCGCCCGGACTTGAATCGCAAGCACGCGTTGTTATTTTGACGTGGTTTCTGGCGGTGCAGTTTTCACAAAAGTCAACCAGCAATATTCATCATAAATCAAGCTCTCATCGTGCAAACACATTCCAAAACCAATATCGTCCTCGGCATACAAACTCCGGGAATAAAATATAGCCGACGGAGGCCGCAGTGTGCCTTGAGCTTACTGGGGAGAAGCACTATGTGCGCAGGCCGACTACGGCCGACGTCGGCCAGATGTCCTTGAGCTTCCTGGGGAGAAGCACTCCCTTTGGACTATCGTATTGTATCCATCATGTCTTGCACTCGTAGCCAATCTGACCCAAAGAAACGACCGAAAAATGGAACTGTCGTATTTCAAAGTGAGATAAATGGATCTACAACTGTGTTAAGAATATGGACGGCCAATGAGAATACGCAGCGAATCAAGCACCAGCCTTGCACCATCATGGTCATTCCATACCTGAGGTTGATGCTTGAAGTAACAGAGTTATGATTCACAACCAGACATTAATTTCACAGACGTTGCCATCAAACAAGCGAATGATCGATCGAGCCGCCACGTTATTGCGCAGCCGTTGTACACTCAGTCCTTGGAAACGAATCCGGCCTGGTATTTCGAACAACAAATGTGTGCTGGTCTGTGATTTTGGACCTTACAGCTTAAAGCCGTAAGGTCCAAAAATCAAAGAGCGGCAGTGACATATACTGACGAGCACCTCAGTATACACGATGATAGAAATGACTCGAGGAAGAGGGTTTGTACACGTTGACACAAAACGTTTAACATACCGGCAATGAACCCTTAGTGAAACACCTGGTGTTACGTACAGTGTAGAGTTTTCATGCTTCAGCTGTCGAATCATGCGCATAGCATTGCACATTATTGCATGAGACCATGTTGTTTAAACAAGACACTTGCCAGCACTCCTATTCTCTTACAAAACATACTCGCAGGCCAAGAATGACAGATCAATGAATTAAAGGGGGTGGGGGGGGGGGGATGAAATTAACAATAAGAAAGGAAAACAACAACAAGATGAGGATTTCATCCCACTTTGCCAAAGTCTACCGTATTGCTTGGAGCTCAGATGCGTTTATCTTTTAGGAACATTCTGAGTTGTTCATATTTTTAGGCTTATTATGCTGATCCATTTCCCTCCTCTCTAAGCCAACCTCTGATCAACACACACGTCGGCGCACACAAACAAAGACGGACATGCACGGCGCTTCCTGTCATTAGTACGCTATGTGGGCTCGTGTAGCGACAGGAACCCACCTTCTTCTACTCTAACCAACCCTCTGATTCACACACACTGGCACACATAAATAAAGACGGACACACGGCGATTCCCGCCATTCGTAAGCTCGGTGGTATGGCGTAGCATAACTATTCTGAAGAAGAATGATAGAACGAGCAGGGAAAAGACGTCACTTCAAGCTTCACGTCATGGCATCATTAGTCCCACGACGCTGTGCTCATAGTGACGACTCGATGTTATACGTCAATAATCGCAGTACTAACATTTGACGTATCAGAGAATCAACTTTGCAATTTTCTTGCTGATTTGCACGCCTAGGGCTTACAGGTCACAATCTGACCTAATCCTACCCCAGGGCCGGGACAAACAGCAGGCTTATGTAAACACTGTTTATGAAAAATCATGCGGGTATTAATGAGAAGATAGTGTTCTGCACCTCTTTTCGGGGCCATTTGTAAAACAGCTAAAGTAAGGTTATTTTTTCTTTTACGAAAAGAACTGTCTGAGTTTCACACGTAGGGCATACAGGTCACAATTGACCTAATCGTACGCGACAGCCGAGACAAAACATCGAAAAAAAAGATCCCGAGATAATTCTTTTAGGGACAATAAAATCCTAAAATTTCAAGCTTGTCCGTCCTCAAACGCGGGCTCTTGTCGCTGTCACACACACACACACACACACACACACACACACACACACACACACACACACACACACACACACACACACACACACACACACACACACACACACGCACGCACGCACGCACGCACGCACGCACGCACACACACACACACACACACACACACACACACACACACACACACACACGGCGTTTTGGCGCCAAAAAGACTTTCTCTAGCAAGGTTTGCGTAGCTAGACGTGACGTCATTTTTATCTTGTTACTTCTTTGCCAGAATTTCTGCGTCGCACGCCAAAATCGTACTGTGCATGCTGCGGAATACGCTCCGATCAGCCCCATTTCAAAGTCTACCGTATTTTTTTTAAAAATACGGTAGACAAAAAGGATGAAATATTAACGTGTAAATAAAATAATCACTTATCATTTGGGGAAAAGAAGCAATAAATGCTGTTTATACAACAAACAAACAAACAAACATCAAACACACGAACGAACGGACGAACGAATGACCGAGCAAGCACGCAAGCAAACAAACAAACAAATAATAAAAAAAAAACAAGCAACCAGCGAACAAACAATCACCAAACAAACAAATAAACATCTGCATGGAATACTCGCGCATACTGTAAAACACATCTGTACAACTTGTGGTAAAACAGAAATGAAAGAAAGAGTTTACAAAGTTCCCGAACCTTACACTACACTGATGTGTCATTAACCCCTCCTGTATCAGCGGACGCAGACTGTGTTTAACTCATTCAGCCCCGACACACCACAGCAAGACATGGATCGAGCATGATAGTTCAAGGGTGGTGCCAGAATAGCTTGGCGCCCATAGGCGCCAAGCTATTCTGGCACCACCCTTGAACTATCATGCTTGATCTGTTTCTAGCATTGTAATATAGTTCTTCAGAGGGCAACTTCAAAATTTGGGGATTTCGGTCCTGGGGCAGAATGTGTTAAGCAATCTTTGATAATGCAACACCCAAACAAAACCTACCTGTTCCAGCAACATGGAACCAACGCGGTGTCAGCAAGAGGCAGAGATCTTCATGGGTCTCCGCATTTGCGGGGGCTCATAGGGAACTATACCTCTTGCAGTTGGGTATGTGTATATTATGTTCTCTGCACTGAACGGGTTAACCACTCATATGCCAGTGGTCTCATGAGGACTGTGTTTTTCAAATCGTAAATTTACCGCCAAAAGATCCTTAGCTGTCGAGAAAACATGGACACAAAGTAAATGAGGATGTATACCGCTTGCAGTTGGGCGGTATTCGATTTTCTCGGTTGTGAAGGGGTTAAAAGAAAACAAAACCAAATAAACCTTGATTCAGTTTAGTCGTTGTCGTTGTCAGAAAGGAGATTTACATTCTACTAAAAGTTGATGTTTATTTGGTTTTGAACAAATTATTCCAAAGTAAGCTGCTACATTAACCAAAGAAAAGTGTTGACGGCGATTCAACTATGAGATAATTATTGGCTGATTCAACTCATTGGGCCAATCCGATTGCGATCGGATGACGTCATATATCCGATCCGATCCCAATCGGCTGGGAATCGGGTGTCTAGAACCTGCTCTATTTTTCCGATCCGAATCGGCCCCGATTGTAAGCTTCAACCAATCAGAGCGCGTCTCGCAAAGCATGTCGTTTCAGTTTGAAAATGGCGGCCGATCAGTATCACCTTCGTTGCCGATGTCTAGCCCGCCTCTTCCCGATTACGATGCAAAACTGCTGATAATGCAAGCACATCATCATCACTGTCAAAACTAGCAGCCATTTTGCAGAAACAGGTACGACTTTGATCCTCGGTTCAAACCGGTCGGCTAAAAAAGTCGGGGAATGTGTGGCAGTGCACACGTTTTTATAGTCCGGCCCGATCACCTACCGATTCGAAATTGCCCGGGAATCGGCCTCAAAATCGGGCATGTGTGGCGGGGCCTTTACAGTTTAGGGGGCAGTTCGGACCTTGTTGTTCCAGGGTGATACCAGAATAGCTTGGCGTCTGCCACCACCCTTGAACTGTCATGGTCCCCCGCTTCTCAGGTACTGAAGCCACGTGACCCTTATTTGTTGCTCGATATACCCGAAGTAAGTTGTATCCGAAGTACCCAGATATGACAGAGGTGAAGAAGAGCATTGGTCAGATCAAGTCCTTCAATTAGTTTACAGACTACGCCCGCTATATCCGAAAAATTGAAATTTGTTGATATATATCCAACGTCTGTATAAGCGAAGTCGACTTCTTTTCCAGATAGTCACTTCCTTCCCTTCTTCATGACATATACTGGCTAACATTAAAGCACTATTATTATTCGTATTAGGAACCAACCATTGTAGTGTTGTATGTATTAGTCACAGAATAAGGCTGTTTGGCTACATACTAATCACCGTGCCAACAGCAAAACGATCTAGCCTGCGAGATGAACACATTAACCCGTTCCGTGCCGGAAAAATCTGAATACCACCCAACTGCAAGAAGTATAGATCCTCATGAGCACCCGCAGTTGCGGGGGGGGGGGGAGGGGGGCTCGTGAGGATCTATGCCTCTTGCTGATACCACTTTGCATCCATAGAAATTTAGGACGCTTTGGTGTTGAAGTAGAGCATAATGCAGAAACACAGTCTGCTTCAGCTGGCACTGAACGGGTTAAAACATTTATTATATTTCACCATTACCTCATTCGAGACGTGCTGCCTCCAGATACGCGGCTTCAGCCGCGTATCCGGAGGCGGCACGTCTCGAATGAGTTAACATCCCAACCCTGGTACATTTGTAACACAGTTATCCATGTCTTCTAATTTTATTATTATTATTATTATTATTTTGCTAGTGAGGTCGCTAATTTATCATCAACAGTACATAACTGAGTCTATGCGTGTGTGCGGATCTGTGATTTTGCATCTTATGACCTGGAGCCGTAAGTTCCAAACTTACAGTCCAGCACACGGATGATCATATTGTACACATGTGCTCATACATTCACACCGCAGATACGTTCAAAAAAATCCACAAGTACATGTCAAACTTACAGTACAGTTTTATATCGTAGCTCAGGGACAGTCGTTTGACACCTCCGTCACAACAGACCCTCTCTCAGTCTCGTCAGCAAACTGACCACGTGAGGACATCCATTGCGGTCAACAGATCGCTGTGGTTTGAACCACGTGTTTCATGTCGGGCAAATGTGGTCTGGCAAAACACTCCACCCGAAACGCCTGTCAAACCGCAACAGCAACACCGGAGGACCCTAGTTTTGGCTGACAGGTTCAGAAACGTTGAGAGTCACACACACACACACGCACGCACGCACACGCACACACACACACGCACGCACGCGCACACACACACACACACACACACACACACACACACACACACACACACACACACACACACACACACACACACACACAGTCCCACTGGCATAAGATCCTGGGGCCGACGTCGGCCCCAGGACCATTTTGCTCTCAAGTGGAAACTCAACAACCTTGGCGTACCAAAGGTAAAACTAAACAACCAAAGGTACAGTCCGAGATCTCCGCCGCTATAACTGCGTTTCCAGAGTCAAAAGAGCGTCTGGGGCTTCGGCCGCAGCGCCGGGGTTTGCAGAGTTCCGCGGGTCCGACTCGCGTGGCGTTGTCCGGCCCGCGGCCCCGTTGCTAGGACACGCGGGGCTGTGACCTACTCTAAAACCCGGCGCGTCGTTGTCAAAGACGATCCAGGCCGGGGACGGGGGTTGGGAGTGGGCGTGGTAGCTGGGGAAGGAGTGGGGGTAGGGGTGGTGCCCGAGCGGCGCGTGTAGAAGCGGGTCGATAGAGGAAGCGGAACTGTCCGATTCCTGGCTACCCCTGTGCTGCAGCGGCACGCTGCCAGCGATCCGTGACGTCAGGTTCTGGATGGTAACAGTAGGCGTGACTGGGAGAGGCACTGGTGAGGCCGGGGCCGACATAGCGGCCGGCAGGTTGAGGAAGGCGTGGGGGCCGGGGACAAAGAGGCTGGTAGCCGCCGCCAGCTGCGCCTGGTCAGGGATGGAGATTGTCAGTCGGGGCGGCGGACGGCGGGACGACCCAGATGCTCCGCAAACCAGTCTGCGATCTGCAACACAACCCATCAGTTGCGTCGCGGAGTGCGGTCTGGGTTGTAAGTCATTTATCGCCGCCACTGGATTTGAATACTGCTGACTCTGATCAGGCTGAGGCCCTGTCTGTGACTGATGCCCTATCTGCGACTGGTGCCCGTTATTTGACTGATGCCGTATCTGCGGCTGGTGCCCATTATGTGATTTAAGCCCTGTCTGGGACTGGTGCCCGTTGTGAGGATGAGTTTTCTGTTGCGTCCCGCGTCCTTCCTGTGGGCGGTGACCAGTCTGCGGCTGATGTACTTTTTGTGGCAGAAGCAGGGGAGACAACTTAGGGTCTAACTTGAAGTTGTCTTTCTCGTCCGAGAAGATAGAATCGAGGTCCGTGTGTTTGTAGTTGTTGGGGCTGGTGTCAGTCAGGACGGGCATACTTTTGTTCCACGTGTACACATGCGGCAGACCCAGGAGCGGTAGGGCCGCGTACTGAAGGGCTGCCGAAATGAGGGGACAACTCTGAGGCTTGTGCTGCGTCACCAGGCTCGGCTGGATCTTGAGGATCAGCCCCGTCACGTCCTGGTAACTCTGCATCAGCAGGGGCATGTTCTGCACCCAGCGCGCCGTAGCACGGGCGGAGTCTCGTTCGGACGCAGGTGGCAGGAGCAGAGACTTGGTGTCGGGATCGTCTACATCTAGCACGGTCACTTCCGGATACTGTTGGCCACACGAGCGACTTCTCTTCCTGTTGATCCGGCTCCCTTTTTCACTCGCCTTGTAAGTCTTTGCCTGTTTGGATCTTCGTTTGGATTTAGGCCTGGGCTCTGTGATGTCTGCAATTTCGTTTTGCTGTTTGCATGACAATGTCTGTCCCGCCTTGATTTCTGAACGTTTGTGTTTGTATCTAGTCCTCTTTGGGTGTGCAGACGGGAGAGACGTGTATGACTCCACCACGATGCTGGGCATGGGGCACTGTGTTCCCATGGAAGTATCCGCCAGATGGTTCCCGTCGCCACACACAATGTACGGTACAGTCACACTCTCACCACCCGCCTTCTCTTGCCCACACACTGGTGCAAACGTCTGCTGGGACACCTGACTGTACAGGTGTGGGGTGTGATTGTACACACTGAAATCCTGCGCGTGACCGGGTGTTGAGACGATGTTATTACTGACGTCAGGCGCCTCGCAAACAGTCAGGTCTTTTGCGTGTTTGCGTGGCTGTTTGTACTTGCGCTTGACGAAGCTGACCACGCACTTCTTGACTTTGGTCTTGTATAGCAGGTACACGACTAGCATACCGAGGATCCCGCCCAGAACCGCAGCCGTGTGCAGCCCAATCTGGGGGTCGTACGAACTGTAAAACTCTTCCTCTGCCTTCAGGTAGTCGTCGGTTGTGCCCCCTTGCCACGCCACTTCCGGGGAAAAGTAATCGCCTTGCTGGTGCGGTGTCGTTCTGTGGGTCTTTCCACGGCTAGCGTTATAGCTGTCGGTGGTGTAGTTGCGGCGGACGTCGCTGGCGATGGTGGGCGTGGCTAGACTGCGGGAGGACGGGTGCAGCATGGGTGTAGTGGAGGCCGGTAAGGCGCCAACATCGTGGGGCTGCGCGCTGGGCGACGGCGCCTGGCCCTTGCTCATCACGTCATCAGCCTGTGGACACGCAAAAGAATGACATCATCAGTATTTGCTGTATGCCTGACGTGTCAGCAGGAAAACAATTCATAACCTGTCGCCATTATTATCCATTGACCCTTTACACCCAGAACGCATCAAGCAACATCAAAATCCAAAAGGCGTAGAGATCCTCAGGAGCCCTCGCATGTATCCAGATTGCTCACGAAGATCGTCATGAGCAACTTGACTGTCGTGATCCTTCATTTAATAACAAGTGGAAGAATAATAACAATCAGACTACAAACATAGCTTTATTTAACTAACTAACTAACTAAACTAACTAAACTAACTAAACTAACTAACTAACTCTGCATTCTTTGTTAGTTCAGCGCCAAAATGTCCTAGAACATGGATTCAAAGTGGTGTCAGCAATAGGCATAGATCCACATGAGCCCACGCAACTGCTGAGGCTCATGAAGATCTATACCTCCTGCGGTCGGGTGGGTGTTCAGATTTTCTCCGGCACTGAACGAGTTAACTAACTAACTAACTAAATTAATTACAAAATAACTGACTAACTAATTAACTAACTAACTAACTGACGACGACGACGGTGATCATGGTGATGATGATGATTACTATTATTATTACTAATAACAACCCCGTCAACTTAAGACAAGAACTGTATACAGTCAGTGCCGTTTCAGTCACAGTCAAATCTGCCGGTGTAATAAGCTAGAAAGACCCCATACGCCAGATCGATCTCGGGGTGATTTTGCTCGGAAAACTGTTACGCCAGATCACTGATCATATCACTCGGTCTGTTTGATTGAATGTGGTCATTACATGCATTCAGTCCTTACAGCCTACAACATGATGTGGATCGACTGTTGATAGTTCAAAGGTGTAATTGGCGCCTCTGGCCACCACCACTGTGGTGTGTGCACCTGCAAAATGCAGAGAACATCCCGACAAAGAGAGAAACACACTTATTAATAGATTGTGTTGTAATTGGTTTTCTATTTCCTAATATTTAGTAATATTTTACAAAATAGACATGTTGATAAATATTAACCCGTTCAGTGCCCGTTGACGGAAACTGTGTCTCTACAGTCATCGTCAGTTCAACATCAACAAGCCCTATCTGTCGTATAAACATGGATTCAAAGTGATGTCATCAAGAGGCATAGATCCTCATGAGCCCCCGCAACTGCGAGGGCTCATGAGGATCTATGCCTCTTGCAGTTGGATGTGTTCAAATTTCCTCAGCACTGAACGGGTTAATTGATTGTAGATTGTATTACACAAAGCAAGTATACACAATTTGCTACTTCGTGATCGGGAAGGTTGACACTTCCGATCAGGAAAAGAGAAGTGACCTTGCTTGTATATAATCTATTTTGAAAATAAAAATATTAATAAATTTTGTTACAGATGTCTTTTGCAAGCGTGTTATTTTTCTCCGTTGGTATGTTTTCTCCAAATATTCTGATGTTTACTCGCAAAACAACGGTCCTTACTGCCTCAACCCACGCGGCACTGATACGCCACACCAGAACACCCATCCATCATGATAGGTCAAGAGTGGTGCCAGAGCAGCTTGGCGCTTCAAGGGATACTGCCTGCTTGGCGTGCCATTGCTAAGTTCTTACGAAAAGTAACTCATCGCGACACAAAGCGTCTGCAACGAATCTTGACAATGATTTAAAGTCCTCTCTCTGCCGAAAGGTACAGTCCAATGCTTCATTTTGTCACTTTTCGCGTCTTCCACGAGAGATGTATCAACCGAAGAGATCAATGGGTAGGGCCTGATTTGCTTGCGTTTTAATTACCAACAAAATCTGAACTTAAAGTAAACTCCATTTTTGTCGGCAACTGTCACTTAAACCCAACACATTAAGACAAAGTTTGCCTAATTTTGGAGGTGACACATAACGACGATGTACCAGTTGCAGGAGACGGATTGAGCTTGATAATTCAAGAGTAGTGCCAGGATATGTTGGCGCCATCAGGCGCCAAGCTAATCTGACACTATCCTTGAATTATCATGGTCGATTTCTCTCAGGCCTTGGTGCATCGGGGCTGACTGGTTTCAATTTTAACAGCATCTGTCCTTTGCATTCACTCATCGGGACACAAACCATCGCCAGTGATTTCTGAAAGTCCTGTCTTCGGCAGCGACAGATGTCCATTGACTGCCACTTAACAAGTCCAACATATCCCAAGATCAACCGTGGCAGCTCAATCCATAGCTATCAGTCATCGCGACACAAACCATTTCCAGCAAAATCTAAAAGAAAAGTCATTTCCTCGGTAGAGGTAGTCGTCCAATTGCTATGTTTCTTACAATTTTACATAGTTACAAAAGATGGATAGATGATGGCACCTCAAGAATAGTGCCTGATTAGTGTCTGATTAGCTTACCTTTCGCAAAGTCATTAAATTCGAACATTCGGATCAAACATAGCAACTCAAGAATAGTGCCTAATTACCTTACCTTTTATTTTCAAAGTCTTTAGCTATCAGTCATCGCAACAGAAACTATCGCCAACGAATTCTGAATGTAAAAGTCATTTCTCTCTGTCCAGCGGCAAGCGTCCAATGGTTCACTGGTGTTGGTGATGGCTAAATTCCAAAGTCATATATGGGAATGGATTACAGCAACCATGACAGCTTAAACAGGTGCCAAGCTAATCACGGTCCCTGAGCTCTCACGGTCACTTCAGTTTTCTAAATTAACGATTTAAAAGAAAAAAATAAGAATAGGGGTCAATAACAATGGCATCCATTTGGCTCTGGCGGCGAAAGGGGTAGAGTGTAAGCCGCCATGGCAACAAGATGTCTCCTTTACAAGCTACGGTAGAGAAATGGGGTTTTAGTTCCGTGTGTATCGATCTACAGTATCGGGCTCCGCGCCCAGCAGCAAAACGTATTCCAGCCCACGACGGCCGCAGTAGGCCCGCGCACAGCCGTGCGCGGGCCCACTGCGGCCGTCGTGGGCCTGAGGACCTTTGCTTTCCTGGGGCTGTCCCGCCGTGAGAGACGGCGCAAAGAAATACTCAGCAAAGAAAGGAACACGCTTAGAATGGACAGGTACAACACAGTTATCAGTCACCAGTTGCACCCTCACCTTAACTCATTCAGCCCGGCGCACGTATTTCCCAAATTTTGGAGGCGTCATATAACGACTATGCACCTGTTGCAGGAGATGGATCGACCGTGATTTTTCAAGGGCAGTGCCAGATTAGCTTGGCGCCAACAGGCGCCAAGCTAATCTGGCACTACCCTTGAATTACCATGGTCGACTTATCTCCTGCAGTAGTGAGTAAGGGCTAGTGAATGGGTTAAAACAAAAAAAGTATATTCATACACACAGTCAGATTCTATATTTAACACGAAAATGTAACAAAGTGTGAAGTATTTGGACGACCTAGGCTGGTTATTTGGCAGTCGCCGTATTGTTCAGTTTTTGGGGCATACAGTGGAACAGAGAGTGTTCACATAGGTCGTCTGGCTTTTTAAGATGACGTTTTCATCAAAATTTGGGGTTTTGTGTTTTTGTTTTTTGATTGTTTTGTTTGTTTTTTTGGCTCACGTGTCACTCTTCTGTACCACTCCAAGATCAAATCTGACAAATGCCAGTGTGTTCATTTTCGAAAAAGCTAGGTTTTCCTTGTTATACAATGAAATTCTCGCTTTTCTCAAAAAATGGACACACTGGATGTCGCCATTATAGCGGCGGAAATATCACTCATCGTTATTTGACCTAAAATAAGTTACTTTTAGTCAGCTCATATCAGTTGCTGACTGCTCTACTGTCGTAAAAATGTGGGAGATGGCCTCTGTAGAGTCCATTGCAGTTCAGGAGATAGATGGACCATGACGTACATTCAATATACGACGCAGGCCCGAGCCGCGCACTTGGCACACGTGAGAATTTGCCGTTCTTGTCTCTTGTAAATTCACCCATCCTCTCAGCACAGGCTGCCAGACTTGCTGCATCAAGAAAGGGATTGACCATGATAGTTCAAAATGTCGCCAGTATAGCTTAACGTCTGACTTGCTGGTCTGGCACCACCCTTGAACTATAATAGTTGCTCCGTACTCTTTTGCCATTTGTCAAGCTGCTAAGCTACATACGACTGCCTAGGGAACATATCTAAATTTGAACCAGCAAGGGCAAGGATCTTCATGAGCCCCTGCATCTGCGGGGGCTCATGAAGATCCATGCCCCTTGCAAATGAGAGGGAAAAGGCGTTTGGTGCATGACTGCGAGATAATGAAATAGCCGCGAGGGGAGATGACTGCGCCCAGCGATGTGAGATAACTAATGTACACAACGTAAAGGGAAACAAACTACAGTAACAATACAAATGACCGTCGGTAGAGGTTCAACATTACACGTGCTTCGACGTGAACAGTGGATTAATAAGCCCGGATAAACATGCGATATCGCATGTTTGTCCGGGCTTATTAATCCGTTGCTCTCTTCGAATCACGCGCAATTTTGACGTACTTCTGATTTCCGAACAACGATAAATTAAAAACCGGACAACAACACGATTCGCAGGCTTGTAATAATAATAAAGGAGATTTGTTAAGCACTTATTCTAAAAGTATCTCAAAGCGCTGATACAATGAAAAGGCTAACAGCTAACACGCACACACACACACACAACATACGCATACACACACACACACACACACACACACACACACACACACACACACACACACACACACACACAAACACACACACATAATTATATATATACGATTACAGTGCGTCTCAAAAGTATTAACATTCTTGTCACAGTACTGCGCTACCCAAGCAAGCAGACTGATTATATCCCATCTAGGCGCTCGCTGCCCCAGTAGCAATATGCCTTCGGGCCGACAACAGCCGCAGTTGACCAGCGCACAGCCGTGCGCGGGCCAAATGCGGCCGTCGTCGTCGGCCCGAGAACGTTTTGCCTACTCAATTCTGACGGCGATCAAAGCACTGGTGACAAGGAAATGACTTCACTGCGACCCAGACTGCCTCCCAACGCGTAAAAACCATCGGGCCGACATCATCGGCCGCCGTTGGCCAGCGAACGACCGTGCGCGGGCCAACGGCGGCCGCTGTCGGCCCGATGGCCTTTGCGCACTGGGCTGGGACTAGCGACACGGGGCCAGGGTAGTTGGGGTGGGTGTAGGGCGTGTGTGTGTGTGTGTGGGGGGGGGGGGGGGTAGTGGGCCAGTATTCATCCCCTTTCTTCAACAACTCTGCCAGTGCAGTGCCTGATAGACCATGACAGTTTATGTGCCAGATGGTACAAAAAAACGAACAGCGTGGCGCCTACCACCGTGATAGTTCTTCAGGTGGTGACATCAGGCATGGCTTCTGGCACCACCCTTGAACCATCGTAGAGTACGTGTGTCTCGCCAATGTGTCGGGGCTTAATGAGTCGAGCTCCTACAGCCCAGACAAAATGCGACTGGCCATTTCGCTAAGGTTAATAGAACCTTCCGTCCCAGCGGAATGCTAAAATAGCCACAAAATAACCAACGTCCAACTTGAGCTGCTTGAGGAACAGATCTATTATTTGAACCAGCAAGGGCATGGATCTTCATGAGCCCCCGCATCTGCGGGGGCTCATGAAGATCTATGCCCCTTGCAAATGGGAGGGAGAGGGCGTTTGACGCACGACTGCGAGACAATGAACTGGCTGCGAAGAAAGATAACCGTGCTCAGCGATGTGTGATAACTAATGTACACAACGTGAAGGGAAACTACAGTAACAATACAATGATCCCCAGCGAAAAATTATTATCATCATCATCATCATCATCATCATGTTCACCATCATCATCATCCGGGAGCTGGGTGCCGGCTTGGTGGTAGAGTGTTCGACTCTCGACCGAAAGGTCCCAGGTTAGAAATCCAGCTGGGGTCAAATTTTGTTTAGAAACTATTTCGGTGCCCCGTCTTTGAAATCACCTTCGTAGTGGACTAAAGACGTTAAGCCCTAAACGTTTAACGTTTTTTTATCATCATCATCACAAAAAACAACAACATTAAAGTAGCATTACGTATACTATCTGAAGACACATTTCAGCATCTATGTGTTTGTTATGCTTTGACGACACACCTAATGAACTTTAAGAGCAGTTTAAACATGCAGCAAAAGCACCCACGTAATCGCACTAATTAAATTTTATTCTGCCCAGCCGTTAGCGTATCAATCTATTTTTAGCTGTATGATCGCGTAGGTTAGTGTCACGTTTGTACGCGACCAGCGGAGGCTCAGGAAATATGTCTTTCAATACTGTGTCATTCTGAATGATGTGGAAGTTTCTGAGGAGAATGTTTTTGATGGGGATGTTGTGAGGATGATACACAGGACCGGCCGGTCCTCTGCAGCACTGTGAGTTTTTCCCGCAAAGCGTCACTTCTGCTTGTGGCCTCAGCTTTAGAACGAGCGGTGTTGACGATGTCTTGCGTCATTATGTGTGTGTGTGTGTGTGTGTGTGTGTGTGTGTGTGTGTGTGTGTGTGTGTGTGTGTGTGTGTGTGTGCGCGTGTGTGTGTGTGTGTTTCTTTTTTTTATTATTATTTTTTTACGTCATTCTAAATTCTCTCAATGCAGGATGACGTCTTTTCTTTCTATCGTGCTCTTTTCTGTTCTACGTTTGTTTCCATGTCACCTGAAGAAGGATCTTTGATCCGAAACGTCGTTTTCCTTGTTTCTATTTTAAAGGGTTTTCTACCTCTATCTTCTGTTTTTCTTTCTATAGTGTGTTCTTTTCTGTTCTACGTTGTTTCCATATCACCCAGAAGAAGGATCTTTGATATGAAACGTTGTGTTTCATGTATCTACCTCAAATGAGTTTCAACCTCAATTTTCTGCTTTCCTTTCACATGAAACCCTTGCGGCAACTGTTTTACTACATTGCAATGTTTGTTTTCTAGTTGTTTTTAGTGGAGAAAGCATGGAATACACGCTGACGTTTTGTCTACCGTATTGAAAATACTGAAGACTTTAGGATGGGGCTGGTCGGAGCCCGTTCAGTAGAATGCAAAGGACATAACAGGCGGGCGGGCCTCAGATTGTGGTAAAGAAGTAACAAGATCAAAACGACGTAATGTCTAGCTACTCTAACCTTGCTGTTGAAAGCACTTTTTGGGCGCAAAAGGCCGCGCGCGCGCGTGTGTGTGTGTGTATGTATGTGTGTGTGTGTGTGTGTGGTGTTGTGTGTGTGTGTGTGTATGTATGTGTGTGTGTGTGTGTGTGTGTGTGTGTGTGTGTGTGTGTGTGTGTGCGCGCGCGCGCGCGTGTATGTGTGCGTGTCTGTGTGTGTGCGTATTTGCGTATGTAAACACTAAAATCTCCGAAGCTGGCTTACGTACAAGCATGCAAATATAGGAAATGCTTCATTCAGGGGGTGTCTAGGCGCCCATCCGAGAATATTGAAATTGGATGTCTCATTCAAGAGTTAAATGACTGTTTACAGAAAGTCGGTTGACCCATATTGGAGTCCTTAATTTTGATTATATGCACTTGAAATGTTGGATAATTATAGCTAGTTTGTAGAAAGATATTGGATGAGTTCGTTTGCCAGCTGTGTACCTCTTCAACCCTTTAAAAAAAAAATTTTTTTTTTAATTTAAAAAAAATTCAATGCAATTTCATCGGAAGAATGAGACACTGACGGTGACATAAAAGCAGCAAACGCATCAGTGTTTTATACAATGTTCCTAAGTGACGCAAAGCACCAACACGTAAGTGTTTTACCTGTGTATGAGCGGGCGCAATGTTCTCCTTGATTTAGAAAGACAGTCTCTCTAGTTTTGTTATCATGTTTGCGAACGTATTGTGGAAAATGTGGAAAACGCATGCAAGCTCATACAGAAGAGGCTTTGTGGGCATGGGCCATCCCACCTTGTTCTTCAAAATGGCTGTGGATACGCCAGCCCACAGAACGTATAACTGGTAGGAAGCGCCGTGTGTCTGCCGTCTGTGTTTGTGTGTGCCATTGCCGTGCGGATTGGAGGTGGGAGGAGGGGGTGGAGTTAAGATGAAGAGAGATGAATCAGAAGGATAAGCTTAAAAACAGGAGCAACTCAAAATGTTTCTAAAAGAAAAACGCACGTGAGCTCAAAAACAATACGGTAGACTTTGGGATGGAATCCTCATCTTGTTCAACACAGGAATAATGTTTGCATCTAATGTTTTCAGTTAACCTAAAAACTACTCTCAGATTGACTCATTTGAGACGTGACACATACGGATACGCGACAATATGAATTAACTATTTCTATCCCAGACACACCGCAGCAAGATAAGGATCGACCACGATAGTTCAAGGGTGATGCCAGAATAGCTTGGCGCCTATGGGCGCCAAGCTATTCTGGCATCACCCTTGAACTATCATGGTCGATCTATGTCCGGCTCTAGAGTGCAGTCTTCAGAGAACAACGGCAAAATTTGGGGATTTCGTTGTTGGGGTAGAATGAGTTAAGGGAGGGAGGAGGCCGAGGGGGCGGGGGAGTCGCAGGGGAGGGTGGCTGTTCACTTTGAGGCTATTAAGTCATGTATTCACCTTGACTTTGTTTTGGCAGTTTAGGAAAGTACGATTTTGTAAACACGACTAATGTTTGGACAAACTTTTTGACATATCAAGGGTCACGACAAACATTTGTGTTACGAATAACGGAGATAAAAAGAACATCACGCGACGTCACGCTGACAATTTATGTCGTGCCCCTTTTCATAAAATAATAAGCTAAACGGGTCAAGGCTATTTCCGTCACGAGTAGCGGAAATACAAAGCAATCACGCGTCCTCTGGTTAACCTGTGTCCGGCCTCTTTTTGTTCACTGTCATAAAGCACTCTCAGTACTGCTGGCCTGCAAAAAGACAATAACCCATTTAGCCTCAACACCCAGCAGCAGGAGATGAATTGATCATGATAATTCAAGTGTAGTGACAGATGAGCTTGGCGCCTTCAGGCACTACCTTTGAATTATCATGATCAATCCATCTCCTACAACTGGTACATACCGCCGTGAGATGGCCTTAGTCGCCTGCTCGGCGTTAAACCCAACTAACTAACTAACTAACTAACTGGTACATAGTCGTTAGAGAACGCCTCAACAGTTTGGAAATGCGGCTGTGGGGGTTAAGGGGGTTGGCCCGTCGCTTCGCCATGCAATGCAATCGTCCACAGATCAGTACCGATCTCCTCTAAGCGAGGGACACGAACATAGATCAGGCCAGCACAAGGCAAACATCTACACACACACACACACACACACACACACACACACACACACACACACACACACACGCACGCACCCACGCAAGAGCAGATTTTCATGAGTCTCCGCAGGACTGCGGGTTCTCATGAGAATCTATGTGTCCTAGAGATAAAAGTTGATTGAATATGTGAACGATATCCAGTGATCTAAATCTGTGTGTTCCATAATGCATCTGTGTATCAGTTACGGTCATTTCCTGTTTCACGAGAATTCTGGGAAGGGAACAAGATGACGGAGGAAATACAGGCGAAAGGCGATCTTGATCAAAGCAATTATGGCCAATAACAGATATTACACTCACTGACGTAAAGAATGGCATACCGACTTTCACGTGAAACAGAGTAATAGGCAAGGCTCTCTCTCTCTCTCTCTCTCTCTCTCTCTCTCTCTCTCTCTCTCTCTCTCTCTCTCTCTCTCTCTCTCTCTCTCTCTCTCTCTCTCTCTCTCTCTCTCTCTCTCTGTCCTATTCTGGGCCAAATTATGGAATTTTGTTCCGGCAGATATTAGAGCAGCGCCATCGGTTAGAACATTTAATCCATCTGCTGAAGTATCTCAGGAATACTTGAAATGCTGTTAAGAGTAAAACACGTGACTATGGCTTTCGTTTCTCACGTGACTATGGCTTTTCGTTTCTCACGTGACTATGGCCTTTCGTTTCTCACGTGACTATGGTTTTTCGTTTCTCACGTGACTATGGTTTTCGTTTCTCAACGTGACTATGGTTTTTCGTTTCTCACGTGACTATGGTTTTTCGTTTCTGAAGTTGGTGTAGTAAACCTTCAATACGTACATAGAGTAGACTTGTTGAAGCTATTCTTGTAAGCGCTTGTTTGCCCCCCCCCCCCCCCCCCACACACACACACACACAGAGCTATATCAGTGTATTTTTAATTTTTACCATTTAATTTTATTTTATTTATTTGTTTATTTATTTATTTTTACCGTGTAACTTCTTGTAAATGCCCGATGCGCACATGTATGCATGCAAACACAGATTTCAGTTTACACTTTTTTTTTCTTTCTTGTAAATGTATTCTTACTTTGTACTTTTCCCCACCCGGGTCTGCCCTGGAGACTTGGCTCGGGTTAACTACTTTCTTCTTCTTTTTTTTTTCCTCTTCCAGGCAGTGTGTGTGTGTGTGTGTGTGTGTGTGTGTGTGTGTGTGTGTGTGTGTGTGTGTGTGTGTGTGTGTGTGTGTGTGTGTGTGTGCGTGCGTACACCAAATCATTGAAATGGGTTACTTTCTTTACCATCCTTATGCAAAATGGGTGTGTGTAAAATTCTGGGTGACCAAGTCAGACACCCATTTTTTCTGAGGGTTGTTTCTGTATTATCTTTCATTCAAAAGTCAGAAAAAAATATCAAAATACGATGTCCCCATTTTAACAGATTTACTTCATGGTTGTGTTTCAGGGATGCCCTGGGCCTGTGTGTGGACACGGAAGCGGCCGGAGTGTTTTCAGATCAATTTGATGATCGCTGATTGGTTAGCCCAACACCGATGAACGGAGTTGTTTCCCTTGCTTAAACGTCTTTCGTCTCCAACCATCACCGGCCATTCTTTCCCGTTTGCAGAGGTACTTTATGCAATATTTCTTAGTTAAGAGCACGCCCAAATGTACTTGTTCAGTGCAGTTATTTAACTGAGAGATGCCTCCAATCCCCGATACCCGTTTGGCCCAGAAAAATAAGGCGTCTGCTTCAGCCGTGGCTCAATCCGTGTCTACCTCTCCGCTCTGACCGTTGAGTCTTGTAGTAAAAGATAATAGAACCCCACGATTTTAACAAAAGCTTTCTTCTTCAATGAAAGGAATTCGTTCAATAACCCCATTACAAGGTCAATCTGCCACGCGATTTTGTTTCTTCTTTTTTTTCTGACATGTGTTAACTTGCCACATGCATGCACAGTATCAGTTGACTTTTTTTTTAAAAAACAAAAATGGCGCCAGATTTCAATCCTCGTTCGCAAAACTGCCTCGTGATTCGAAGAACAAACGTCCACAAACAGGTCTTTAGGAATGTGCAACTGAAGTGTCGCTTTTTACTGTATTGCCAGTTTTTAGTTCTCAGGGTCACCCTGGTCAGCCCCACAGGGTGGGTTTTTCTCTCTATTATGGGGCATGTGTTTCTGTCTACCCTTTGTCCATTCACCTGTATTTGCCTTTTTAAAACTCTCCCTACTGTCTGCACTGCCTGTAGCTCTTGATATTGGATGTGTGTTGCTAAATGGTCTTAGCTTTATGTCTTGGCCCCATGTGTTAGGTTTATTTAACTCAGACACACCACGGCAGGATAAGGATCGACCATGATAGTTCAAGGGTGATGCCAGAATAGCTTGGCGCCTACAGGCGCCAAGCTATTGTGGCATCTCCCTTGAACTATCATGGTCGATCTGTGCCCTGCACTGCAATGCAGTCTTGAGAGGACAGGGGCAAAATTTAAGGATTTTGGTGTTGGGGTAGAATGAGTTAACGTATTTGACCGGCAGGCGACATACATGGCAATGTTCTGTTCAGGTGTTTTTTTTTTCACAAGCAGTGCAGGCACGTCCTGAGAAAGCCTTGTTGCTGTCGGGACGTTAAGCAATGTACAATCAATCTGATTCAAAATGTCAGTTGGTTTACATGGTTGTATTGGACATGTTCTCAGCAACACCGTTTTGGTCACACCGGCTCAGGACTTTCTGCACACACCCAGCGCCGGATGGCAGCAGGATGTCCAAACCCATCGGGATCTATGCTGCAGAATCATGGCCCCCCAGCCTCTGCCACAGAGGGTGCGTCTGGTAGGAGGGTGCATGGACGGCAGCGGAATGCTCCCAATTACAAACTGGTAAGTTTTAAAGTGATTCTATGATCATCTTCATTTTATTGGCTGGCGTGCGTGCGAAGCAAAAGTGAGTTTATGTTCTGGGCCACTGGTCGTCCGTCCGTCGTCCATGGTAAACTTTAACTCATTCTACCCCAACACCAAAATCCTTAAATTTTGCCCCTGTCCTCTCAAGACCGCATTGCAGCGCAGGACACAGATCGACCATGATAGTTCAAGGGTGATGCCAGAATAGCTTGGCGCCCGTAGGCGCCAAGCTGTTCTGGCATCACCTTTGAACTATCATGGTCGATCCTTATCCCAGGGGTGGGATTCTTCCGCGTTTCCGCGGATTTCCGAGGAAATTCTTTCACAATTCCGCTGAAGCATATTTATTTTCCGCGTCTAATAACAACGAAAAAGACGAAAAAAAAAATTCTTCTTAAATGGCAACAAAATCTCAAATGGGTTGGATTTGTATGTAGTTTGGTTCACTATCGCCCGACACTTCCGGTAGCTTTAGGTCGCAGTGAAAAATGGCGGTGAAAAAGGATATTGTCCAAGACAGAGTGCCGTTTAGTGTGCATCTGAACATAAACTGGTACGCACATTCCATTTTTATACTGCAGATCAGGAGTGTCATAACAAAGTCCATTTTCGGGTGTGTTTGGTCTCACTCCCCCTGTCGGTTTTTGGATACTTTGGCGAACGGTGGACACGCGCCTATCCCCCCCCCCTCCCCTGTCGTTTGATTTTTCGGCCGCTGAAAATGAAGGACAAGGCCCCCCCCCCCCCCCCGCCCCCCCCCCCCCCCCCCCCCCCCCCCCGTCGTTTGATTTTCCGCGTTTTCTTTGTTACTAGAATCCCACCCCTGTTATCCTGCTGTGGTGTGTCTGGGGGTAGAATGAGTTAACGGTGGCATTTTCTCGGAGACTATTCAAGCCACATTTTTCAAGCTTGGCCCAAGAATACTTTGTGGCAAGACCTTTTTAAACATGCCAATTTGAGTGACCTCTCTCAAAGGGTCACGCAGGGTTGACAAATGTGTGAAAACTGCTTGCGTTTTCAGAAAACGTGGATTCTGACTGCTGCAGAAGCCAGCCCTCGTCACCGAGGTCACACATATGTAAATCGGTCATACACGGGATTACTCTTTTTATTCTTGTGCAAGGCCCCTTAAACCAAAATTGGGCTGTTTCTGTTTCTAATGAAGCTTTGGTTTCAATCTTTCTTTCTTTCTTTCTCCAGTTGGCAAATGGCGCCTGGGATGGACCCGAGACTGAGAGTAGTGCCAGCGCATCGCAATACGAGGGCAGTGATGACGAGGAGTTTGTTCCTGGCTCCAGCTCACCGGATTCAGAGGGTGTGTCGGCATCAATTGCTGGGATCTCTGACATAGACAATATTGCATCGACTATGTTAGATTTCATCAAAGTGGCAGGTTCGGGGTGGCCAGGTGTTGGTGACGCTAGTACCAGCAAGGTGCAGTGTGCGTTAGGGGGTGGCAATGAGAATGTGGATAGGCAGGAGGAACATGATGCTGGAAAGAGTGAGGAAAGAGCACTTACAGAAGAAACAGGTGTGCACGTGTCGCAGAGAGGGAAAGGAAAGTACAAATGGGACAAGAAACATGCATGCAAATTGTGTGGCAAGCTTGTCTTGAAAATGAGCACGCACTTACAAGATGTCCATGCAGATGAGGCAGACGTTGCTAAAAATTTGTCGATGAAAAAAGGGACCAAGCAGAGACGTCGAGCATGGATCAGACTACAAGATGAGGGTGATTACATGCATAACGTTGCTGTTCTTGAAAACAAATCCGGATGTTTGATTCCTAAGTATCGCACCAAAACTAGTAAGGTAGACGACCTTCTCGCCTGTAGCCATTGCAAAGGGCTCTATAAAAAAAAAGCTGATCTCTGTACACTCAAAACGTTGCTGTCAGAAGCCAGGAGGGTTTCAGATCACTCGGCGAGGAGACGCGGCGCGCCGTGGTCGGCTAATGCTTCCAATACCCTTAGACGTTGAATTTTCATTCTATCACAAGGTCTTGGCCAGCCAGAGAGATGATGAGATAAGCCGTCTCATCAGAACTGACCCCTTGCTTCTTGAGTATGGAAAGAGATTATTTGACCGCAGGGACATTGAAGAACACACGGCTGGACAAATCAGCTCCAGGATGCGGGAGTTAGGGAGACTATTAAAGATTATCAGAGTGAGGTCAGAAATGAAAATCGCAAGTTTAAATGCTGTGATCAATTCCGCTAGCTTTGATCATGTCCTGGCTGTAAAAGAGCTAGCAGATTTTGATGAGGATACACATCAGTTCAAAAAAGGCAATCTCGCAATGCGCATAGGCCATGCTTTGAAAAAGTGTTCACAGATCAAACAGTCACAGGCATCCAAACAGCTTGGGCAGGGTTCAGACGACAGGTGGCGACAGGAGCTCTCTGAGGCGCAGCGGTTTGACTCTGTCTTCAACGGGGACTGGTATGATTGTGTGTCCGCTACAGCAGCCCAGTCGGTCGGGAAAATGACCATGAACAAACCCAAGCTGATCCCATCATGTGAAGATGTGAGGAAGGTCCAACAGCTTCTTGAGACAAGGATGGTTTCGGAAGATTATCCGACAGTGGTTAAAGCAACTCTTTGTGCTGTATCACTTTTCAACCGAAAACGAGGGGGAGAAGTTCAGAGAATGAAGGTGTCAGACTTCCAGAATGCTAAGATTGGATCGATCACCAATCAGGATATCTTGAAAGGTCTCACAGAGGTTGAGAAGAAAATGGTGAATCATTTTCAGCGAGTGGAAATCAGAGGCAAGTTTAATAGGAGTGTTCCCGTTTTGCTGACGAAGAAGATGATGACAACTGTGGACAGAATCCTTCAAATGAGGCAATCAGTGCCAGCTCTCGCTGATTCCCAGTACATCTTTGCCACACCTTCTGGGCAGAGGCCTTACAGAGGCCATGATGTTGTGAAGGCCCATGCCCTAAAAGCAGGGGTGTCATACCCAGCCATGTTCACATTTACTCAGTTGCGGAAGCAGGTTGCAACTTTGGCTCAGTCAATGGCCATCTCGGAGTTAGACCAGGATCAGCTGGCAGATTTCCTTGGCCATGATATTCGGATACATCGCCATATCTACCGCCAACCTCAAGACGTCCTTCAAAAGGCAAAAGTGGCAAAGATTCTTCTGTCAGTTAACAATGGGATGACAGATTTTGAGAGTTGCATTAGAGCTGAGCTGGGCGATGATGAAGAGATTGACTTTGACAATGAAGACACATCAGAAACTGGCAGAGAGGTCTCGGGGGGAACAACACCTGTGAATGAAGCAAGTAGCAAGTCAGCAACACAGGAATCGATGAGCATGACGGAGAAAAGACGTCCAGAGCCTGATGACAATCTAGATAGTTTTGATGACGACAGTACTGCGTCAGCTCCTGTTCGAAAGAAAGCTAGATTTACAAGGAAACCATGGGGGGAAGCTGAAGAGAAAGCTGTTCAAACTCGTTTCAAGACACACCTCGTTATGAACAAACTTCCTGGAAAGGCCGAGATACAGTACGCAATGGCAGAGGAACCTGCACTTAGACATAGGTGCTGGACAAACATTAAGGATTACGTCCGCAACAGACTGAAAAAGTTACAAAAGAAATGAATTGAGGTTCCCCGCCACTCGCGGCATTTTCGATTTCATACAGATTTATTACATGAGTGTTATTATTGGGGTGGTTTCAGCATGTATAGCCTGCTTTTGTTTTTATCTGATGGACGCCTGGATCATTTTGTATACTGTATAACCTTTGGATTTGCAAAACAAAACAGCCGGCTGGGGACAAAAGACAATAATAAGATAAGAAAACCATTGACAATGTAAAGATTGATTACAAGAGTGTTATTGGGGGGGGGGGGCGGATCATTTTGTAATATACTGCATGCCATTTTAAAAACTCTGCAAATGAAAGAATGGTTGGTTATACTGCATACCATTTTAAAAACTCTGCAAATGAAAGAATGGTTGGTTTGTTGGAGACGAAAGACGTTAAATAAAGGCTGAAGTTTCAAGTGATTTCTTATGTTGTCAGTTAATTAATTAATGTCAGTGTTCTGTTCTGTCATTTTAACTCATTCTACCCTAAGACCGGAATCCCCAAATGTTGAAGTCGTCTTCAGAAGACTGCGTTGCAGTGCAGGACACAGTCCACCATGATAGTTCAAGGGTGATGCCAGAATAGCTTGGCGCCCATAGGCGCCAAGCTATTCTGGCATCACCCTTGAAATATCATGGTGGATCTTTATTTTGCTGTGGTGTGTCTGGGGTAGAATAAGTTAAGCCCAAATGTTGAAGTCGTCTTCAGAAGACTGCGTTGCAGTGCAGGAGACACAGATCCACCATGATAATTCAAGGGTGATGCCAGAATAGCTTGGCGCCCATAGGCGCCAAGCTATTCTGGCATCACCCTTGCACTATCGTGGTGGATCTTTTATTTTGCTGTGGTGTGTCTGGGGTAGAATAAGTTAAGCCCAAATGTTGAAGTCGTCTTCAGAAGACTGCGTTGCAGTGCAGGACACAGATCCACCACGATAGTTCAAGGGTGATGCCAGAATAGCTTGGCGCCCATAGGCGCCAAGCTATTCTGGCATCACCCTTGAACTATCGTGGTGGATCTTAAATTTTGCTGGGGTAGAATAAGTTAAGTGTTCGTTTCTTCGTCTGGATCTTTTTCTATCTTTCATATTTTTCCACACTTTTTGACCCGCATCATAGTCATACTGAGGCTAATAGCTTCAAATTTGTTCACTGCCATAATTCTATGCAAGCTACATTACAGTACTTACAGATGAGGATATAGACCAATGGCTTTAGTTCAAGGGTGGTGCCACAATAGCTTGGCGCCTAGAGGCACCAAGCTATTCTGGCACTAACCCTTGGACTATTTCAGTCTCACTAGTTGCACACACTGGTGTATTCCGAATGATAAGGGTTAATATTCAAAATGCTCTGTTGCTGTTTGTCTGAAACTCCAGAGTACCCAAAAACACAAAAAAGTCCTTTAATTTCCAGAATACATTATGTTGATTCTCACATCAATGCCATGATAAACTGTTTTGCTTCAGAAGGACAAAACGCAGCAATGTTTAAAAGATTTCCTCTGTAAAAATCATAATCGAAAGGTTTCGGGCCAGTGTTTATTGAATTTTGCACCATACAATGTAAAGAATGTTAAAGCACACATACACATTAAGTTGGGAAAAAAAATTAATGTGGAAAAGAAGTATTCCATGAACTTGACCTTATTACAGACGCCTACTGTTGTGAAGACACCCATTTTGACTGTAATGCCAGTCCCACCCACTTTATTGGCAGAAACCCATTTTTTTCGGCATCTAGTGGCTCTGTTTCTAGAAAATGTCTATTTTATTTTAAGTTATAGAGCTTAGTTATAAGGTGAGTTCTAAACATTCGCATCAATTCCAGAGCCCTAGAATAAATAGAAATATGGGAACTCATTTTCACATGAAATGGTAAGTAACCCACTGTGAGGCTTATGTGCGCCTGTGTGCGTGTGTGTGTGTGTGTGTGTGTGCGTGTGTGTGTGTGTGTGTCTTCTGAGTGCTTGCGTGCGTGCGTATGTGCGTGCGTGTGATGTTTGTGTGTATGTTTTTGTGTGTGCGTGTGTGTGTGTGTGTGTGTGTGTGTGTGTGTGTGTGTGTGTGTGTGTGTGTGTGTGTTTGTGTGTGTGTGTGTGTGTGTGTGTGTGTGTGTGTGTGTGTGTGTGTGTGTGTGTGCAAGGACATGATTGAAAACAGGTCTATGTACCTAATCATTTATCTTTGAAAAATAAGTTTCATTTCATTTCAAATAAAGTTTCATTTCATTTCATTTCTCTCTCTCTCTCTCTCTCTCTCTCTCTCTCTCTCTCTCTCTCTCTCTCTCTCTCTCTCTCTCTCTCTCTCTCTCTCTGTGTTTTATTTATCTCTAAGATGCATTTTTGAACATTCACAGAGTGTTTAAAAATTTGTTTCAGCCATACAAGAGGTACTGACCGCATTTGGAAAACTGGTACATCCAGAAAATTAGTCCCGTGATCCTGATACAAACAAATTTCTGAAGAGCTAATTCAAGAAGCAGTGGATAAATATATATTATATGTATAAATATGAATTATTGTTGTATATTATTATTATTATTATTATTATTATTATTATACTAAATGAACGCTAACCTGAGTGATGGTGGAACCATGTTGTGCTCACTGCATGGCGAATGGTCCCGCATCATCCCGCCAGTGGGCCGTCTTACACATTTCTGGACAAAGAGAAGACAACATGCTTAGTATACACCTCGCTTCCTTTTCATGAACACGGCCGGATTACAGGCTCGTAATATCACAATCACGCGTGCATTAGGCCAGCAAACAATTTGTATCACATATACGGACAAATCGTATCTCCGCAGCAGAGGCTCATAGCCACTTTGTGGTTCAAACACAGCGGCGGAGAAGAACGCCCATGCAAACCCTGACAGCAGTCCTTGTCGTCATTTTACTGTACAGCCGGCGAATCCAAGAGGGTTTTGACAGATTAACCCCACGAACCAATTTTCAAGAGACATAGATCCTCATGAACCCCAAGGTTGGCTTGGGCCCTTTGGCGTTTGACTAACAAAATATTTCAGAATCACAAGGTGCGTTCGCTGGTTGTGGAGAGGTTATACAAATTAAAAAATAACTGAGAAACGATAAATTGCAAAGTAAGATGTCACTTAACCCCTTAATTGCCGGAGCAAGGCGAATGCTACTCGTCTGCAAGAGATATAGCCGGTGGGGGCTCATGAGGATTTATGTCTCTTGTTAGTTCTGTGTTCTTTGTGCCCGCGTTTGGTCCCATTTCATTTGCGTTCTTAACACGAGTGTCGAGTTAGTGTGCAGTGGTTTCAGACGCGAAATCCGCGTCCACTGGCAGTCAAGGGGCCGGGTTTTGTTGGAAACCAAACACCATCTGCCTTTGTTGGCAACATAGTGGAGGACTATGGCACCAATCTGAAATTAAATCTGAGACAAAGTTTGTACATGACTTCATATTAATCAAACTGATTCATTCAAACAACAAAGTAAATCACGCGTGATAAAATTCTCGTTAAGTAACTCATCACATCTTGTGGATGAAATTATCAAATTTTCTTAGATTTCCTTTGAGGCCTATCTCACAGACCTGTAGACACATCCACCATGACAGTTCAAGGGTGGTGTCGGAGTTGCTTAGCGCCTGTAGTCCACCTCACAGTTCTGTAGACTGATCCATCATGATAGTTCAGGGGTGGTGTCGGAATAGCTTGGCGCCTACAGGCGCCAAGCTATTCTGACACCACCCTTGAACTATGATGGTCGATCCACATCCTGTCGTAGCATGCCAGGGCTTTATGGATTAAAACTCACATTCAAATGAAGCACACGCGGTGGATTTTCCCTAACGGGAGTTCGCGTGTGATTTAATATTCATATCAGCATGAGCTTCTCAAGTGGGAACTCATAACGAATTGATCGAACTGCTTGTCGGCCTTTGTCTCAGTGCGTGTGAAGTGGAGTACCGCATTAAACATTTCCACAAAACACCTTCAGCCAGTGGAGCGCAAAATTCTATAATGTACGGTTCGGTCTGCAAGGGCGCGATTCAGAGGATGCCTGGACTGGGAGGGGGGGTGGGGCACAACCCCCCCCCCACCCCTCCCCGTGCATATTTTCTGGACTGGATCATTTCTAGGACAACAATCGAAATGAAAATACAACTAGAGTAAATCCAGACCACAACAGTGGCTGGTAAGCACGTAAAATATAAAGAAAATCTCTACAAAGAAACTGAGAAACACAGTTAGAAAGAGCAAATACAGCTCGTTTGTGTTGAAATTGCTCTTTCATGGCGTGTTTCTTTCTTTTGGGGGATTTTCTTTTCAAACATACTATTGTGTTGTAATTTGTTTCCTAAGCGCATTTCTTTCTTGGGGGGGGGGGGAGGGGGGAGGGGGGGGGGGTAAGACACACTTTAAGTTTTCACAGCTGAAAATTTTTATTTGTTGCGAGATGACATTTTTGTACTCGGGACACAACACCGATGTAAGGACGTATTCTTAACGCATTCGAGCCGTGCCGCACCCGGCCGCGTATCCGGATGCGGCACGTCTCGAATGAGTTAAAAAGGGGCTGATCACGTCCACATACACTTGTCCTCCTCCCCGCCTCCACCCGAACACTCTATCAAAACATGATGCAAACGGGCACTTCGATTATTTAATGGTGCTAGTTTTCTGTTGTACTTCTAGTTTCTGCAGGTGCAACCATTATGTCTGTATCAAAACCACCACTGTAGGCCTACTCCCAATTATCATCTCCTCTGTATGAGAAACACCACAGCCAGCCATACATGATTAGGTCGAGGACTGCATTACAATTCAGGAGACATATCGACCGTGATAGTTCAAGGGTGGTGGCAGAATAGCTTGGCGCCTATAAGCGCCACGCTATTCTGCCAACACCCTTGAACTACCATTTTAGAACCATATCTTGGTGTGGTGTGTCGCGGGCAGAATGAGTTAACGTCCACAGCACGGAAGTGATAAAGGACGGCCCTAACTGGCGGGTTATGTCTCTATGTCTGGGTGAATAATTGTGACGCGGTGCAGGTCAGCAGTGACGAATGATGATAATTGACAAGTCCCCTGACCACACACACATAATGTCCACTACCAGCTTCCTGGCACAACCAAGCACCAACGAAATTTTCTGTGGGTCAGGCCTAACGGAGAGGGGGGAAGCGGGGGGCACGTGCCCCCTAGCCCCCCCCCCCCTCCCCACCTCCTCAGTCTCACCCCCCGGAACCACCATTGGGTCATACGCAGAAGTACGGTTCTGGAAGAACTCAAATTATATACGATCACCTTCGTGTGTCAGAAGTATGTGAAAAAAATATATTAACCCATTAAATATATTATTGTAACCTCTCAAAGGCCTAAAGTAGTTAACGATATGTCTTATGCATGCATAATGATATAATATGGTCTTCGTCTGTGATGCGCTCAGCGGGTTTTCACAATGATAGATAAGTAAAATAAATTCTAAATAAATAAATACATGAATAAATTAATAAATGAATAAATGGATAAATTAATACATGAATAAATTAATACATTACATCCTGAGGACAAAATTATCAATTTTTTAGATATCCTTTGGGGCCTACGTCACAGTTTTATGTCACCATGATATTGTTCAAGGATGGTGTCAGAATAGCTTAGCGCCTAATGCGCCAAGCTATTCTGACACCACCCTTGAGCTATCATGGTCGACCTACACCCTGCCGTATGGGTTACAACGCACATTTAGCTTCAGATCTCGATTATTTTGCTTATAAAGTATCTCATCCGCTGAACCGTACAGGTAGACGGGCGATTCCAAATCAAGCTTTCTGTATAACGCACTGACCGTGCGGATTGCATAGCTGTAGATTCTATTCTAAGTCTTGTGGACAATTGATCTGTAACAAACTCCACAGATCTTCCGTCGAAAGCACTCGACGTTAGATAAAACCAGCGCTTCTACACAATTGATTGGTAATCTAAATAGACGTAAGAGTATCCTTTGAAAACTTCTCCTTTTGCAAGAGGCACAGATCCTCATTGCGTTGCGGGGGTTCATGAGGATCTGTGCCTGTTGCTGGCATATATATATATATAGTTCCTCAGACAGCTTCTGATTTTCGACAGACACAGACCCTAATCAATCTCTGCAGATTGCGGGTGCTCATGATGATCTGTGCTTTGAAATGACAATACTAACGTCACTGTTCCTCGGACAGAGGAGGTTTTCGAGATTTACATTTACGACGGCCTCTACTTCAATCAGTGCAATTTAATGATCGCAGACATCCGGTCTATCGCCACGTTCGTGACGTCAGACTGCAGAAAATGACCCTGCAAGCAGACGACAATTTTAGATCAGCTATGTTTAGAAAAAGAATAAATACAGCATAAAAAAAAAATAAATAAATAACCAGCCTAGCGGGGCTTGTCTGAAAATATCATACACATCTTGGTCGAGTTGCACGTAATTTTCAGTAGCCAATACCTGCTTACCAGAGTCCTAACTGCTTTAAAAGTACCATTACATATATACATCTGAAGTCACATTTCAGCACCATTTGTGTTTGTTATGCCTTGTTTACACACCTTATGAACTTGGGACACGCGACAAAAGCACACGCGTAATCGTACTTATTTATTCTGCGCAGCCGTTATCGTGCCAAACTATTTTTTTT